>CM021729.1:68229873-68253892 GCA_011074415.1 Stictonetta naevosa | reverse complement strand
ACGGCAGATGTTATCCTTTTGACACTAGATACTATTGCCTTTGTAACTTGGGTCTTGCCATTTGTTATGTCTTCTCAGACTTCTGGTTTTCTTCCACAGTAAGATTTCAACAGTAGCATTATGTTTGCACATTAAACTTTGCCTTTTAATTTAATTTTGCAGACTCTGCTTGTAACCTTACTAATATCACTTACATTCTCCTGCATTCACTTACAACTCAAAGCAGGCAAATGACAGGGAATAGTAGAAAAACAGTTGTTGCTTTTTTTTTAAAAAAAAAGGTATTGGAGTTCAATTTTGACACAAAAGTTCATGTTGTGTAGCAGATTTGGACAGTTTGGGCCTTGAGATATCTTAGTGAATGCATTGCTTAATGAAGAAGGTTTAAGAAGCACTGATGGAAAAATACAGAATTACAGTTTGTATAGTCAGAGTGATGTAATCCAGAGAAACCTAAGAACTTTGAACATCCTGAAAAGTCTAAAAGTACTGGCCACGAAGTGACAGTTCTGAGCAGAGCTTTATGGATTAAAAAACAAAAAACAAAAAAAAAAGTTATGGCATTAATTCTTAAGTCATAATTATTTTACCCCAGTAATTTGACAGGAGTAAATTGAGGAATTTGAATATCTTGATATATGGAATAATTTCATCTTGCTAATACTTCTTTAAACATTAGGCTGAGCAATCTTGATAGTGATATTGAGTGAAGTGTAATTTTTTATTTCACTAAATAATATTTTTGTTCTTTTTTTTTTTTTCAGGCAAAAGCTAAAGAGAAAAAAGAAAAAAAGGCAGGAGAACGAGATGATACAATACCTCCAGAATACAGGCTAACACCCGAGTTGGTATGTTTTTCTAATCTCCATTGCTTTGTAAATAGTGCAGCTACCTCTGACACTTTCCTTGGTCACAGACAGGGAAAAAACACAGGGAAAACAAGCAGTAGTAGTATTCAACCAATGGCTTTACCCTCTTGGAGATTCTTGTGTCTCTAGCTTCATTCCCTTCCTTTGTGAGGAAGATTTGGTCAGGGTTAAGCCAACTGACAGTAGAGCTGAGATGTGTTTCTGTGAAGTTCAGTTTCACTTGCAGAGTTGGAAGTTTTTGTGATGTTTGTTAGTATAATTGACATTAACAAGACTGGCATATAAACTGTGTCTGGTGGAGCTGTGTGAATGGAGCAGTTTTACCCCTCAGTTAGAGGTTTCACAACTACCCAACTATAGACATAGAGATTTAACCCACTATTAGTACAAGCACAAAAGATTCTCTTTTACATTCAGAGCTTGCTTTTCTACTGGATTAATATTTTATTTTCTTTCCCGTTGCTTTCAGTGCATTAATTTAATTTACTATGGAGTTAATTTCTACTGCATAGTGATACTGATAGGAATGAACACTTTTTTTTTTAGTTTCTTGTTCCATTTGTACTGTATTGGCATTAATTTTTTGTTTTGGTTTGTTTTGAAATCTGCTCACCTGGTGATGTAACAGTTCCATTTGTTTAGGTGAATGCCTGTTACTATGTCACTGATTCCATCTGGTGTCTCTTATTTATATTATTATTTTGTTATTGGCTATGGAGTATGACACCTCTTATAACAATGGAAAAATGTCAGTAATACATACTTTCTTCACTTTTAGGATAAAGATGGAAAGCCAATATTGCCAAAGCCTGAAGAAAAACCTAAGGTTAGAAAACTGACAATACTGTAGGAGTGTGAATAGATACCCTGTTTTCTCCCCCTCTGTCATCACTTCTCTCTGTGCCATTATGTAAGTCTCTTACTCTGTTTGTGTGTGTACTTCATTGCACAAAACATGCTAATCTGAAGGGTGAAGCGGAAGCTGTTTTCACTGAAATTCACTGACTGTGAATGAATAGATCATAGTAAGGAAAGGATTTAGAGATTACTAAGACATTCCAGAATAATGGAAATTACTGCTAACACAAAGAAAAGCTGTAGCACAGGGTTTGTTTAGGGTATCCTATAGAAGTACATTGAAGCCATTGAAGGACAGAGAGAGTTGAGGCAGGAAAGTCTGTTTTCTTGACAGTTAATCATCAGATGTAAAGTAATACAATCGGAAAGAAGCAAAAAATATTGCAGTAATTTTCCTAATCACAGGGACAACTTGGATTTCATAAGAATTATCTCCATCGTGGCCTAGAAAGTGCAAAATAGATTGAACAGATTAAAAGGAAAGCTTAAAGATTACTTGAAAGTACACAGGAAGAAAGCAAAAAAAATAGGAAAAGAAAAGGACCTGAAAAGAAATGAAATGAAATATTGTGAATTAAGGAGTGCTGCCAAAATATCTGGGCTAGAATTGGAAAAGTACAGTTAGCTAAAATGAGTGTGAAGGTCAGGAACAATCTGACTGAGAATGTAAGAGTGCATTTGTAAGAGAAATGTGTTACTCAAGCTTGCAGTATGGAGGAATGCAAAGGTGGTGACAAAAAGACTTTGTCTCCATAAATTTGTGTCTGTCACATCATAGACATTCAGCATTCTGAGTGGGTGATGTTTGAGAGCTGCACAGAGGACCACCTGCCTAACATATTGTAAGGAAAAAAAATGAGCAGCTATGCGTTGAGGGAACCAGATACTAAGGAGACAAGTCCTGTTGTTTCACAGGGAGTATAAGACAGGAGATATCCAGAAAGAAAAGTTACGAAAGAGCATGGTAGAAATTAAAGGAGGTTGGTTGATAGTTTGACTGAGGTTCAGGGCCAAAGCAAAACAAGAGGTAAGCTCAGAATGATGAGGTCTTATGCCAAAAGAATGAAGGTGGTTAGCAGAAGAATAAGTATTCCTTTGCTCTTCTACCCCTATCAGTCTGAGACACAAATAACATTGAGTATTTGATCTGTAAGTGAATGACAGGAGTACCTATCTTGCACCATTGCTCTCTGTGCCATCTCACTATCTATAACTTGAAGAAGGCAGTTCTCAGCAAGTTGTTTGCCAGTATTTCTATGGTGTCATCGGTAATGTAGATCTGTGAAACCAAAAGCAGAAAAAATAATAAAAATGTCACTAGCTGACAAATCTTCAATCGCTTACTATCTTTTTCTCAATTCCATTGGAATGCAAAGTTCTTTTTCCTTCTTTATTTCAGCTGGATCTTCTAGTAATTTGGGTCTCTATTTTGCATATCCTTAAGCACATGTAATGGGATTACTTTTGTAAGAAAAGTTCCCCCTAAGGGAACTGTACTTATGCTGTGGGGAAAAAAGGAGAATCAGAACCTGATGCTGCTGCTTTCCTGTACCTATATAATTTATACTTGAAGTGTTGTAACAACATGATGTTTTTATAGCAAATATTAGCCCGTAAATGTAATTATTCTTTTTTTTCTAATTAGGAGGTTACATTTTCATTTTCAGTAGCCCAGTAAACAGTATTGAACATAATATTCTCTAAATTTTGAATGTAACGTTCTCTACATTATATTGGCTTTTAATAACAAAGCAACTGACTCATTCTGGAAAAAAAAAAAAAAATTATATGTATATATATATTCAGTTCTGTGCACTGTGAAATTCATGTTGTTGGATGTGACTGTGAAAGGTTATTTTAGTGCAGGCTACAAAAGTGCTTTCTGAAAAGTTGAAGTATAATTCTTGGAAAAATACATTAAAAATAGACAGCGAGTCATCCGTAACACGTATGTCCTTTTTTGCAGCCTTTGAGTGAATCTGACCTTGTTGATGAATTTTCAAAAGACTTTGCCTGCCCTGCACAGCCTGCAGAACAATCCAAACCACTGAAGTCCAGCAGCACATCCACAGTATGTCTATCTAGTTCACATAAAATCCTGACTCTGACAGCTTTTTTACAACTGGCTAATGCTACTGTTCATTCAATAAAAAATATTTTGTTTTCTTTCCCGTTGCTTTCAGTGCATTATATCAACTCTGCTTGTAATTTAGTTCTTAATAGAATGATAACTATCTTTAAATTCAGATATTTTTCCATTATTTTGTACTGTATTTAAAACAAGCAAATAAGAAACAGGTATATTTGGGGTTTCTGAGCATATTCAGTAAAATGCAGTGCAACTGTTATCTTTCAGAAATCATCAGCTCCTGAGTCTGCAAAGACTACAAAGGATGAAGTAGTCCCTCGTGCCACAGCCTGCACTGTGCAGTCTTCAGCTCCAGCATCTGTGTCATCAGTGAGTAGTTAGTCTCAGCAGGAGCTAAAGGAAAACTCAGTACTTCATTTATGCAACGGTATAGCATATTGTCAAGATGGTTATTTCAGGATAACATACTCTTCCTCAGTAAAGTTGAGTTATGAAGGATGAGTGCTTTCAAAAAATACAATAGAATCATAGAATAATAGAACAGTTTGGGTTGCAAGAGAGCTGACAGAGCACCCAGTTCCAACCCCCTGCCATGGGAAGGGACACCTCCCACCAAACCAGGTTTCCCAAAACCCCATCCAGCGTGGCCTTGGGCACTTGCAGTGGTGGGGCATCCACAGCTTCTCTGGGCAGCCTGGGCCAGTGCCCCACCACCATCAGTCAAGAATTTCTTCCTTATACCTAATCTAAACCAACCCTCTTTCAGTTTATCGCTCCCTGATAAAGAATCCCTCTTTCTTGCCTTTTCTCTAGCCCCCTTTTAGGCACCAGAAGGCTAACTGTAAGGTCTCCCTGGATTCTTCTTTTCTCCAGGCTGACCAACCCCAACTATCTCAGCCTGTCTTTGTAGGAGAGGTGCTCCATCCCTCTGTTCATCCTCATGGTCTTCTCCGGACTCACTGTAACACTTCTGTGTCCTCCTTGTGCTGGGGCCCAGAGCTAAGCGCAGGGCTCCAGCTGGGGTCTCACGAGAGCAGAGCAGAGGGTGGTTTTCTGGGCTGCAAGCAGACATTGCTGGCTCCTGGTGAGCTTCTCATCAACCAACACCCTCAGGTCCTTCTCGTCAGGGCTGCTCTCGATCTGTTCTTTGCCTAGCCTGTATTTGTGCTTGGGATTGCCTCAGCCCAGATGCAGGACCATGCACTTGACCTTGTAGAACCTCTTGTTGGAGGTTCACACAAGCCCACCTCCCAGGCTTGTCAAGGTTCTCCTGGATGGCATCCCTTCTCTCCAGCATGTTGACAGTGCCACACAGACACACATAAAGTCTGTAAACTTTATGAGGACAAAGTTGTTAAGTAATGCTAGTCCCAATACCTACCCCTCAGGAATACCACTTGTCACTGGTCTCCAGCAGTACATTGAACCATTGACTGCAACTTGAGCGCGACCATCCAGCCAATTCCTTACCCAACGAGTGGTCCATCCATCAAATCCGTGTCTCCCAACTGAGAGACAAGGATATTGTGCAGGACAGTGCCAAATGCTTAGCACAAGTCCAGGTAGACGATGTCACTTGCTCTTCCCCTATCCACCAATTATGTAACCCTATCATAGAAGGCCACCAGGTTTGTCAGGCATGATCTGCCTTTAGTGAAGCCACATTGACTATCATCCCTCACCTCCTTATTGTCCATGTACCTTAGCAGAATTTCCTGGAGGATTTGCTCCATGATCTTGCTTGGCTCAGAGATGAGTCTGACTTCCCTGTAGTTCCCCAGGTCTTCCTCTTTCCCTTTTTAAAAATGAGGGTTATGTTTCCCCTCTTCCATTCAGTGGGAACTTCACCAGACTGCCACAATTTCTTAAATGTGATGGACAGTGCCTTAGCAGCTACATCTGCCAGTTCCTCAGGTCCTATTGACTTGTGCACCTTCATGTTCCTTAGATGGTCTCGAACCTAATCTTTTCCTACAGTAGGCAGTTCTTTGTTCTCTCAATCCCTGACTTTGCCTTCTGTTACTTGGCTGTGTGACTGGAGCTCTTGCCAGTGAAGACCGAGGGGAAAAAAGTCATTGAGTACCTCAGCTTTCTCCATATCACGAGTAACCAGGTCTCATGTTCCCTTCAGCAGAGGGCTCACTTTTTCCCCTTGTTTTCCTTTTATCACTGATGTACCTACAGAAGCCTTTCTTGCCCTTGATGTCACTTCCCAGATTTAATTCTGTCAGTGCTTTAGCTTTCCTAACCTGATTCTCAGCTATTTGGACAATGTGTGTGTATCCTTCCCAGGCTACCTGTCCTTGCTTCCACCCTCTGTAGGCCTCCTTTTTCTGCTTGAGTTTGTCTGGGAGCTCCTTGTCCATCCTGGCATTGTTGCCTGACTTCCTCTATGTCGGGATGCATCGCTCCTGAGCTTGGAGGAGGTGATCCTTGAATATCAAACAGCTTTCTTGGGCAGGCCACTCCGTCCTCCAAGACTTGTCCCATGGTACTCTACTGAGCAGATCCCTAACAAGGGGATTAAATACCAGACAAAAAAATGACTCTTTGGAACATTTTAGCTGTCAGTGGATCTCTGGAAAGGAGAACTCTATTTACAGAGCAGACACTGATCGGTGTTCCTTTACACGGAATCGTAGAATCACTAAGGTTGGACAAAACCTCCAGGATAATCTGGTCCAACCATCCTTCTACCACTAGTATCACCCACTGAACCATGTTCCTAAGCACCAGGTCCAGCCTTTCCTTAAACACCCCCCAGGGGTGATGACTCTGCCACACCCATCCTGTTCCAATGCCTGATGACTCTTCCTGAGAAGTGATGACTTTACACGGATGCATAGTGTAACTCTTTACAGAAGTTTCAAAATTTTTAATACTTGAATAAATTAAGACACCTAATTGAAATCTGAATCTGGAATGAAAACCAGAATTAGCTGCTACTGAGCACCTACCAAGCCACACCACAGTAGTCTCAAAAGACACAGTAAGTATACAGCACATATGTATTTGAGATATAAAAACAGTAGAAAAAGTGGAAACATTAAACAGAACACAAGAAAAATATCACAGAGGACATTCCCTGCTTAGTGGAGCTGTTTTTGATGTTCTTCCTCAGGGAAAAAATTATGTAACATTTATGAATTACAGGACTTGTCAGCCAGACATTTACAGAATACAATTCTAACCTAAAACATACAATTTTTATTTATTAAAAGGAATGCCAGAAAAACTGCTTAAAGCATGTTTAAGACAAATGCAGACAAAGCAGATACTGAGAAAGCCGGGCATTAAGCACAATTTAACAAGCCTACCAGCATTGTGTCCTTCAAAGCTTTACATATCAAGTCACAGCACTGATAATAACTCTTATTTTTTGTTATCCCAAACTTGCCATTAGAAAACAGAAAACTGACATCAGAATAACTTTTCTAAACTAATTTATTTTTTATTTTTTGTCTGTCCTCTGCCAACTTCTTCAGAATTTGCATTCTTATCTTTTCTAGCTGATTTGGTCACTGATGGTATGGTAGCCAAGTTTTAGATCTCAGAAGAATATGGGAAAGAGTGATGACTTGAATATAGTACAGCATTTCTGAGGGCAGGCAAGTGTGGAAGCTAGCCAGAGGACTTACAGACCAGCAAAGCAGGATGGAAATTAAGAATTTTCTTGCAGTTTCAAAGCCAGGAGACAGAAGTATTTCTTCATAGAGTTGGACTACAGAGTAGGCATGGGAATCAGAGAAACTCTTAATTCCTTGTTTAATGGTATTAGTATGTTTCAACAACTTGTCCTAGACTCTGAAAACCCTGAAAAAAATAATGATGGTATTAGAAGATCAGGATTTATATTTATCAACAGGGATGTTTGGAGAAGCCGAATAACAAAGTACATCTTAAAACCCAGAACACTGCTATTAGTCTTCATTTTAATAAAGTTAATCATGTGTAAAAATAAAATGATCTAATACAATCTCTAACCCAATAAATTGAATAAAGGCATAAAAATCCAATAGTTCAAAGACTAAATTCATGCTCTTGTACTAAATGCAGTGACTGAGTTATAAACACCTTGAACTCAGCAGGTCCCATGTATGTGGACACAGCTGGGAAGGGAAGTATTATAGATTTTTAGTTTGCTTATCAGATTTTATCTCTAGTAATGCATGGCTGTCAGTTGTAATGTATAAACAAGTTTCTTCATCTGCAGCTGAATTCCAGGCTAAGAATTATATTTTACTATTTTAATACTCTTGTAGGTTGGTCATGTGACAGATGAAGCACTGGAAGCCTTGTCCAGTAGCCTAGCGAAGAAGAAGCCTGATCCAGAAGAAAAGAAACCTGCTGTGGACAAAGTTAAGGTAGAAAATAACCAGATCTCAAAAATACCCTGTTGATGTACTTATCTTCAGCATTACTGTATTTCCACAGGCTAAAGAAGTTGGAGATAACGTTGTCACTGTTTAAAAACAAAATTTACTTGTGAAAGCAGCTGTATTCTATTTAGGAAATACTAGTAGGATTTGAATAGTGAGTACATTTTCTTAATCTTTGTGCCCATAACAGTACTCTACTACATTATCTTCCCTCAGCTTCTGGAAACTAAATTTGCTTAGCATCCATCCTATTGCTGAAACAATACAGAATTAACACACACATCAGAGGTAGTGTGTAATTTAGTCCATTTTCAACAGGAAACATGTTTATGATAAGTTCTTTAAATTAAGAATAGCATATAAAACTTTTTTGTCACTGGTCTTGTTATTTTACCATGGAGCCTAAAGTACATCACTGGAATGTGCGTACTCTGTCTAAGGGAATGCTGTTTGTAGCCACAATCTATTATTTTTTTACTCAAATTATTGAGTGTAGCCACAAAGAAAGGACTTTATAGTACGCTGGAACTGTGTCAATAAGTTCTCAAAGCTATCTTCACTACCTTTTTTTTGCTGATCATCTTCCAATGTAACTTGTATGGGCAGGAGTCCCTTATGGATCTGGCTACTGCATTCTTTGCTTAGGCTTCGTTTGAATGCCAATCCAGGTAGCTGTTGAATGCATTTGAAATAAAATCAAGAATTATGGCTCAGAGGTACACTGCTATTTTGCCATTGGCCTGTGCTTGTCTTAACTCTGTTGGTGTTCATTGTAAAGGGTGGAGCTAGTCCCACCAAATGCAGGAAGAAACATCAAGAGAAATGAAGCCTTTTTCAAGAAGGCTCTCAGAATTTCCATGCATTTTTTTCACTTGGCAGTGGGATTGAATTAGATTAATTGGAATCAGTAGAATGAAGACAACAAAAGCCTGCTTATGCATTTCTGTTGAGATGTGGTTATTTGGCTTTTATTCATACTATTTTTATTTTGCCTTAAAAGGAGAAAAACAAGCAGGAAGAACACAAAAAACTGGGGGAAGATGAAGAAACAATTCCTCCTGAGTACAGATTAACAGATGCAAAAGTAATTCATTTACTATGCTATTTTAGTCTTTAACCACCTTTCATTTTTCAGTGTACATGGTTTAAACTGGACCTCTTTCATTTTGAAATGTTTGTTTACTTCAGTCATTTTTATAGTATATAAAAATGGTGTTTTCACCATTTAACTCTCCATCTTTACCATTTCACCATTTAACATCACCATATAACTCTCTTGACATAAATGGGTTGCTTAGTTATAGCCAGGACTTGCACAACACCTGCCACAGATGCCAGTGTGAAAAGACATTGCCTTCCTGGACTCTGTGTCCAGCAATATTGCTATAAACCTGGAAGGTGGGGGCTTTACTTAATTCCACTACTTCTATGGCAATTGAAACACAAAATAGGGAAGCTCAGAATCCAACACAGAATCGCAGAATCACAGACTCGTCTATGTTGGAAGAGACCTCCAAGATCAACACGTCCAACCTCTGACCTAACACTAACAAGTCCCCACTAAACCATATCCCTAAGCTCTACATCTAAATGTCTTTTCAAGACCTCCAGGGATGGTGACTCAACCACTTCCCTGGGCAGCCCATTCCAATGCCTAACAACCCTTTCAGTAAAGAAGTTTTTCCTAATATCCAACCTAAACCTCCCCTGGCACAACTTTAGCCCATTCCCCCTCGTCCTGTCACCAGGCACGTGGGAGAACAGACCAACCGCCACCTCGCTACAGCCTCCTTTAAGGTACCTGCAGAGTGCGATAAGGTCACCCCTGAGCCTCCTCTTCTCCAGGCTGAACAATCCCAGCTCCCTCAGCCACTCCTCGTAAGACTTGTTCTCCAGACCCTGCACCAGCTTCGTTGCCCTTCTCTGGACACATTGGATCACTTTTAAGGGGTCGTTATGTTCTTAAGTTACAGGAGCTTTTTTCTTTTTTTAAAAAAATGACACTTTGGATAACAGTAGAAAATGCTAGAGGTTACTGGTTAGATCATTTCTTATTCCTTGTATATAGTGTTATCTGTCATTAAGTCAGTTCTCTCTGAGTTCTTGCATTGCATTGTCATTTAAGGAGTACTTGGATTAATGCAAGAGGATTTTTCTTTTTTAGGATAAAGATGGAAAACCACTGCCACTAAAACCTGAAAAAGAGTTCCAGGTAAAAAAAAGTGAATGTATGCGTATTTGGAATGCTTCATTCATCAATTACGTAGTTTTGAAATGGGGATATACTGTTACCTGATGACTTTTTTTTTTCTCTTTTCGATGATAGCCGATGAGTGAAAATGATTTGTTAGAGGGTTTGACAGAAGGTTTTTCCTGTTCTCCAGCACAATCTGCACCACTACCTACACCAAGTGTAAAAAAGGTGAGGATATTTGTTTTCTGAAAATGTTCTATTTTCATGTAATTTCAGTAACCCTGAGGTTTTTGAGTTTCCCTTAAATTTTATATAAACATTCTTGAATAAATATTTTTTTTAATTTTGTTGCAATAAAATAATAGGACAGAGAGCAAGATCGTAAAAATAATAGCCAAAAAAAAAAAAAAAAAAAATATTCAGAAAAAAAACTCCACACCTAGATAAATTAGCTGTCATATATTTTTACCTGTTGCTTGCCTATGTAGTGCTTGAATTTTTAAAAATGTTACTTAGAGATGTAGATGGTCTTGGTGAAATCTTTAGTTCCTATGAAGTTCTACAAAACTTGCCTTTGATTTAGCTATGTCAGAGTTTGACTTGGTAGTTGAGATGCAAGACTGAACATGAACAAACTGAGATGCAGAACACCTGCGCTGTGCTTCTCAGGAAGGGGTTTCAATCTGAAATAAGTTGAGCTTCAAAGTAAAATAAAGTCCTTGAAATAAACTGTGCAGGCATTGCATTTCAAATGCATGGAATTTGATAAATATTTTTCTCTTAGTCCTCTCTGTTAGTAACAATGCTGTGTCTTGTTTCAGAAAACCAAGGAGGGTAAAAAGCGTGGCGATTCCTCAGATGTTATCTCTGCTGCTACAGTTTCCTCAGTGCACTCAGCAGCTCCTCTACCTTCCACATCAGTAAGCAGCATTTTCTCTAGATACTTATTTCAAATAAAAGAAAGATTGAAGAGAGAGAGTGTGATTAGGACAGTTGCACAAATATAGATTGTTGTAAAGTTAAATGATTTATTGTAAATACTGGTTATTGAGGGGAAAGATGATGTTTCCTCTGGAGAAAAAAGTTTGAGGTTTTATTGATTCTTCATCTTCAACAGAATGTGAAGACTGTTCTGTCCATTTCATCTTAATATCACTTAATGTTGTATTTCAGGCTGCTTTTGAAAACTCCTTGCCTGCACTTGGAAAAGGAGGTGCCCAATCCCGTGCTGATTCCTCCAGAATTACAGAGGACATTAGCGGATTTGTGCATTTCATTTCTATGGGTAGATGCAGATAGTTAGCTATGTGCAAGTGGTTTCATTTTTAGGCTTGAGGGTTTAAATGAGCCACATCGTTCTTTCTCTAGTTAGATAATAACAACATTGCAAATAATAATGGTGTAGTCATCATCATAGTGGCAAAGTCATCTTTTAAGCCTGAAAATAAAGGAATTCAAGGTCAATGAAGGCACAGGCAGTTCTGTGGCCTCCTCATGAAACCATTTTTATCTAGTTCCATTGAGCAGTAATGTTGCATGTCTACCTTTTTCCATCTTGATTTGTGCAATGAGAGCTCCCTCTCGTGTTTTGAAAAGGAAATTTAAAGCTCCTCCCACCTGCGACTTTAAAGATTTTTTTTTCTAGGCAGTGTTTGAACAAAAGTGCTGTGAATTAGCAAAAGACCATATATATTGTGAAGATAAAATGTTAATAGCTTTTAATTCAGGTTTACACTTGCTTAAAAACTAATTTGAAGTGATAACGATGTTTGCAAAATGAATAACAGCTGCAAAACAGTATTTTAACTGTTCTCATTAGTTCAGTTTTGTAACAAAACAAAGCCATTCAAATCAATTCTGTAACCCCTACTTCAAATTATGTTCTCTGTAGGTCTAAATATTCAGATATCTTTTATTATTACTACACTGCAATTAGAAAGGAAGAGCTGACCATTGTTCACTGAAGTTGTTGGTTCATTAGTTAGTATTTATATTAGTTTGAAAAAATATTTTACAGCAGATTTGCTTTTACAAACATATTTATACTTTATTAGGGAGGAAAAGAGATGGATGAAGCCTTGGATCTCTTGTCTGATTCCTTGGGACAGAGAGAACCTGACCCTGATGAGAACAAACCAGTTGTGGATAAAGTAAAGGTAACAAAAAACATCCTGAAATTTTGCTGGCTGAAAACAGTTGAGATATTTACCTTATTTCTTAAAGATTTTATAAGAATATAGAATATTGAAATACTTCTTATATACTCATTTGGGTACATGGCTTGCGATTTTCAGATGCAGGAGGGAATTTACTAGAAAAAAAAAAACAGTGATATTGTCATTCAGGCAAATTAACCATTTTTTTGTGGTTTTCTTTTTGTGATTTTTGTGAAAAATGTTGAAATGTACACTTCAGACATTTGGAGGTAATTGCTGAAATATTACAGGAAATTTGCAGTAATTTGACTTCAGTGCCTTTTGTTGTCATTATTTATTTTTCAAGTTTCTTCTCTGACAATTGTTTCTAAAATGAATTTTGTAGCTTTCTTTTTGTCAAACTTGATAGATTTTTATAACCCAACAGGCATCAAGTTCATCAATGGACATGTTCATTTAATCAATTTTGTTTTTCTGCTTCCTTGTTTCTGATTGATTTGACTTCATTTGGTCTCCATTCTGTCTTTTTTCATATAATTGTGTAAAAGCCTTTCTGCTAATAAGGAAATCACATGCATCTCTGCGTAATAATGATAGTTACAGTAAAATGTAAACTGAAATACTTAAAGGATTGTTACTGGGGTAAAATCACCATATGTTGCCCATGAATAAATTTAGGATGGAAATTAGGAGGTTTCTAATCTGAGGCCCCATTGTGGTGATGATTGGCTGCCTAATGAAAGTTACAATCTGGTTAGTGTTGTCCCTTGTCATAGGAAGGTGTTGAGTGCTTGATATTTGAGACTTCTGTGACTCCTGTGCTGCAGTGGTAACGGAGATGTAAAAGCTCAGCTTTCATGTGTTGTATTTTTTTTTTTAAGGCATACAAAATGTTCATACCAGATTGCATTTTTTTTCAGAAAGAAAGAAGAGTTCCTTAATAGGTCTGCATTTACAAATACAAAAAATATTCTTCAACCGTATGCTTAAAAACCTATTTGCATCTAAGCCAGCTGTTGTATTTGGCATGGTATACTTGACAGAGCTCGAAGAATTATAGATGGAAAAATAAGCTTAGTGGAACCACTTCCAACCTTGATGTGTTTTTTTGGAGCTTGTGGTGTCGTGTCTTGTAGTTATGTTGTATCTGAAAATGACTCTGGCTCCTAAGCCTGATAGGCATAGGCCAGTGCAAGTGCACTGGGTTATGCTATAAAGGTACACAGATGCATGGCTCAGGTATTACAAGAATACAAGTTTTGTTTTAAAACCTCAATGCATGGCTGAGATTCTGTGTGGTAGTACAGATTGACTCCTTTTAGTCACGTTCTTGAAGAGCAGAACCTGAAATGGACAATGCAGTGTATCCATCCAGTTAGAAGAGGTTATTGTCCCACTGTGTTTAGTGTTGGTGCTGCCTCACTGCCTCACTTTGACTCGTGTGCAGCTCTGGGCTCCACAGTATGAAAAGGATGTTAAGGTACTGGAAAACATCCTGTGGAGGGCAGCAAAGCCGGTAAAATTCCGAAATTTGACAAAACTGTTTTCTTTATGTTGCATATATACATGTTTAACTTGCTAAATGTCTGCACCTGTTGAGAGCTAGTAATCTTAAAACTTTCAGGCATGAAACACACTTCATGGTGAAATGAACATATGGGTCTTTTTTCCAGTAGTTCTGAACCTTTAAATTCAAAAAAAGGCAGCTGTCCTCATAAAATTTTATAATGAACTCTCCAACTTACTGTTTTCTAATGTTTCTAACATTTATTAAACTAATTGGGCAAATACCATATTTGTCAAACTGATAAATGATGCACAATATAGAACTACCTATGCATCAAGTATGCAGTTACGTATTAAAACCTCAAAGCAGCAACAAAAGAGCTAAGTATTGAAGTTGTTTAATCTTAAATGCTTTCAGGAAAAGTCTAAATCTGAACACAGAGACAAACTTGGAGAAAGAGATGATACTATCCCACCTGACTACCGAGAACTTCTGGAGTCAGGTGACCAGGTAAGGAAAAACTCTATTAATTTTTATTTAATTACCTCACTGCAACACTAGAAATTTGTGCATATGTGCCAGTCTTTCTGTGGAATTACAGGGAGAACAGTGAAATTGTGTGAGGGAGTAAGTGTGTGTCCTGTATTTATTAAGGTTCAACATACAAATATCCTGTTCTTAGAGAAGCTGTGTATATCTGTGAATGCATTTGATTTAAAAATGAACAAACAAACAAAAAAAAAACACAAGCAAGCAAAAAAAAACCTAAGGTGTGTATGTGTTGTTTTTTTTTAACTTTTTAGAATTAGACACTGAACAAATAAGTCTTTTTAACCACCTAATAGCAGTCAACATCATGGAGATATGGCAGTACAGGTTTCAGTTATACTGTCTCGTTTTCTTAGGTGTTCCAGAAAACTAGGTAAACAAAAAAAAGGGTGTCACCCTTTAAGAAGCTTTGTTTGTAGTGTCCCACAAACAGAAGCTACTTGCAAACCATAGGTAAAAATGCCTATTCCTTCTAAGCAGCTTCATGTTTAAGGACAAAGAATATATACAAGTAAAACCTTCATGGTATATACCTGAAGCCCTGTGGAAATGGAACTGACATTCACTGTAATGAGTGACTGCTCTGACAGTGATTCGGTCATTTCTAGATCAAGAAACTATTTTTCCAGTAGGCTACAAAGTCAGACAAAATTACAGACAGAGTCAAGTAACAGAGCATGAAAATATGTTGTGAACTGGCTTGAACACACAGCTTAAGTAATAAAGAAATCAGTACGCAATGGTTCAACTTTCATGGTGATCTGAAAACTCCCTATTTAATATGTGCAAAAGCACATGATATATCATAAAACTAATCTGACCAGATCAAAATGAAAATAAAATCTTTATTATTTCCAAGGGTAAACCTGTAAAGCCAACTCCAAAGGATGCTTTGAAACACAAAGAACAAAAGGTAAAATTTGTTCTCTTTTTGTTCTGTTAGTTTGTTGTGTGCTCTGACCTTTTTTTTTGAAGCAGTGTCAATTGGAAGCTTAAAGTTTGCATTATTGCAAACTCCCATAACTGCTATTGAATGCAGTACGTAATAGTAAAACTTTTTTACCTACTCAAATAGGTAATAATATTTTTTTTAACCTACTAAAAATAGGCGTACACAGTAAAACTTTTCTTAAAAGTAACTATTCGTAATAAATAGGCAACTATGCTATTAATGCTAATGTCCAATATTCAAAGAAATTGTGTAGTTTGGAAACCTCAAATATAGATGTCTTTGTTCTGACATATGTTTACAGCTAAGATATATAGATATTGAAATAAAAGGATAATTAAGCCAGTCTTAAATGCCTGAAACATTAATTCGTCTGTCAGAAAGTAGTGCATATTGTATGACTTTAGAATTAACATTATTGCAGAAGCCTACAGATGAGTCTGCGGCTATCGATGCTCTATCAGGTGACTTTGATACTTGTGCAAATGCTCCTGCCACACCACAGCACTCAAAGGTAGGACATTTTCTGCTAATAACTTGCAAAATAAATAGTTTTCCACTACTTAGTAAAAGTTTTATTTGCTGTAGCTCAGTTTAGGTTTAGAGATAACCTCTTTGGAATGTGCTGTCAAAATTTAATGATCATCTTCCTATTATAAAGGAAGTTTGATGTGTCTTCCCGAGTTCTAAAGGAAAAAGGCAGGCTTGTGGTATTTGGTGTCTTTTAGAGAATTAAGACAAGCTTGGAGAAGTGATTTAAGCAAAGAATTCCAATTAACATGTTTTGTATAGATTCAAGTCTCAGAAAAAAAAAAGTAGATAAATCTGTGTTTAATAAGGCATGCACTCTCTAGCAATGGTTGTAGGCTGAAAATGAGAAACAGTTCAAGATGGTTTTCAGAGAAATGCTAGGATTAGAAAAGAGTTTTAGGTATGTTAGGGAAAATTGTAGCACCAACAAGAAAGATGAAGGAATGGACTGAAGAGGTTTTGTAATGAGAAATGTAGTATTTGTCATAGAATCATCTTAAATACCTGTCAGACTTTTCCCAGAGAAGTGCTGCAAATGTGAGCCTATATGAAGTGAGGTAGCAGTGGTAGCTGCATGAATTTGGAGGTCCGCCAACATGAGGATGGTGCTATAGTTGATAGACATGAGTGAGAAAGAATGGTTGTGCTGGAAAAAAGTATGAAGAAGGAGACTGAGATTTGTTTGGCATGAAGCAAGACCGTGAGGCCTATTTTCTGCTTGCTCTCCATCATCCTTAACCTGGCATTTGCTACCTTGAGCTTGGACAGATGGAGATGACTTGAATGGCTGTGAGACATCCACTGTGCCTGCTGTCACAGGGGAGGAATCTACAGTTATCTTACAAGACTCCTTGGTAGGGGTGTCTGCTGGGGCAATTGGTGCGATGTTGGAGCTAAAGTCCTGGACTCCTTGCTTACCACAAGTGCTTGAACTCTAGTTAAGAACCAGTAACCACCTCTTTTTAGCCATTTGTTCTCTTACATTGTATGTGACATGTTGTATCCTAGGCACTGGTCCCTCACCTCCCAGCAGAGGGAATGGTGAACAATTTTTTGCATGGTGAAATTTTGTACCCAGATGGTTAAACCAGCTGCAGTTGTCTCTAATCTGCTGCTAACCTCTGCCTGTCTGTCCCTGCCATTTTCCTGCAGCAGGGACTTGCCTGCTTCTTGCAAGGAAAGAAGAAAAAAAAATCACAAGACAAATAAGGCTTGAATTTAATGTGTCTTTGAGCAAGCCTGTCTATTAGTAGTGAAAAACTAAATCACTTGGACAGACAGAGCCATGAAAACATAACCAATTCCCAAGTGAAATTCTGCATTAGCATCTGAAGCTTACACTAGTTACTAGTGTACCTACGTACTAAGAGTGTATTACAAGTTTGTTCATACTTAAAATGTTGCTTATAATCATCAGTGCTTCTGTGCCTGAGTTTGTTTCCCCAGGGTGGGATTAAGGGGAGGAAGAAGCCTTCAAATGGAAAATTCAAATCAGATTTAACTCCTGGGAGAAAGTGGCTGTTTCTAAATATCTCTTCTGACCACTGCAGAGTGGCAGAAGTTTGCATAGTCATCCAGTCCCCGTAAAAGAATGAAAGAATGTACGTCTTTTATCTTCTGGTTGACAGGGATTCCAGCCTTTCCCAGGGTGCCCACATATTGCAAAGAATGTAACTGAAGGGCTTACTACAAGTGTTGAAGTGTTGCTGCCTAGGAGTATTTGAGGACTGTAGAAGAAATTGGTTTGTTCGTATCAGCTCTCCCGCAATGTGTTCTGTTAACCTTCCCCTCGAGAGGGGGAGGAATTCCCAAGAGTTTACCTTGACACTGAATCCTGAGACAGCTTACTGAGGACTAACTCCCAGATCCCCCATGGGAAGGAGGTTCTGGAAGGCAATGGAGTCCACGAAGGATGGACCTTTTTCGAGAACAAAGTCAAATTCACAGGAACTGGCCATCCCAGTGTGCCAATAGTTGAGCCAGAAGGGGAGAAGACCAGCCTGGCTGAACAGAGCTTCTTAACAAACTCAGGAAGAAAAAGGAGTTTGTGGACTCTGAAAGAAGGGGCAGGCAACTTAAGAGAGATGTAGAGCTGTTGCTAAGTTGTGCAGGGACACAAACAGAAGAGCTAAAGCTCACCTAGAAATCAGGTTGCCTAGTGCTGTAAAAGACAGCCAAAATGCTTGTATAAATACATTACCAGCAAAAGGAAGACTGAGTAGAATCTCCATCCTTTGTTGGATGTGTGGGGAAACATAGTGATGAAAGATGAAGAAAAGGCTAAGATAATTAATGCCTTTTTTTGCCTCAGTCTTTATTAGTAAGGCCAATGATTCTCAGGGTACCAACCGTAGGAGCTGGAAGGTTGTGATGGGGAGTGAGATGGAGCCCCTGTAATTGCATGGGAAACTGCAAGGTACCTCCTCCCTGTTCTGAACAATCATCAGGACATGGGGCTGGATGGGATTCACCCAAGGGTGCTGAAGGAGAAGGTTGAAGTGCGCACTTTCAACTTTTCAGTCACTTTAAATAATTTACCAGCAGCTGTGGCCAGCGAGGGAGGCCCTAGTTGACTGGAGGCTGGCAGATGTGCCTCCAGGTGACAGGAAGGGCTGGAAGGACTTTCCAGGGAATTACAGGCCTGACCTCAGTATCAGGGCAGGTTACGGAGCAGGTCATCCTGAGAGCTGTCACACGGCATGTGCAGACAGTATTCAACAAGGATCCAAATTCCAGCTTTATGTGGATTACGACAGTAGCTGTATGTATGCACCTTGTATCCATACGTTAAAAATAATGTGTTATGACAAATGTCCAAGTAGGAGTCATCAATTATCTGATCTGTTTGTAATTGTAATTATTTTTTTCTTTGGAGTGTAGGACAAAAGTGGAAAGGAAACCACCACCACTAAACCAGCACCTAAGGATGAAAGAAAACCCAAGGATCCTAAAACGGTACAAATATATTAAAATAGGAACAGTCTGTGTTAACATACACTAAAATTGTGGAAGACAAACAGATGAAATTTAGATTTATATGACATAATAGAACTCTGGGGGGAATTATGAGCAGTATGTCCAATTTGAGACATTTATGTAACCACGCACATAATAGAGAAGCACCTGTCTATTTCAAGGGAGATTTTGGATAAATGGGGACTAAAACCATCATTATTTTGCACTGAATACGTTCTTGTACAGTGGGGTCAGTGTATGTTCCACAGAATGCTTATTCCCGTATTTGCTATCTAGAACTCGGACTTGAGTGTAACTGCCTCTGGATCCCTATCACTTCTCTCATTTATCTCTTTATTCTGCAGTGGTTTCTCACCTCTTTCCATTTCTTCATCTTTTTGATTTCTAAAACCCAATGTTCTGCACTCAGCACAAGAGGTGCTCCCTCTGTAATAATAAGCATAAACATAAAATGCTAATACTGGAGTACCTTGTCGATTTCAAATAACAGAATTCTGAAAGTTATTAGAATGTATTCTTTCAACTACATGTCCTTTACTCAAGTTCTTATAATTTATTTTAAAAAATGAATAAAATTAAAGCTTACATGTATTTGTAATGAATCTATGGGAAAGGGAAAGAAGTTGTTTCTGTATTTTAAAAAAAGAGGGGGGGATTTAGGTAAGGATGAAACTTTTTACATCAAGTTGTTCTTTCATAGAATATGTGCACATAGATGTCTGAATCAGATGGTAACATCTATCCTGCCAATTTTGTTTTATAAACTCTAAGTGAAGGGATTTTTGTTTACTGTGGAATGGCTTTTGTGTAGTAACAGAAGTGTCTTAAAGTTTCCAGTTTAAAATTGGAAGGTCTTTAACTCCTCTTCAGAAGGATGTGTTGTTCTTTTAAGGTTCTTTGTAGTGACTGGATTACTTAAATGCATAAAAAGAAGTTGAGAAATAAGGAATGAAGAGGTCAGCCATGGATCTTGTTATTTGAAATTAAGTGACAGAGGAAAAACGAATATATACCATAGAAGTTACAAACGTTCTTTTTGAACCATCTGTATTTCAAATGCAGATTGTATTTACATCTGAACTATAATTTCTGATGATATCTGTCACTGTTTTATTTCAGATTTTAGCTTGGTTTAGTTTCTTACTATCTCTTACTTCTCTTGCTCCTCTGTAGGCAAAGGGACGGTCCTCCAGCAGCAAATCTGAGAAGCAGAAAACAAGCTAAACATTAATGTTACTGGGTGAGATTTCTTCTTATCTGTTCTCTGAGCTACCATAAACATAACTCTCGCTAGTGTTACTAAAGCTAAATTTTGTAGCAGTCTTAACTAAAACCAAGATGTGCGTGGAGAAACTCTTAGAGAAAACACTTGGAATGACTTTGAACTTCAATACATAATCCTATGCACAAAAGGTCTTACTATTTTTTTCATCGTTTGTGCCTACAGTTTGTACAAAATTACCTTCTGTAGCTAAATTTATTTAAGTAGATGTAATTTTAAGAATTACAAAGCATTGCATACTGCTTCCCTAGTAAGACCTTTTACACAGAATTTATATAGACCAAGCTCATTTCAACTGGTTGTTTTTGTCCTTAGGACAGTGAGATTATGTCTCCACCAGGCCAATTCTGGAACAGTATCCAGAACACATTTAAAAAGGAAAAAAAAAGCTCACAGCTATGCTGACAGGTATAGCAGGTTTAAGTGTTCTGTTCTTGGTTTTCCTGGCACAAATAGAGTTCAGTGTACATGTTCCACTGCCACTGTGTACTCATTTCTGTTCAGCCTGATCACACCTGTAATGCAAGTAATTAGTCTTTCCTCATCATCTTTAGTTCATGAACGTATTGTTGTAACCACACTGTGATGCCTGATACAAGTCCTTTAGGCAAGAGAATTTAAAAGGGGTGTGCAGGGGAAAGCTAAAGGCACACCCAGAGTATGTCTCTATTCATCTGAGTACTAGCCAGGAGGGCTCTAATTCCAGCCTTCTGAGTCACATGCAGAGGAGCTGTTGCCATCTGACATGAGAGGCAGATTTGATTTGTAAGAGAACATCGCTAATTAGATGGAGCTAAACCCTGTGGGAAGATTTAGGGAAGACCAAGATGCATAATTGCTCCGTATCAGCAGTGAACTACCAATCTTACTGCAGTATCACTTTTGAAAAAATACCTCCTCTCTTTTGATATTTCTTCTTTCTGGATTTCTTTCTGTGACTAGATATTTGTTTCTCATTATCCTTCACAAATTTATTTTGCATTTTTTTCCCAAGTTAATATTCTTAACTCTTTCATTTCTTTTTTTCCTCCCCCTCAGGATCTTGGCACTTGATGTGAAAAGACTTCTTTTTATTGGGGATAATTATTGCTGAAGAACAAAAGCTGATGCAAAAAGCATGTAGCTATTCTAGATGTCTTTTTGTAAAGTGGTATTTTCTGGACTTTTTTCATATTTTCTTTTTTTCCAAGTAGTAGATTAAGAGTTTTTTTTTCCTAGGCTTTCACTTTACTGTACTGATATACGATATACTTTTTTTTTTTTTTGGTATTTTTCTTCAGATCTCAGAGGGAAAGGATGCTTTATATTTGTAAGAAATATATTTCAGAAACTGATAGCAAAGCCAAAAAAAAAATGCAGACTTTTGCACATAATCTCCACATAGTGCCTCTAAATCTCTCAAGAAGTCATATGTGCTAGCATTTTTAGCATTGCAGTGAACATATTAAGCATTCTGGAATATAATGAGCTTTAGTTATCATCAGCCCACCTCAGCATGGCTGTATACAGTCTTTCCTAAGTTCTTGGTAAGAAACCAGAGGTAAGCTGTGTTTATGCAAAGAATGAAAAACTGGGGATTAACTGCTTCATCAAGCGCATTCTAATAATAAAGCAGGTATTTTTGATGATGCCTTAGCTGCTGTTAAAACAACTGCAAAACAACACCGATAAGGATTTTGTTTTTTTTTTTTTGATTTCCAACTGCATCTGTAGTGCTCTTGTATAATTTCAGGAGTCTCCTGGACTGAAAATATAACAATTTGCTGTGTACCACTGACACCATTATCATCACAGAACAGAAAAATAAAGTACATAAGCCTTAGCAGATACTAAGAGAAATTCAGGTTGAAAGATGGACATTTTTGTGTTTGCTTTTTTTCACTGTTTCTAGTCCTTACTTCTGTTCCTCATACTCCAGAAGGCAATGCAGAAATACAACAGAAATTAATGCAGCAAGGAAAGTTGTATTCACCTGGTCTTCAAGATAACAGGCAAGAGCGGGCCTCTAGTATGTCTGTTACAGGTAGAGCTTTTGGGACCTAGGTGTGCCAAGTTCTTCCATTTGTTTTCCTCTGTCTTCATAATTCTTAAAACATCTTTTTGCACATCTTACACACATACTGCTTCACCATTACTTTACAGAGGAAGATCATACTAGGGCCAATATTTGTAATGATTCCAATAGCTGATTCTAGAATGTAGTGTGGCAGACAGGTGGCCTTGAGATTTATGTTGGAGGATAAACAGAATTTTGACTTAACAATCTGTACTGAGAACCTGTGTCACACTAATAAAGTTTTTAAGAATGCACTGTAATGTTTGTAACTTTATTTACTACAGCTGTTAATGTGAACAGATACAGGAACGCAAAAGAAAGCTCGGAAATGAAGTAAATATATACACATATTGAGCTGTTAAAACTGAATCTAATGTGTTTAAAAAGCATCGATAAAATACTTATCAGAGGTGCTTTATGAAGCCCCCAACAATCTGATCAAGATCCAGCTGCAGTTTCCCCCCCCCTTCCCATTGATTTCTAATGCTATTTAGAAGCTAAATAGGGTCAAATGGGGCTTCTGGCCTGGAAGAGCTAAGTGGGTATGCACAAGTATTTTAAGAAACAAGATGAAGTGACTATTTTGCTGAAAAAAATCCAGGCAAAATTTGAGATGTAATACATACAAGTGATTAACAGTCATTCTCAAGCGACAGAAGAAATATTTTGTTTTAATGAAGTTTTTGAACTCTGCAAGCATCTCAGTATGTGTTAAGATTCTCATGTCTATGTACATAATAATTTCAGTCTTATGTGATTCTAGCTTTGTTTGCAAGCTTTATTCTTGATGCAAACATCTACATGTCTAAAATGTTTGTTAATGATTGATCTGTATGAAGTGACACAATGAAATCTACTGTGGGATAAATACCCTATCACCATACCTGTCTGTGAATAACAGAGACAGTCCCATAGAGAGGAGTGCATTGTATCTGGATATATGCTTGAAACTCCAGATCGATTAACTGATTCAAAAAAAAAAAAAGAAAAAAAGAAAAAAAAAAGCGGGGGTTGTGTTATGGGGAAGTCTCGGGAATATGTTTTTTCTCCCACAGTTGAGAAACAAAAAGAAATCCCTGTGGCTCAAAATGAAGCAGTTAAAGCAGAAACCAGCAATGATAGTTACTGCTTACAATGGCAAAAGAAAAAGAACATACACACAGAAATGAAGTACTGTATGTAGAAACATAAATATTGCTTTTTACTAATTTGCCTTCTCAGTTTGCTCTGAAACCTTTTTAAAGCAAGCAGCAGTACAGTACTGTAGTAGCTTTGCAAAGGCCCCCTGGCATTGTAAGACAAGAACTAAACATCAGCTATTCATTAGGATGCAAAACTTGAAAGTCAATCTGAGTTACAGATCTGAAAAATTCCTAAATTTTGGGAAATAGGGTGCACAGCCTTTCCAGAATGCATTTCCTTAACGTGCTATGAGGTACAAGATTCCTTATATGTAAATGGCTAGAGAAAGCAGAGGAAACTGGTTTTTTCTACAATGCTGTGACAGAACTTTTGTCCTCCAATAGTAGAATTCAAAAGCCTTTCTGAGCTCTCAAAAAGTAGGTTCCTACTTCTTGGGCAGGTATTATTTCTAGGAGAGAGAAAAGGGAACAAAGCACAATGG
>CM021729.1:68209194-68229773 GCA_011074415.1 Stictonetta naevosa | reverse complement strand
AGGTTATGCTTTTTCCACCTCATGCTTTTTTTTTTTTTTTTTTTTTCTCCCTTAAGTCTTAATCTTTGTTACAGTTGCTGGCTGCTTTAGCCAGTAAGGAAACACCAGAGAAAATAAAAACTAATGAATCACATCAAGGATATGTTTGTCAAGGCAAAGAAATCAAGTGTTTTAGGCACTTAGGGTAATCGTTGGATATTTTTTTTAATACTAGCACTGGAATTGAGGAATTTTCATAGGTGAGCAGAGAAGTTCATTCACTACTGGATCTTTTAAAAACAAAACAAAACGCCAAAACTTCTGCTCATTTCTTAAGCAACATAAGCACCTAACACCTTCTTACCACATAATATTCATCAGTTTTCACAGCAATTAGCTTACAATCCTTAGAGAT
The DNA here is from genome assembly GCA_011074415.1 of Stictonetta naevosa. Taxonomy (NCBI): domain Eukaryota; kingdom Metazoa; phylum Chordata; class Aves; order Anseriformes; family Anatidae; genus Stictonetta; species Stictonetta naevosa. The sequence goes on along the minus strand of CM021729.1, from coordinate 68,229,379 downwards.
AAGAAATAAAGCCCATTACAAATGACTATCTGTCCTCTTAAACAGCAGTGACTAATTATGGTAGCATTTGTACTTCAATGAGGTGTAAAAGTAATAATTAATAGCAAAATTTCCAGCTAAAACCAACTGATTAATCATCTAAAATAAGATTCAGACTTTTTCTGCACACAAAATGCATGCTCATTTCCTTAACTTTACCTAAAACTACGAGAATATTTTCAGTCAGCAGCAAGAGGAATAGTGCAGAGTTAGCATGCCCTCTAGAGAAACTAACTTTTAAAATTGCTCTGCTGCTGCTCCTATGAATTTTCAGTGCCTTACAATTGTTTTTGACAAAAAATAAGTTATCCTAATTTATAGGTGATTCTTTTGCAGCCATGTTTTGATATCCTCAAAATTTCTATCCATCCATTGTATATTGTCCTCAATGGTTTCAATAGCTTGTTGGATGCAACGAAGCTGTGCACTTTTTTCCTCCAGAGAACCGAAGAATTCTTTCACCTGTTGAATAAAAAAACGTGGAAGGGCAGCTGATGAAGAGGCAGCAGTGTCTCTTATTTTCACAGGAAGAGAAGCAAGATACTTGTGGTATTTGACCTGACATCATCACCTGACATGCAAAATTATCTTAAAAAGTTCAAAACCTTCAAAAAGATACTGACTCAATCTCACAAACTGATGAAGATTACATTTAACATTAGATTATAAAAAAGCAGTTGCAGGAAGTGACAAACTGTTGTGCAGGGGAATCTGTCTGGTTCTTGCTCATTCACCAAACCCTTGGACAGCAATGTCTGTCCTTGTACAGACTTCCCCAGAGAAGAACATGCATCCCCTACTCTGCCTCTTGGCTGCTCGGTTGGTAACAGGCCTTCACTGGCAGTTAGTTCAGGCTGTGAACTGCAACTATCCCTGCTAATATACACAGGATGCAAGATGCAAATAGTTGTGCAAAGTACACAAAAGATACAAGTAGAATTGTACCTTTTTTTTTTAAAAAAAAAAAAAAGAATTGCTGGATTTTCTCTCTCCTTATACTTCCTGTCTGTCTGCCAGTGTGTTCACAGAGACTCTCTTGTCATAAGTCCTGCAGATCCCCTAGAGAGATGCACAGATACATTTCTAGGTAGGGCACAGAAACATCCTTGCAGCCTGTGGCACCTGCTATAGCATTCTATTGACACACTGTCAGAGTCCATTTGGATTTAAAATGAGTGGTGAGAATGAAGTACAAAAGAATGCACTGTTCCCTATATTCTTTCATTTGGTACTTCATATGGTCGTATTATTTCTGCCTGTGTTTTGACCCAAACCAGGAAATCTGGATTTCAGCTTCCAAAAAATGGTCAGGGATCCCATTTTAAGACTTTGAATCTGCACACTGACCAGTCTTGGTTTTGTTTGCTTTTTTGACACTGACAGAAGTGGAATAGGTGGACAAAATGATTATCATATGGTGACATATGAATTCTCCCTGAAGTAGCAGACATAGAGCACACTATCCTTATCACTGCCCTTCAGCATTTGCGCTTCAGTCTGCTCAGTGGGAACACCTACTTTTGTCCTTATTTTTCATCAGTACTCCCTAGAAGAGAGCTATGAACATTACATACACGTACATACATGAATACTCTGCATCCAAGTCCACTGCTTAAACAAATCTCATCTTTCGCCTTGCTACTGGCTTAACGTTCTGCCTCAAGGAATTAAGCTCAAGGAAAACACAAGATATTACTCTAATACTTCATAACTAGTCATGCTTTTAAGGTGTTAAAATTTAAACCAGAGTTTTGTTTCAGTTAAACTACTACTACTTCTTAAAACCAGAACAGCTAATCTGAATGGCTTACCTGTGCAAGCTGTGGCCTGGTTGAGTACTGATTTGTCACTCCAGTGACAATGGCTGCTACGGAATTCGAACCAAGTTCAAATCTGTCAAAAAGAATAACCTACACTCAGAAAACCTACAGTTTGGTAGAAAATAGCATTTTAAAGTACAATTGGGTACAGGCAGCAGTGAAACAACGCGTGTTCCTTACTTTTCTATGACTTTCTCCCAATTTTCCTTTAAAAACGTCCAAGCAAGTTGATAGCCAGATGGGTTTCTGGCAACATACACAATAATGTGTGGAAGATCCTGAGTTTTTATGATGTCACCACGGAGACCTTGATCCAGTAACCTAAGAATTAATAATAGATATGGAAGTTGTTTAGACCAGTGGATAAAGATAAAAATGACAAATGATTACTGGCGTAGTATTTTCTAATGTTTTATAAAGTTCACATTTCTAAAGGTCCCAACACTGTTACTTCCATTTTTTTACAATGTATGTCCATCCTTCCTATTATTATTACCTTCATAATTACAACTATTTAATAGATCTGCATGCTGAATATAAATTATAAGAATCATCTACATTTTGGTTCTATTCAAAAGTTTCCAACTTAATAAAAACCTCCCTAATCCCTTGTAGGAAATAAATTTGTTCTACATTGTCAGTGGAATATTCAGGCTTTGCAAGCTCCTGACTAACATGTCCAAAGAGCAGCAAATACAAAAAATAACATTATGAAACAGCTACATGGTTACATGCTAAATGAGTGTGACATTTCGTAACCCCCACCAGAAGGCAGAAAGCAGGTTTACAGAATGCAGGCTTTGAAGGTTTGAATACCTGAAAACTTCAGTAGCACTCAATTTTCTCAAAAGTGGGAAAACACACATTTTTGTAAGAAACAGAGTATATACAACTATAACCAAAATAACTAAAAAGGTAAACAATGAAGTGTCTGTCAAGCAAAGAAGGTATCTGAATAGGTTTATATATTTCGTCCCCATTTGCTGCTGCAATGCTGAGCACATTGACTCCTGGCACTAGAACCCTTAAATGAAATGCTGCAGCCACTTGCTCTTGGTGTGTAAAATCTGTAAAGCATTTTATAAATCCTGAAATTCAACAGCTATGTAATAAGACTGAGCGAGACTAGTTCCTGTGTCCATATTTGGTTATTCACCCCAAAACACACTTCTGTTCTTATGTAACGCACTACTCACCACTGAAGTTTGTCCTTATTTCTGGTGAGGCTGAGAGCTAATTCAATTTTACTTTTATCTATGCTGAACAAGTGCTGTCTGTATTTACTGAGGAGGAAATCCCAGCCTTCAGATGTTTGTGCTCCAACAGCATACACTGCTGTCTTCACATCAGCTGGCAAACTACAACAAATTGGACACCAAGTTACTCTCCATGTCATATTTAGGCATGTATGCAGAAATACAACCTCAACACCATCATACATCAACTGACGTAACAGTTTCTTAAGAAATACTGGTCCTTCGTGGGTATTAGTGATCCTTATTGCTGAGAAATGGTTAAATATATCAGGCTGTATTACAGCAGTGTTCCTGCCCTGGAAACAGTTTCCAGAAATATTTGACTCATTCCTTTATTTATTTATTTATTTTTCCTACTTATTTTGTATATTCATTTCCTGTCTATCTTGTATTTAAGCCCAGTTGGATACCAACACAGTCTTCTATGGCCTTTCCAGAACAGTCTCTCAGAGATGTTTTGGAGGGTGTTTTAGAGAGTTCTTATGTCATGGTGAGAAGCACAAATTACACAAATGTCATGACCAGTAGCTACCTATTTTTATAGAGCAGTCTCCAGACAGATAAAGGAAGGAATATATTTACATGCAATTTTCACTTTTCTAAGAAGAGTTTTTCTAAGAAGAATTTTTTCACATTGCTAAGAAGACAAGCTGGGGAGTACCACGTGACATATGTACTAGTTTGGATATATAATATTCACCAACACATGAAGGAAGTGAGAAGTTAAAGTATGAGATACAGAACTAAAAAGACTCAACTTCAGATTGGTAAGAGGACTGCATTTCAGCTCTTTATGTAAATTACTATAATTAGAGTATCAGAAAAGACAGTATAAGAAAAGACAGTATAAGAAAAAACAGTTATTTGCGAAACGGACCTTAAGGTTCCATTGGATTTCTGCCATTTCAAAAAATACTCTTCTGCTTTGTCCACGCATGGCTGGTATCTGCGCATACATGCGAAGAGCAGCAGGGACTGCCGAAGCATTCTCTCAGACACTGAGCCGTCATCACTCCAAAGCTGCTTGTCAATTAGGTCTTTAAATAAATTGACTATATACTCCTAAAATAAGACAATGAAAATGATATATAAAGCCCGTTTTACAAGGTACAGGCAGAGTTATGAAACTCTAGATACTTAAAACGTTACCTTTAACTGTTTTTCTGTGTCATCCATATCCCTCTTCTCCATGAGCTTGTATATAGGAACCAGCTCATTCATACCTTGGAGTACAGGCATGATTTGTTTTTCCCGTTTCAGGTATAAAGTTAAATCAAAAGCTTTAGAAATTGGCATTTTTTTAATTCTAAAGAGAAGAAAGGGGACAAAAGAAGTTGCAATTAAGCTTACAAAACAAACTTAAAAGAAAAATCCAAGACACAGTTTTTTAACTTTGTTCTTATATGTCAAATGCAGCTGAGCAAATAACATAGGCTATGAAATCTAATATCTAGTCTTTGAACTAAGAAATGGACTGTAAGGGAATGTTATTAGTAAGACCCACTTTTTCCCCTGTCCCATGGTCATCAAAGCACTGTCTCTCTCTTGCTGTCTCTCACTTTGCTCGATAAAGCACATACAGAAGAAATCCAATCACTAAATTTATTTCCTCTGTAACACCTTTCTAGCTTCACATGCAGGTACTTAATCCCTTGTAGTAAAACCTCACAGCTATAATCCCAGCTGGTTCTTCACTTTAACTAACAGCTCAAGCCTCCTATGTCTGCCGAGATATACCTCAATTATTTATTACAAGAGAAAATAGAGAAAATGCAAGAGGACTTATTTCATTTCATCCTGGTAATTTTTTTATCCTTCTGTGAAACCTTTTTTCTGCTCCTTTCTGCCCATGCTATCTCCCCATATACATTCTCATTTTGTCCTTATTCACCTTTCCCTTCTTCAAAATACAAGTCACCCATCTTAAAAGGAGCCAAGTTTAACCCAGTTTGCATCTCTAATTGTTCCTTCTTCCTTTCTTCTCTAAGCTTCTTGAACACAATAAGCAATCTTTCTTCAGGGTCCCCTTTTCTCTTCAAACTTCGAACTATAAAAACCTTTCTTCTGCTGTCCAGATGAAAAAGTTGACTAGCACCGCTGGCATCTCTTTATGAGCTGGCACCTCAGATTCATGTGATTGTCTTCCAGCTCTCCTTACCACCTTTTTTCTTGATTGCTGTAAGATCAGCAATTAATGCATTCGGTTCTTTGGTTCTCTTTGCCTCTCTGAGTATACACACCTGTTGCAGATTTTGTTTGCAAAACACCCCTAAAGACACATTTTTTTTTTGTAATAACATCCACAGAACTAAGACTAACCATGGCTATAATTTGTATCACATTTTTATTACTGTAAGAGCCTTGTTTCTAATTGACAAATGGAAACAGTGTCTTTCCAGGAGCAAAACCACTACCCTACTCCATCACTTTACACTGGCATCTTTCCACTATAATGTCTGTATTGAGCAAGACCTGTTTTTACCCCCCTTTCAAATCTGTTCTGTTTTTCATCTGTGAAATGTCGTGCTGAGAATTTAACTTCTGAATGTCTTCTGGTGTTTTCCGCCATCTTCCATCTCCAACTTTCAGGTTTCTAAGTGAGTATGTTTGTCCCTGCTCCTCACATTAAAACGAAGCTCTTCAGTCAGAGCTACAAGTCAAAGTCTTCTTCCTCAGGTCCCTGCTTAAAGGTTGGCTTTGCTGTATTGTCCACATCAGAAATTAGGCATGTATTGAGTGCCACAGCTCTCTGTTGTACTCTGAACTGAGCTCACTGAGCAACCCTACCTGGATGTAATTCTGCCACCTTTGACTGTAAGCTTTTTCTGAGGCAAGTGCAAGGGACATTTGTTGTTTTCTCAGTTCAGCAAGATACAGTTCAACTGAGATAAATATATATTCAACACTGAATATAGCAGGTCGTTTCCCAACATCTCATCCTGGAACGCCTACTGAAAAACAGTCTAAAAAACTCCACTGAATTACAGAGTGAAGGATTGTATGCCCGACCACCTACTCAGTTGCCTTTTTGCTCAACAGCTGGACAAGTGGAGTTATAATATTACTTTCATATTCCCCTTTCTTGAACTTGAAAGAGAAAGCACACCTACCTGTGATGCAGGACAGGACAAAGATTTGACAGTCCTAGAGAACATCAGTATTTCCACATAAACACTCTCCTAGCATTAGCTCACTTGCAAAAACTTGACAGAGAGATTTAATAGGTTGCATGAAGATGTGCTGATGAGTGTTTTGGGTACTCTGAAGAACACTTGTAATCAAGACACTAAATGTCCACATCTACTGAGCATCCTCAGAAGCTTAAATTTTAGCAGAAAATTACACGAAGAAAACATTCAAAGAAAAATAAAGTTCTATCAAAAACAGATGTATGCTCCATTTTGTATGCACTCTAATGAGTGCATACATACTCTAATGAGTGCCCAATGTTAGCAGCAGACAAAATACCTTTTACTCCTATAAACTCTGACAGCTCTATGTCTTAACCCATATTTTTCACCTAACCAAATGTGTGCCATGTTTACACTCTCAATGGCTTTATGGTGTAAAAGTGTTACTAGTTAAATGCAAGCTAAGGAGAATTAGGGTGACAACACATTAAGAAGAATTACCTTATCTTAAAGAAAGCCTTAACTTGCAAATAGCATGTGGACTCAGTTTCTTAGTATTTCTTGTAGGTCTGGTAATCTTGTGTGAAAGACCTCATTACCACAATAAACAGGTCATTATTATCAATAGCACACATGTATTTACCACTTCCCTGTGAAAGCTGAACCCAGAAGTTACAGTTAAAAACCATGTGACACTAAATTTACATAGCAAATACAGAATTTCACTGAGAACTTCACTCCAAATCTCCCTTTTGAAAACAAGACTCAAACAATGAGTTACACCCTGTTTCAAACACTTCACAGACCATGAGGATTATTCTGTCTTCTTGTCTGTTTCATTAATTATACTTGGATAAGGCCACTGCAATTGAGAAATCCCGGGTTTACATTGCTGTAAGCAAGAGAAGAACATGCTCCAATTTGAGTGATTTAATGAAAAATGTATATGCAATCAACACTCCTTTAGTGGTATATACTCATGAATGCAGTTTATATTGTTTTTGACTTGCACAGAATGCCTTACCTTACAAGCTGGAATATGTTGTTAATGAGACTTGCTCTGTCATTGTTGCTAATCGCTGTATGGTTCTCTTTCAAAAGGTTGATCAAATGATCCCATCCATCATCTTCATAGTGCACGATGTAATAACCATTCGAGTACACATTGAATTTGATCCACTCAACCTCTTCCGGAAGGATAATGACATCTACAAACAAATATATAACTCCTTTTTATTAGTGATTCAAAATCACTCTAATATTATACCCAGTAATAGTCTAATTTCAGAGATTTAAATAAAACTATAACATGAATCCTGAATATACTAAGAGATTATTACAGCAATGCAATTGAGATGACAAAAAATCATTTATCTTGTACTAGTAGCTGCAGTTGTCAATTCTGAAAAAAAACACCTGCAAAGCAAAAAAGCTTACAGAAAAACTTTGAATAAATTAATCACCTATAATTAATCATATAAATTACCTGTTTTAGTTGTCATCAAAAATCTTTGCACAGTGTCAGATTTACTCGTAATGTAGGTTAGTGGAATGTGCCACAAGTACCTAATATAAAACAGAAATTTAATGAAAAGAACTCCGCAAAAGCTTCTCTAGCCTGGCCTAGTCTAACAGCTGATGAGTATCTTGTACCTGCAGGATGACAGCAATGACCTGCACTCACATCTCTTCATTTTGGTGCAGAACCATATGCACCTAACTAGCCCTAATTTAATTTGCTTGGGAGATCATTAACAGTGAAGCTGCAGCAATATGGACTTTCAAGCCTAGTTCCACTGGCGTGTCCCAGCACGAGTTCACAGAGCTCGCCTAGGTGCCCAGCCACCGTAGCTGTGCAGCTACTGGTAACTCAGCCGGGCACGCAAGGTGTGGCCACCTGTACCTGCTGCAGTAGTAGTACCGTCTTGAGCTGCACAGGGAAAGACTCACATCCAATTGGTTCAAGGAGCATTCCTTAAGAAACAACTGTGAAAGCTATTATTGTATATCTATGTTTGCCATAGGTGAGTATTATGGTTTGTGTGCTGAGATTTTCCCATTTTCTTTACCCTGTGGATGAATGGGAATCTGCTCCCTTCAGGTAGTGCTCCTGCTGCAGGTGGACATTCTTTCCTCTCACTGTGACAGTTACCAGGGGAAAACCTTTTTGCAGTGTCCAAGTGTTCATCATTTCCCTCACATCAAGAGTCTCTCCTTTAGTCCAGTGCTGTTTGTTGGTGAGGGAAAAAGAAGATACATAAGAAGAGGAGGAAGATGGAGTGCATGGACAATGAAATGAGTAGCTAAGAACTTCATAAAAGCTGCTGCCAATTTGTAAGCTCAGCATAGTTAAGTTTAGACTGGAACATCGGATATCAATGACAACTCTGGCTGGTCTTTTTCTGGAGACTTTTACATAGTTAATGACATCTCTTTAAATAGTGCTGTTTTCCGGTCAGCCCGAGGCACTGAGGTAGGATTTCTGTCTGTACACATACCAATGCCGCAGCACAGAATAGTAACATGAGATGACTCAGACAAATATCAAACTCCCAAGTACTGATGAGTAAAAAACTAGATGCTTACTGCATTTGAAGATGACTGTTGGTTCCTTCTGCAAAAGCCATCACTTTGTTGTTCACTTTTATCAGTACCTACTGTGGGACAAATCTGTAGAAGAAAGGTTTGGTCATCTGTTTTTGATATCATTACCATAAGTACTGGTCACAGTCCTCAGTAATATACTACAAAAACACACTACTCACAAAAACCTATGAAATTTGGAAAAAAAAAAAAAGTAAAAAAAGAGAATAAGAAATACTTGCATTTGTCATACTGTCCCACAAATCTTCATTTTTTGTATTCTGATAGCTGTACTTCTGCAGGTACTGCACAAGTCCAGCTTTAAAAACACTGTCAGTCAGGTAGTCCCTCAACATATTTAATATACAGGATCCCTGAAAAAAAGTGTGACAAAATGTTTACAAAACCACTCCCTAGATAACAAGATGCTTCTTTCAGTAGGCTAACCTAAACAGCAGTTCAATTTTGTATATCTGTCTGTTAAGAAATAATTGGGCTTTATGTATATTTAAACAGTAATTTGACTTTCATAAATATATTTTCTTAAATATATTTTGGATTGAGTAAACTATGCTATTATTTTTTGAATTACTATATTGAGCAGGCACCATATAATGCTCCAGTGAAAAATGCTGCTTGGTTTAAGCACCTAAAATAATGTTTTAATGTTTAAATTGATACACAATAGATAAGGACGGGTAAAAACCTCCTCTTTTTATAGATGGCACCAGAAACCACCATTTGAACTACATTCTGGAGTTTTGGACTAAGAATTAGATAGAATATAAAAATAATATAAACAAGTATATTAACACAAGGGATGTCTTGTATAAAGGACTGACTGAAATCAGTATAATGCAGATGTAGTGTAGAATCAGTACAACTGAGAACAAAATCAGTTACAAATTTTACCTTCTCATAAGAAACATCATCAAACATTTCTAAAATTTGAGCTGGATCTTCCACAGGAGTAGACACAGGATGCGATGAATTTAAGGCATCCACTTCCATGGCATCAAAACATCTTGTTAAGAAATAATCTTCCTAATAGGAGGTAAAAATGATTATTACTACCAAATTTTGCTTAGTGACTACTGAATTCCTAGTAGTTAACATTTCAGTCCATTTTACATGATGTTCAAATCCCATAAGGAAAGCCAAGCATATCTTTGTTTTCATTACAGAGCTTTATAAAAAAAAAAAAAAAAGAAAAACAAGAACAGTTATATAGAGAGACAGACTGCCTCTGCCCTTCTAAACTAACTTTAATACTCCAGCTAGTGAGACTTAAAAATAACTCCAAAAAGACATTCACGCGTTCCAACAGTTTGATGACAAAATGAATGGTCAGTAACCACAAAACAAACCAAAGGGAAAAATAAGAAAAAAAAGCAAATGATGAATTTCTTCATTATCATTCCACTGCAGTTTTAAGGCAAATTTCTGTATAGATCTTCCCAGTACACTGTTTGTTTCACTTTGGTTGAACTAGGCATACTTGCAAAGTTTCATATATTGAACCTGTGCTAAAGCTAGTGGAAGCATTTAAGGATCTTCATTAGGATTTAAGTCTGACTATATGTGATGAAAAAAATAAAATAATAATTTTATAGAATCATAGAATATCCCGAGTTGGAAGGGACCCATAAGGATCATCAAGTCCAACTCCTGGCACCGCACAGGTCTACCCAAAAATTCAGACCATGTGACTAAGTGCACAGTCCAATTGCTTCTTAAATTCAGACAGGCTTGGTGCAGTGACTAATTCCCTGGGGAGCCTGTTCCAGTGCACGACCACCCTCTCGGTGTAGAACCTCCTCCTGATGTCCAGCCTAAACCTCCCCTGACTCAGCTTGACACCATTCTCGTGGGTCCTATCCCTGGTTTTTATGGAGAATAGGTTGGTGCCTGCCCCTCCGCTCCCCCTCGCGAAGAAGTTGTAGACCGCGATGAGGTCCCCCCTCAGCCTCCTCTTCTCCAGGCTGAACAGGACAAGTGACCTCAGCCGCTCCTCATATGTCTTCCCCTCTAGGCCCTTCACCATCCCTGTAGCCCTCCTCTGGACACTCTCCAACAGCTTAATGTCCTTTTTGTGCTGTGGTGCCCAGAATTGCACATAGTACTCGAGGTAAGGCTGCACCAGTGCAGAGTAGAGTGGGACAATAACTTCCCTCGATGTTTTTATACTTTTGGAAGTCTAAAAAGCTTTTGAAAAGAGAATATACTTTGACTGCAATCATTAACTTCCATCACCAGTTTCTGAAATTATTAGATACAATTAAACCAATATTCTTACCCTTCTAGGTAAGATCAGATCTTTCAAAGAGAAATTGAAAACTATTTCACAGCACAAACATGCTTGGTCTTCACCCTTACAAATTAGTGGACTTAGAATGCAAATATAAAATAAAAATACAGTAAATGCTGCTTACAACTTTCAGTTCTGGATGCGTAACATTGACCGACACGAACTCCATGAATTTTGCAAACCCTTCATTTAACCACAGGTCATTCCACCACTCCATGGTAACTAGGTTGCCAAACCACTGAAACAACAAAACCAAAAAAATTAATTTAAATACACAGTTTTTCACAAAAGCTGCTACTGGCTGATATGAAATTGAAGTTATAGTATGTCACTGACATTTAAAGCACATTTTCTTAGTAATACAGCTTACTTTGGCCTCTTTCCATTTCAGTTCTTATTTTAATGGTAATACTCTAAAGCACTGGTTTCCACTACCATTCCATGAAACTTTATAAATAAACCAGGTTTGATAGGAGAGCCACATATAAAACTGTCACGTTTCTGAACTTTTTTTACCTATATTCATGCCTTGCAATTAATTTCAAGGGTTAAAAATGGTGCAAAGGCCCCAGAGCACTACAGCTACTGAACTAAACAGATTTTGGTTACAGCCCTTCATGTCTGTGAAGCCCAACTAGACTTCATTGGGAACAGTCTCATGATTCACATACGAACACCCTCAAAATTAAACAGCTATTTTCAGTCTGTATCTCAAATATCTCCCCATCCACACAGCTGTGACCACTGTGTGGGCCCCTTCTGATCCTTTATTGTTGCTCCTAAATCTCACCTGATGAGCCAGTTCATGGGCTATTATCATAGTAATCCAAAGTCTAGAAGATGCTGAGGACTTCTCAGGGTCATACAACAACGCAGATTCCCGATACGTGGTCAGTCCCCAGTTTTCCATAGCACCAGACTGGAAATCAGGAATAGCTGCTAAATCTGGGACGGGGGGGGGGGGGGGGGAAGCATTAATAAACTGCTACGATTATTTTACCCAGTAAAGAACCCAGTCACAGCTCCCACATCACACATTCTTTTAGGGTTCTCCTAAATGTAACAGCAAAAACATACCTTTTTAAAAGTTCTATATAGAAGGATTTTCAGTTCTCAGTGAAGCTTTTAAATACACTCTTAAGTTATGCAAAGCAGACAGTTGAAAAGTCTGTGAGCCAGAATTGTCCCAGTCTTACCTAATTTATTGATTTTGTGTTATTTTACTCTCTATTCTTAATGCTATTCTTGAATACATTAAACTATTTAATACTTACCTTGTTTAGGTAAGGGATATGAAATGCTGAAGTAATCCTCATAAAAGTCTAAAAGTTTTACTGCCGCATCCAGTGCATAATCAGCTTGGTGGATCTTCTCTGGCACCGTGTATACAGAAATCTGTAAACAAGCAGACAGTATTTAAATCCCAGCATCAAAAGCTTACAGAATTTGTTCTTTAACATAGATGCGTGAGTGGTCATGAAAAGTGACGGCAGAGCACATACCTAGCAGCTCTCATACAAAAGTTAGTTTTAAGAAATCCAGATACAAATATGATCAAAATTAGAAATAAGAATTTTACTTTATCCTCCAGAACCACTATGCCTGTAAAAGGACATCTATAGCTTCCATCCCCTACCATGCCAGAGTTATTTAACACTGTTCTATTTTATTCCTGATTCTCCAAGAAAACTATATTTAATTTCCCTTTAATCAAACAATCTTACATGAAACAATGTTACCAATGCATGTAAGTATATAAAAAGCAAGCATATTACCAAAAACTTTTGAAATTAGTAAAAGTCTTAATGCAAACTAATCATCCAATTACAAAGCCAACTTTTTTCTGTCCTCTTGTTCATGTAAAACTTCACGATGTATAAATCCAATGATTTAGCCTGAAAGTACTGTATATGTTTCCATACATATTTTGTTATAAAAAAATCTCTTGGAAAATCAGAATAGTTACCTTAACTCCATGACTGGATATTTTGCTGATGGACTTGAAATCTGAAACAATAAAGGCCACGAGGTAGGTACTCATCTTGACACTGGTATCAAAATGGTCTTCAACGAGCCATGAATTTATACTCACAGTCTTCATCTAAAAAAGACAAGCACAGCTCATCATCAGGTAGTACCTGCGAGGACTTTGGCTCCAAAAATTGATGTGTTTCTTTTCAGTTTCACTAAGACAATTTTAAAGACATGTTGGAAAGAAGTCAACCCCATGCCAGCCCGTCCCCACACAAAGACAGAAAACAGAAACATACAGGTAGTTTCACTCATAAGTGTTACTTCAACATAGCTAAAACTAAATAAATAAATGTACTGGTTCAAAAGCTTTAATTTTCCTCAGTGCCTGCCAGCACATCAATCTAATTAAGATCACACTTGAGTTGGTCAGAAGTTGTCTAAATCTAAACATCACTTTTTACATGAGAGAAATAAACTACTCCAAACAATGACTCACCTCTCTTTGATATCTATTTCAAGACAAAATGAGTCACCTGTTAGAGGTATCCATTTTTCCCTTTGGATTCACCTTAGGTAACTAATTTAGAGTTGGAGTATATTTAGCCACATTGAAATACAAATACTGGCACCCACTCTTCATTCAGAGCAATATCTTTTTTTCAGTGCAATATCTTAATATCTTTTTTTTTTTTTTTTTAAACTGACTTTCAAAATACTTTCTTTTTTTAAAATGTATTTGGTGTATGGGGAGGTGTTGTTCCCTCATTTATAAGGGTATAAGGATTAGTTTCCTGGCAAATCAGGAATCAATAATGCAGAAGAATTTATGAAGAATCTCTTATGCACAAAGTAAGATCAAACGTATAACATGTGACCCACCCTACACATGCCTACATATTTGTAATTGTAAACAATATTTGTAGGTATTACACATACGCCACAGATACTTTTTTGAAGGCCAAATTAACCTTTTTAAAATATATATATATAAAAGGTCCTGATTAATAGGATAATTAAGTTTATACACATGAATTATATTATGTCTGCATTCAGACACACTTAAATATTAATTCTTAAAATCTAAGACAAAGACTGAAAGCATTTTATGAGTGAAATAAAGGTTAGGGAGATTACATTGTTCTCAAACCACTGCTGAGAGGGTACCCATAGGATCCAACATTTGTTGCATTCCTTTATAACTGTGTATCAAAACTACCCATCATTTACTCTCAGAAAAGAACTGCAATAATCCTTAGGTCAACATTCCCATGAACAGCAACTTCCTAGATACTCTGTTCTCCTTTTACTTTCTTTTTTAAAGGTCATCAATCAACAGCACAACATTAAATGTATCCACCTACAAGTGGCATATTGGACAGCGCAAGGTGCTTTGGTTCCCTCCTAATCTTAACTGAAAATCTGGCTTTGAAGGCTGGTTCATCGAAACACGGGAAGGCCATTCTTGCAAATGTTGGCTCAAACTGTGTTGCTGCAAGCACTCTACGGAAAAAAGAGAAAAGTTTTAGTCCACATACCTTCACATGCACAGTGTTCACCACCTTGTGTGAAAATCAAGTAATTTCACATTTATGAAATAACTTAAGTACTTTCAAAATCTTTTGTATGCTAAGGATTACCATTTCTCAGTCTGTGGTGGGGAACAGAAGTGGATACATTAAGCTTCTTGACCAACCCCCCCGATAAGGGGTTCTGGAAAAAGAGAAAACTTGTCATGAGCCCAGCGAGTCCCCGGACTCTTCCTCTCACGTCACTGCAGGATGGATGTGTTGGTGGATTAAGGCCTGCTAAGGCTACAGCCAAGAACCCCATGGCTACCTGAAAGAATGGCAGTCTCTGCAATATCCCATTATACCTACAATCTGGTGCGGTTTTGTGTCTGACAGGAACCTCAACAACGGATAATTTCAGAGAAAAATTACAAAGCAGCTGACAATAAATTCTAAAACCAGTTACGTGTAATATCTAAGATGACATATCTACTACTTAAAAATAAGATTACCTGAGTTCTCCTTCCTGGGTCCTGTAGGTGCTTTTGTAAAAGCCATGGAAGGAGTCGGAGAGGTTGGCAGCGTACTGGATGGTGACGGTGTAGTTGTGGCCGGCCCGCAGCGGCTCGGTGGCGAGCAGTGCCACCTGCTCCAGCGCCCGGTGCTCCAGCACCCTTGCCTCCTGCGCCCCAATGGCCGCCCAGGCCACGTGCAAACGCTTGCTGTGCAGGATGACGGTGCTGGTTTGACGGGTGACGGTCAGGTCTATGGCAGCTGTCCCCGAGAAGGTGAGCGTGGTGAGGTTAGGGTGGATGAGGAGGTGGTAGTGCAGCGGGACAACGTGCCCGGGGAGCCTCACCCTGTCCCAGGGAAACGGCGCGCTGCTGTCACCGCCGAGGCTGCCACCGACAGAAGAAGCCACCACGGCCAAGCCCAGCACCACGGACACCAGGGGGTCAGACGGGCCCCGGAACGAGGCGGCCAGGCGCGGCGCTGCCATTTTGGACCTAGTGAAGGGAGGAGGCAACGAGGCCGCCCTGCACCCGCCGCCTCATGCTGTGGCGGGGAGCAGCCCCGGGACCGCAGCCCCCGCTCCCCGCTGCGGGACCCGCCGCCGGGACTGAGGGAGGAGGCCGGCAACGAGAGGGACCGAGGGAGCAAGGGGACACCGAGAGGGACCTGCACCGAGACGGAAAGCGAAAGCGAAGCCGACCGGGCAGCGCCCGCCGAGCCCCGCCGCGGGGCGGAGCGCGCCGCCGCCGCCCATGGAAGCCGCGAGGGGCCGTGAGGGGCGGCGGGCCCGGCCCCGCCCGGCCCCAAAGCAGGGGCTTGGTGGCGTCTAAGGCCCCGAACTCGTCTTGTTCGAGTACTGAATGCGTTTCTCAGCAGAATTTCCCAGAGGAAGCCCAGCGCGCGTTACAGCCGTGCCTCTCGCAGAATCCCTGCAAGCTGAGGCTGGAAGCACCGCAGGAGGCCACCTGCTTCAGCCACCCCAACACAGCCACACAGAGCAGGGTGCCCGGCACCATGTCCAGGAGGCTTTTGGAGATCTCCAAAGAGGTGACTGTGCCACCTCTCTGGACAGCCTGTGCCTGTGCTCTGTCACCCACACATCACAGAAGTGCTGCCTTGTGATCAGGGGGTGCCTCCTGTGCTGCAGTTTGTGCCCACTGTGCCCATTGCCTCTTGTGGCACCACTGGACAGCACTGAGAAGAGCCTGGCTCTTGTCTTCTCTTCACCCTCCATTCAGGTGTTTATAGACATTGATGAGATCTGCCTGATCTTCCTCTTCTCCAGCCTGAACAGTCTGGGCACTCTCAGCCTTTCCTCAGATAAGTAGCAGAGATCATCTTGGTTGGACTCTCTGCACTACATTCACGTCTGTCATGTAGAGGGAAGCCCAGAACAAGACCCAGCTCTCCAGCTTCACCAGTGCTAAGTAGTGAGGAAGGATTCCCTTCCGCAGCCTGCTGGCAACACTCATCGTATTGCAGCCCAGCACACCACCAGCCTTCCTTGCTGCATGGGCACATTGCTGGCTTATGTTCAACATGGTGTCCACCAGGAACCCCAGGTCATTTTCTGCCAGGTTGCTCTCCAGCAGGGTGCCCATAGCATGTCCTGGTGCCTGAGGTTGTTATTGCCCAGGTACAGGACTTTCAAGAACTCCGTGAGATTCCTGCCAGCCCATTCCTCCAACCTTAAAAGACTCCCTGCAAAGGAGTTCAAATGAAAATATGTTCTGTCATCACGGTGGTCTGGTCCATTCCAAGTGTTTCTAACCACTCCTATAGCTACAGAGAAGAGTTCCTGGGTCCATGTGTACCACTGCTGAAGGACAAAGCCACCCAAGGAATGCTGGGAAACTCTAGGATGACCAAGTCAGGTGGGGTCAGAGCAGAACAACTACCAAAAGAGGTTCTCACCCTGCAGAAAGATCAGATTTCCAGTAAAGGACAACAGGGTCAGATATCTCTGCAATAAGAACTGAAAGTGGAAAAGAAGGTCCTGGGTGTTGGTGCTGGTAACCTCTCTCCAGGAGCATCACCAACATCAGGACAAAGGTACAATTTGAGACTTCAGATACAGACTTGCTAGCCTGGTAGCCTGATCTTATTCTTCTCACAGAATCACAGAATTAGAGGGGTTGGAAGGGACCTCAAGAGATCATCGGGTCCACCCCCCCTGCCAAAGCAGGTTCCCTAGAACAGGCTGTCCAGGTAGGTGTTCAGATGGGCCTTGAATATCTCCAGAGAAGGAGACTCAACAACCTCCCTGGGCAGCCTGTCCCAGTGCTCCATCACCCTCACCGTGAAGTTCTTTCACATGTTGGGGCGGAACTTCCTGTGCTTCACTTTGTGGCCATTGCCCCTTGTCCTGTCCCCGCAAACCCCTGAAAAGAGGTTGGCCAAATCCCTCTGTCTCCCACACTTCAGGTATTTATACACATTGATGAGATCCCCTCTCAGTCTTCTCCAGGCTGAACAGACCCAGGTCTCTCAGCCTTTCCTCATAAAGAAGATGCTCCAGGCCCCTATCATCTTTGTTACCCTCTGCTGGACTCTTTCCAGAAGATCCCCATCTTTCTTGTATCAGGGAGCCCAGAACTGGACACAGTGCTCCAGGTGAGGCCTGAGCAGGGCAGAGTAGAGGGGGAGGATCATCTCCCCTGACCTGCTGGCCATGCTCCTTTTTATGCGCATCAGGATCCCATGGGCCTTCTTGGCCACCAGGACACACTGCTGGCTCATGGTCAACCTGTCATCCACCAGGACCCCCAGGTCCTTCTCCACAGAGCTCCCCTCCAGCAGGTCGTCCCCCAGCCTGTACTGACACATGTGGTTGTTCCTTCCCAGGAGCAGGACTCTACACTTGCTCTTGTTAAACCTCATTTGGTTTCTTACTGCACAGCCCTCCAGCCTGTCCAGGGCTCATTGTACTCAAACTTCTCATTTGTACTTTCTGTAGCACTAGTGTTATGCTTGTGTCATTTGGTTGGAAAGGTGAATTTGAGAATTTTGTTGATATTAGTAGGGACTCTATTTTTGGAATATACCCCTGGCCATTCATGGGTGGCTTCTTAGCACAACAATCAGTACGACTGCCTGCAATTGCAAACAGTTGTGAGAGTGGGTAACAGATATGAGTACTGCTGGCATATGCCTGTCTATGAGGAAGTCCATTCCTTCTTGTACTTGCTGCTCATCACTGCCCCCACTCAATACCTACATATTGAATTAATGTGATTACAGCAGGTAACCTTACTTCTTCTAATGTCTTAGCCAATTGGGCATGTGCTGGTGTGGGTCTGTGCTTAAATCTCTGGGGTAATTGAGCAAAAATATGCTGTATTACTTCCAAAGTAAAAGCAAATTTGTCTTGTTCCTGCCATGGTAATATGACCAAAAGATATCTCTAACACCAATGACAGTCATTGTTTAAACCTTGCTGTATTAAGCAGATTAGGTATGTTACACAGACTGGGTACTGTGGCAGTCAATGGTTTAGTCGCTGCATTCAACTTTCTGTAGTTTACTGTAAGCCACCATGTCCTTATTACTTGTAACTGGACATACTGGAGAATTAAAAGGGGAATGGATTTTTTTAACAGTTACCTTCTTCCGCCAAATATTATGTTAATTCATTGCCTGGCCTTCATGCCTCTGGTGGAATCCTTTACTGTGGGGTATTTTTCTCTTTGCTGCTGGGTAGCACTTCAATCATTTGTAACAAATTCAGTTGTAATGGGGAATGACCCATGAGGTCAAATCCCTGCAGGACAGCAATTTTCCGTTCCCAAACAAAACTATCCATCACTGTCCTTGGAAAACATCCATCCGAAGGATATTCATTTATTTATTTATTTATTTATTCCAAATAACAAGAGGGATTGTATCTCATGACCATCAACTAATTCCAATTCAGCCTTATATTTAGGGTGCGTTGTTACCTTTCCATTAATTCCCACAATGGTTATCTTTTTAATGGAGCAGTTCCACTATACTGTTCTTCATTAGCCATGTACATCTGTGCTTCTGTATCAATTAGAAAAGTTAATCGGAGCCTATCTTTCACTGTCATCGCTAATTCTGGGGACAATCCCGTATTATACCCATACCAGAGGATCAAACACGTGCAGGAATCACCTCATCACCTAGTTTTTTAAGTCATTCCCCTCATCGTCAACTCAGAGGCAGGAAGGTTTGACAGACCACTACTGTTCCTGTATGTGCTGAATTGGTTGTGATAGATTTAATTTTGTCCATAGTAGCTCATGTGGTGCTGTTTGGATTTGTAATGGAAATAGTGCTGATAACACACCGATGTTTTAGTTGTTTCTGAGTCGTGCTTACACAGAGTCAAGTTCTTTCCTCTTTCCAGGCTGCCTGCCAGCAAGTTGCTTGGAAGTGCAACAAGAAGCAGGGAGGGGACACAGCCAGGACAGAAGACACAAACGAACCAAGAAGATAGTTCATATCATACAACATCATGCTCAACAATATAACCAGGGGAAGTAGGGTGGAAGGAGGATGATGTGCACTGGGGACTGGCTGGGCATCAGTCAGCTGATGGTAAGCAACTGCTCCCATTAATTCAGAGTGGCCAGTATTTCAACAAAACTCACTTTTTTTTTTTTTTTTAAATCAACTTTTGGTGTGATTTTCAGCAACACAACTACTATGAGGACTGCAAGTAAAATGCTTGCCAGGTTTGTAGCATAATACCATTAGCTTGAAGAAGTTATAAGGCATTAGAAGTCCTCCAGTAAAAGACTACGTAAATGCCACAAACTTAATTGGACAGACTGTTTCCTCCTGTAGGTAGATTATTCAGATTATTTCCTGTAACTGAAAAAAAGCAGTGTTTACTCCAAAATTTATCAATTTTAAGTAGAACACATATTTTAAAAGTCTGTGTCTGTTACAGTTATGTGGAAAGATTTTATCCCAAGTCTTCATTCTACACAGTAAAATTAAAAAAATAAATTTCAAAGGACAATTTTCAGATTCACGTTAAGGCCAGAGTCCACCTCATGTTGTAAGTCTCGTCTACCAGCTTAGAATA
>CM021729.1:68103135-68200029 GCA_011074415.1 Stictonetta naevosa | reverse complement strand
TTAAAATTGCTGCCTTTTTGTCAAATTAAATGTTTGTTTTAATTTGTTGCCTTCATATGGAGGGGAGGAGGAAAAGACTTCATTTTAGGAAAATTGGCAAGAGGAGGGATTACAGAGATGTATGTTCCCATTGCATAGCCTTGACTCAGAACTGGGCATCTAAATCAGGCACCTAAATGAACAACACATATCTGAGGCTAAACAAGTAAATCTTGTTGATGTCAGCTGAACTTTCTTGCTCACAAAATTTAAGAATGTATGATGACAAATATCAGTTTATTTTGGTACAAGTAATGAGGATGCTCAAAATTGTTAAGGTATTTTATTAATCTAGTATACTGAAAGAAAGTACTAGAATGTAAAAATACCTTCCTAGCTATTTTATCTTCAGAATTCCATTTTAACAAGTTTAAAGAAAATTGATGAGTTACACTACAGTGTAACTAATGAAATTCAAATTCTCATACCTTCAGACAGATTCTGCATTCTTACTTTTTCTGGGTAAGTGATTTCAGTTCCAATTCTTTGCAGTGAAACATCTTGCACATCTAGAGGTGAATTTATGCTTGACTTCTGTATTGATACCAGAAAATAAAACATAAAATTATTTCAACTATTAAGACGGTATGAATCCCTACAGCTAATCTTGATGGGACAATAGTATCAGATGACTTTGGAAGTGGAAATTGTATCAGACACTATAATGCAACCAGTTAGTTAGAAGAAGTCCAGGAATATTTTAGATGAGTGAATATACTTTAAATTACATTTGATGTTTTAGAAGGAAGCCCACTTAGGTAATAGCGTAAATTACAGCAAAAAATTTCTTCTAAAATAACTCTGGATGATTAAACACAATGGCAAAATGAACATTAAAATACAATAATTAACATTATTACTGGGAGATATAAATGGAAAAGTTAATTATAAAAAAAGGAAGCACCAGTAGACTGATGTTAAAATGATATCTCTCTTTTAAATGGAGATTGTGCTTTTATTTCTTTTTTATTAATTTTCAACTGTAATTTAAGCTTTCCCAGTCCTAGTGGAATCATCTAATGCAAATGTGTCTGGTTTGTTTATTAATTCATTTATTTTCGCTACACTACCTTTTATCTTCATAACTCTACACTTTTAAGTAAGGTTTTTTTACAATTAAAAGTGCAATTATTCAAGCATGGTAAAGACATTTTGCCGACTACATCCAGTTCACCTATTTTATTGTCTTTAACTGTACACTAATTGTTCATCAGACACCTTTCTTTAGATCTATTAGGTTTCCAGCCAGGTGACGGCACCTTCTGGCACTCTGTACCAAAGACAAACTGCAATTACGGCTGCACAAGGCAGTGCCTCTTCCAGTCCATCTGCAGAGGACAAGCGTTATTCTTACCTCTGTGGCACTCTGAGGAGAAGGAATGCAGACATGATATTACTTTGAGGTTTATATTTACAAAGAACTGAAGCCAATTCCACAAAACCATGAATATTCCCAAGAGGTGGGCGTTGCTCAGAGATCAGAAGACACCTGGGTCATCCAATAATGGCGCAGCTCCAATTTAGGAACTTTTGTGTCTACAGACACTCAGTTTCCAACATTCTCTTTTTGCATTGTTCAATTCACTCTTCGCTTCCAGATTAAGAGGAAATGAGGATGTTGAGTCTCAATCTGTTCCTGAGGTGATGATGGGGGTTTGGGATGTCAACCATGAACAAAGACAATATTCTTGTCTCTATATGTACATTTATTGCACAGTGCCACAGCTTGAATGTGTTACCTTCATCTTAGATGTGAAAAGTGTCTAGTAACTCTCCAAAACGTATTTCCTTGCTAGAATACATAAATAAATTTAGGAAAGTCACTTGAAAAAAAATCTAATGGGCAATAACTGACTGCACATTTCTCCATTTTTTGACCCCCTGTGTAATCATTATTCATACAAGTACAAAATGGTTACTAGAAATCAACACTGAAGAAAGATGTCATTTCACATAAAAAATCTGTATGTCCTTATGTACTCAGAAAAAACAACCACAACAATAAAAACAACAACAAAAAACAGGCTCTCAGTATGTCAGTTTAGATATGGGACTGGACCTGAAGTTAACATACACTGTTTATGTTAATTTTTGACTCATTTGCCAGGAATAATGGTTATCATTTGATCTTGCTAGAAAGTTGTGATAGCTTTTCATTAAAAACTTCCATATTATAGTGTTACAGTTTGAGACATACACAGAGCAATTAGGGTAAAACAAAGCTCAACTGTCGAGAATATTTAACACATAAAAAGCAAACTATGGGGCATCAGGTCTTTCATTCTGTAAAGCAGTGTATGTGCCCAAGTATTCATTTACCTGATAAACTTGCCTTTTTATCAGCAAGCACCAACTAGCGAGCAGGATGTGATTCCTAGGTCTTACCATAAGGATGTTCTGTAAAAATCTTAGTCCTCTTGCTGCAGAAGTTTTGCCCCTAACTTTAAGGCTGCCATGGTTAGGCATTCCGTACAAAGGTGGTATGGGACACTACTGCTCTGCCCCATAATGCCAGCAGAGGATGGGCTGTGCACATTAATAGGACAGAAAATGAAAATAGTTAAGATTGTGCTTCACCGCCAATGAAGGCACTAGAACAAGAAAGTATTAGTAAGCTATGCCCTCAGAAAAAAAAAGGCATTTATTTTAAGCTGCTACATTTCATCTAAATTTTAAGGGTTAGGTTTATGTGTTAGAACCTGGATTTTCAAAGTCTTTAAAGGATCAGTATCTGAATGAAAAGATAATCCTGCAGTTTCCTCATTTGTTATACACAATGCATTATAGCCTAGCAACTAGAGCTTTGTTGGCAGATATATGTGTATGTATGTAGGTGTATTAGGCGTATGCATGTATAACCATGTACCTTATGGTACCTCCTCTTAATCTGAAGAAAAGAAAGCCATTTCCTGTGACTAAAGCAGTAAAGCAGGTACCATCAAGTGTTCTACAAAGATCCCATCTCATCTGAGTAGGCAGCATGCCTGACTTCCAGAGGGATGCAGCTGCAGTTAATGCTCAGGAGCGTGTGCTCTGAATTTCCACTGAAATTCACAAAAAAAGATCTTGCAAAGAATGAGTACTGCTTGTTTTGGAAACTCAGTTCCTCCAGTTTGAAATTAACCACCTTAAGCTGGTTGGCTGCCTGGCTTGTGGCCACCTATTGTTCCATATTGCTGGCTGAAAGGAAACTTGGAGATGGGTGGTGTGTGAAAGACCTTGGTATTGACTTTGTTCGTGGTATTCACTCTTCACAAATAATTACATTGTTCCTGATGCATAGAAATGGAGTTGCAGAAGCCTGTTTCACATTAAATACTAGCAGTTTGTCAAGGGTTCCAGGCTGATGTTTTATTCTTTATTTCAACTGGAATGCATCTGACTAAATAAGCAGCCAAATATTTTCACTGTCACTCCTCCCACCTACGAAGGCTTGATAAAGGGAATCAGAGGGACCAGAGAGAACACTGTCCTCCCTGATGATCTACCTGGTAACTAATTGCCCAGCAACCCTCCAGCAGGTCCGTTAGCAATTACAGCAGGAACCACCTGAATGTAAATTTTCACCGATTTACAGATTTCACTGGTAGGCAGTGCTTGGTCTGTGAAGGCACATGGAGTCCCCCCGGCGTGCTGACTACATTGGCTGAAGAGCCAGGTGCAAGGCAAGCCCTCAGCTTTCTGGCAACCAGCCGTCTGCACGCAAGAGGTCACTAAGAACGTCATTGCTGAAGTAATGGAAAAGCTAATCATTACAGTGAAAGACCATAAACTGCTGCCCTTTGGGAAGGGCAGCAACTACGTGTTGTTTTCTTTCCCTAAAATCTCAGGAGAGGGATCTAGGACAGCTCTGGCTTTGTCTCTTTTGAACATAAAAGAAGAAAGCGGGTTTATTTATTTATTTTTTGGCTTGAAGGACCTTTTGATTCTTTCTTGTTTCCATTTTGTAATGAGGAGATAGAGCAACACTGGGTAAATGCCAAAATGGCACTTCGTAATATTTTGTTTCATTTTCAATACTTAAACATTTTTTTTTTTTCCTAAAGGAATACTCATCAAGACCAAAATTAAGAAACATTACAAATGTCAATTTCTGCTTCAGTTGCACAGCTATAAAATATGGATAGCACTACTCACCAAGGAATTGACAGCTAAAATTTGAAAAATGGGGAATTATTATTGCAGACAAGTTTGATACACGGAAAAGCTTAATTGTCCAGATTAACAACCTCATAACCAAATCTTCACTAATTAAATATATGTGCTGTATGAAAATGCTAAAACGTCAATGAATTGTGAGAAATGCAAAAAACTTACCTGATTTTTTATTTTTATTTATTTTTCACTCTGGGGTCATACAGTGGACAAAACAATTGCTGCTTCAAGTGTTAAGTAGTTAGGAGATGTACCATGTTGCTGTAATGACCCCTTAATGGATAAGTTAATAATTCACCTGAGTTTGGACAACTCATCTTGTTTAGAAAACAAGATTTAGGAGCAACTGAGGAGGGTGGGGCTGTTTAGTCTGGAGAAGAGGAGGCTGAGGGGAGGCCTCGTTGCACTTTCCACCTCCCTGCAAGGAGGCTGCAGCACGGAGACAGTCAGTCTCTTTTCTCAGGTGACAAGAGATAGGCCTTGAGGAAAGGGTCTCAGGCTGGGGCAGGTTGTGCTTGGGTCGGGTGTTAGGAAGAATTTCTTCATGGAAGGTGTGGTCGAGCATTGGAATGGGCTGCCCAGTTAGGTGGTGGAGTCCCAGTCCCCGCAGCTATTTAAGAGATGTGTGGACATGGCACTAAGGGACGTGGTTTGGTGGTGGGACTCGGTAGGCCAGGTGGACGGTTGGGCTGGTTGATCTTGAAGGCCTTTTCCAACCTAGATCATTCTATGACCCTGTGAGTGACAGGGTTTAAAAAGGTACCCGTACCTGAGGAGGGAAGGGACATTACTGCAGATACAACACACCCATGAAACTTAATTAATTACTGTGTGGGAGACTGGCAGACTTCCTGGACAAGGTTCTGTAGTCCCGAACCCAAAACTTCTCTGTCGTGCCCATTCTTGCACATTACCATCGTGTTTATGGGATTACGAACTGTGTCCAAGGTACTTACCTTTACCTCATCTTACTAACTTCACACAACAGTCATGGGCACGAGACAAAGTTCGAGGAACAGCACAACAGAATCAGCCAAATGAGGCAACATTATTGACTTACTGTATTTGACTGCTATGACTCAAAAATAATTTTTTCATTCTGGGCTTAAATTCTTAAGAAATTCCTACATATCCACCATTCATTGAAAAGACATTAAAAAAAAAAAAAAAAAAAAAAAAAAAAGACATCCCATAATCAATCTTCTTGGCAAATCCCTTTTTTGATCCTTTTTGGATCCCAAACTAGCCCTCTGTGCTTTTCCTCTACCTCAGAGGAGAACTGTGTGTAAGATTTATTAATTGGATTTGCCTTAGTTTGTTGGGATACCATTTGCCCCTTAGGACAAGAAGCCAGGCTTCTACATAGCAACTGAAACAATATGAGAAATTAAATTTCCTGTGGAGAACTAAAAGCTGTGTAAGCTATTTGCGTGAAAACCAGTAACGTACAAGAACCACCTCCTTCCCCTTTCCTCGACAGAATATGAATATAAAGTTAAAAATAAAAATAAAAATCTGTATGCAAAGCAGGTAATACTTGGGGAAATGGAAATCCCTCAGCCTGCGTAATCCACCAGTAAGTGCAGGAATTTGTCAAGTTATCCTGAAAGAAAAGGTTTGGGCTAGGAGGAAGGTCTCAAAGGGGTTAACAGCATCCTTACAAGTTAGCAAAGACAAATCTTATAAAAGACATTCACAGAAATAGGTAACTGCTGTCAAAGCTTACATTGTCCAAATTACAGAAGTGAAACTCAGTGTGATTAGAGATGAAGACAGGGAAGTACACGTTTTTAATTCCCAGTATTTTTCTCTATTGTTAAAATACCTCTAATATGTCTGTCCTTACATTGATCAGCAATCAGTTATTTAAAAAGCAACAGAAAAAAATAACAAAGGATCGAATATTACATTATTTTGGTTAACATCAGGCATTGTTTCAGCTTAGCACCTGCTAGAGTATCTAAACTGGCAATGAAAATTGGAAGGGGAAGGCAAACACTGCACTGCTCCTCTGTGCTTTTCTGGGCCAAACTGCAGCTGTGAAAGCGTGTCATTTTCCCTGCAGCAATTTGCACTAAATAAGCATGCTGCTTTTTCAGGATGTTCAGAATACGCTATGATAAAAATACATTTCTTACCCTAATGCAGAGAGAATGTACCTGTGTGTCTTGAAATATATATGTGTGCCTCGAATATTATCAGCAAGCAAGGCAGAAGTAATAACTTCTATTAAAGAATATATATATGTGTGTGTCTGTGTGTGCATATATAAAGCATCGCGCTCCCTGACGCCTCTCATACTCTTTATCCCCTCATCCTGAGTGCAGTGCCATGTTAACCACTGGCTGGGCTGACTGAACACGCTGACACAGCAGAAAACCATTTGCTGTTTTTGTTTTGTTTTGTTTTGTTTTGTTTTGTTTTTCTGCCAAGGAGCCTCACTGGTAGCATAGCTTACTGGTACCATTACTTCAGTAAACTTGAGAGTGCATTTCATTCCAAAATTGAGCATGAAAAGAGGGAACTGTGCAATGCTATCGAAAGGGTTTTGGCAGTGAAAACATGCTTTTAAAATTGTTGTTCTTCCTAGACATTTTTTGTGTGTTCTCCAGTCCTGCAGTGCATACACTTTACGAGCTGCACTTAGTTAAGGACTACATTTGTAAGCTTCTTAATCCTGATTTTACTATCAATTTTTACATTGAAACAGTACCTTATTTAATGTACAGTGCCAAATGAAGTCAACAGGACATGACATAACAAGGTATTATTACATGTAGAAAGGGAAATTTAAGCCACCCATCCGTACAGGTGCTATTGTCTAACTAGGTTTATGGTACAGTTACATCAGGTTGAAGCTCAGGCTACTATGACCATTGTCATAGTGGTGTGGACTTCAAAACCCTGCTTTTTCAAAAAGATGGATCCACGATAGAATAAATATAACCTGTTTATCCCTTTCAAGCTGCTTTTGAAAGTAGCTTACAGAGCTGGAGCATCTCACAGACTCATCATGAAAATTTTCAAGCCAAAGCACAAAATATATCTCTCTTTTCTTTGTGAGACAGATTAATGATAGGAAATTAATGCAGGCTTACGGTTTTAAACAGTGCTCAGTCAAGACTGTGAGCTACCTGCTGTTGCATCTGAACTTTTAATTTAAGGTCTACACATTTTTAGTCTTTGTTAATACCATAAATGTTGTTATCATTAATATCTCCACAATTTCTTTCTACTGGAAAAAAAATAACAATATCTAAGCAATCACATGAGTCAATGAAAGTGTATCTGAAGGCCTTATAATATTTTTCTTTTACATGATGTGTGTCTTTCATTAGTACAAGTTACCAATGCTTAAGTTTCATCACAGGTGAAACTAGTTGGGTGAAAATGGAGGAAAGGGAAGAAAAATTCTGCCTCCTCTTCATGTGGCCAAGCCAGTGTACAGCGATGTATCTTCCATGTCCTTTGGTGTAGCAGCTGTATCACTTCACCACCTACCTCACCTTCCTACTACCCACACTTCAAGAAGAGTAGGAAGAGAAGTTTCTGTGTTCTTTTAAAATAGAAAAAAAAAAAAAAAAGAAAACACACACATACACACAAAAACCCAACGACAAATACAACAAGAACAGCAGAACCAACACCGAAGAACTGGTCAGTAAATAACAGCAGTTTCTAGCAGTTGATCAACTCGGATCCATCTGACGGAAGGCAAGCATTTATATCTGATCTAGTCATCACAGGCTGATTTAATGGTCAGTGAGAGGAGGAGGAGGGAAGAACACATCTCAGAGCTGCACTCCTTCTAAAACACAAAACTGAAACAGGTCAGATCGACAGCACCTTGAAGGTGCTCCCCTATTGACCGTTCAAACAACATAAGGAGACATGACCAGAGGCAGATGCCTAAGTTTAAACAGGATGAATCCATCACACTATGACAAATTGAGACCGTGTTCTGCTTTTTTTCGTTGTGATCAATCAGGCACAGTTGTCTTTCTCTGACAGTTCTCTACACCTCCCTAATTTTAAATACATTGACATGAACAATGATGTTGACACAGACCTCCTTATCCTCCCCATACATTAAAAGCAAGATAACCTACTGCACACATGAGAGGAACTTACAGTAAAGACAAAAAACTTGAAACTGAACCCATTTTCTGACAGAACTTCTGCAAACAGCCAACAAATCAACAGAAAATGCACCCTGAAAAAAAAATGCAGGCACAAAAAAAATGTAGTCGCATTACTAGATGGACTGACAGGTCAAGAGTCTGGGGCTGATGTTAACCCTCACAGTATTTCTGGCAACTGAAGAGAAGTTCTCTGGACCCTGGGCTGGGTAGGAAAATCCACCGTGTCCCAGAGCACAGACTGCCCTTCATGCAGCACAACGCAGACGGGAGTTCTCTGTCCGGGGAGCAGGGTTACCAGGGCAGATCTAGTGTTATAAAGGGAACTCAAATGCTTTTGGCTCCAAATAGAAAGCACACCCTTTATATTGAATATATAATGACGTTATTTAAAATAAATAAAAACAAACAAACAAGAACTATGCATGTCTTTTTTTTTTTTTTTTTTTTTTCCCAACAGTTTCTTTCTCATCCAACAACAGAATCAGGAAGAACAAGATAAACATGACAAATATACGTCACATTATTTGATGAACTACCGAAAGAGTTCAAGGAGGAGTAGGAGAATAAATGCTACTATGGAATCTGGTAGCAATACACAAACGGGCATAAAAAAGCACATTAAAATATGCTCAAGTGTTGTACTTCTCCTTGTGAAAATGTGGCCCTTTAGATTTATAAACATCCACAGATTGCTCAAATATCTAAAACGTTAAAATTTTCTCTGTCATTTATACAGAAGGCATTGTAAGCATAAACTGTTAAATATATAAACATAACCTTTACACCAGACTATTTACCTTAAACAATGTTTCATAAATGTTTCATAAGTATTAATATATTATACTATATCCCCTCTTGAAAATTAAAATAATTCTAGCAATACAGAATTTATAAGATATAAAGTATGATATACACTCTGCTCTAAGTAAGTCTTTTTGAAATTCAAGAGGAAAAAAAAATAAAAAATCAATGGTGCAGGCCTAGTCATATCCCCAGCTAAGTAGAGCTTCTTATCTTACTAATTTCTACATTATTGAATGTATAATATAAACATCAGAATTTAATCTGGAAACAGTTTTTACAGCCATGTTACATTTTTATTTAATTACAATGATTCTTCATAGGGACATTCACCAGCATTTTGCTTTCTATCCACAATTTACTCTGCTGCCTGTGAGTTGTTTTTTTTTTTCACAGCTAAATCACCATTTTTGTACTTGTCAGCAAAATAATCAGAGTCAAAGCTTACAGACAAATCTGGAGGACTCACATAAACGTTGCCATTGTTTACTGTAACTTTGTGAATCCTTTGTTTTACTCCTTTTGACTGCCACCGAGGTGTTGGTGATGGCTCCAAAGGGTTTATTCCTTCATATAATCCTTCTCCTGTTTCCAAAGTAATTACGTACTTATGCCAAGGACAAACAATACATGGTTGACCATCGATATCCTGAGAAGAGGAAAAAAAATAAAGAAAAAATAAGTCATCATATTCTGATTCTTCTTCTTTGAGAATCTCCAGGACAAAAAAACATGTCTGGTGATTCAGCTGCATGTCTATTCTGGCAGGAACAAAAATTCCTGCTCCTCAGAGCACCATATTACAGTGGCAAACTGGACCAGAAATCTGTTTGGTGCTGGAGACCTTTACTCGACAGTGAACAACACCAGGTTTTCTTTGCAACTTTTGTAATACGGCTGCTAATCACAATATTCTACCGTTATGGGATGCATCCACACAGCAAAGGAAATCAGATTCTCACTCCATTTCTCATCTCACCATTTCAGTCTCCCAAGATTAAAACACACAAAAAACAAAACAAACCAACCAACCAAAAAAAAAAAAAAGTAAAAAGTGTAATAGGAAATATTATTTTTACTTAAATATCAATTTCTTTCAATGTTAAGTTCAGCCAAAAGTTTTCAGAGAAAATGCACTTGAGATTTCAGAAGACTCTGTGTACATGCATTATTTTTACTTTGCTTACATACCTCTATTTCTCCTAGATTTAAAGGGCCTCCTTCATCTGAAACATGGCAGAATAGAATATTAATGCATTCAGCATATGTTATGCTTAATTGTTGCAAGATTAAGACCAAAAGAGCAAATATCTTACGGTAGCAGCGAGAGTCCAAAGCATGAAATTTCCCTTCATGGTAGAAAACAACAACTTCTCTGCCATTGACTTTGGCGGTTATTCTTTGGGAGTTTTTTATGTCATCTTCTTTTCCAACTAGTACAAGACCATCTGGCTCCGTTTCAACTGTTCCTTTGCTTGAGCTGTGCAGAACCACATCCTTAAAACACATACACACACACACAAAAATATTCAAAAAGGCAGATTATGGAGCAGTCCATGTTTGGATTTCTACATCTGGAATGGATGTCCCAATCCCAGAGGCAGCCACAGCTCATTTAACACGAGATGAAAGGAACAGAAGTTTTAGTAAAAGATTAACAATATGCACATGAAGCAAAGCACAGGAGTTTGGTGATAATGTTTCACCAACATGTTCACTAATAGAAGCAGAACTGGGAACACCAACTCTTGCGAACCTCATACCTGAGGCTGAGACAAGATAAATTCCAAATCATTGCTTATTTACTCTACACTTTAGTCACTATCTCCCCTAATGCAAACAAATCCAGTGATGCTGATTTTAAAATACTTAATTATTTAGCTATGCAATGGGTAAGCTGTAGCATTTACAAATAAATCTAATACTCTTTAAATAATACAATGGCTAGAAATACAAACCTATCTATGTTGACAAAAAGGTAAAAATATCACCTGCAAAACAAACAAACAAACAAATAAAAACAAGTTTATTTGCGAAGCTATAAAAAACTGGGCTTTTTAGCAGATGTGTTCTGCCTTTCCCTTCTTCTCTTTATATAATTTAGATGTCTAAGAGCCTCTCCCTCTCTCAGCAGAGCACATAAGGCAGTTTTCCTCTTTTATCACAAAACCTGTCCTCCTATTAAATTTGCTTACAATTAGCTACTGTGTTCCAGTCACCTCAGGAGTCCTAGTGCCACACTATTATCCTCAATTCCACAGAAGATCAGCCTAAAAAAAGCCTTTGCACACACTGAGAACAAAGAGGAACCACATACATACAGATTCCAGTTGCAAAGAGGGTTAAGAGCTACAAAGAGCAGTGCGACTTATCAGGCACGCAGCGAGCCGTACAGTACCTTAGATCCACACCAGATTACAACAGAGATGACAAAGCAGACGAAGAAATGAATGCTCAGAATAATGAGGTCCAACATTGGCTCTCTTCAGTGTTCCTATCACAACTGGGCCTGCTTTGTTCATGTACGTAACAGCATTTATCAAAGCGCTTCTTTACATAAAAAACGTAAGCCACTGGGACTGGCCCCACTAGCACAAAAAGGCAGGCTTTATGAAGGCTCAGCACGGCAGAGGAGAGCTCTGCGAGGACTGATAAGGAGTGGGGATGAGCTGGGGCTGTCCTGATAACAGAAGATCAGAGCTCAGAGTTCCTCTTGCTGCATTTCCCCTTATAAGCAAAGCTCCACCACCGCCTGCTCCAAGTGGGACACGTCAAACTGAAACTGCGCAGGAGTCCCGTGTTATGTCACGTAGTATGTTCTGCGTGTACGCAGCCTCAGCAACTGCATGTTTCCTAATAACCACTATGCTGGGAAGACTGGTATAAATAACGGTGTGGCACTTGCAAGGCCAGTTATTATTTGCTTTGTGCATAATGAAATAAAAGTACCAATTCCATGCATTCCAGTCACAGGAATTTCTACCAAGTCTTTCCTAGAAAGTGAAATATCACAGCTGTCAGACTCACAGGAGTATCTAATACGGCATTCACATTTATCTTATTTTCTTTAGAAAATAAGCATGGTGTGTAGCAACTTAACCATGAGAACTAGAATAGGATATTCTCAGTTTTTACTATCAGGATTTTTTTTGGTCTGACTGCGTATGAACTTTCCAAACTGATCTAAACCTTGAAATACAGGTACATGTAGTTAAGCACACCCTTGTGAGGACACCTATAAAAACACACACATGCATATATAAACACACATATATATCCATGTCCTTGCAGTGGTGACATTTCTACAGCCATCCTGGATTTCAAACACACACACAAACAAAAAAAAAAAAAAAACAACCAGCCAGCCAAATAAGTCTGAAACCTGGCTCAGACTGCCAGCATCTTGTAGGCCCTATGCTAAGTGCCCGGAGACAGCAATCAGTAACCAACTGCTCCGCTCCACAGGCTGGCTCAGACGCCAACCCCTCCGTGCTTATCCGCAGCCACCTGCGGACCCTGGAGTGCCCATCAGGACTGAGCCCTCGGGGCAGCGTACGCCCGGTGATGCAGTACGGAGCTTGCTAAACCTCTGAAAAGCCAATGCGGAAATGGCCTCCACAGCTCGGCCCTCTCTCAGAAGCCTTCCGTTGGCCATGGTGTGGGGACGTGCCTGCAGAGCATGGACAGAAGGTGGCAGGTTTCAGCCTAAAGCACACAGAAAGCCCGCGTGGAGGCAGCTTCTTGCCTACGGGAGGCTGCATGGCCTGTGTCCCCTGGCCTGAGCCCAGCCTCGGGGCCTAGCTGCTGGCGGATGCAGGATGGATGCACCTCATAATCCAGCAGTTTAATCATAGACTCATGGAATCAGAGAATGGTTGGGATTGGAAGGGACCTTAAAGCCCACCCAGTTCCAGCCCCCTGCCATGGGCAGGGACATCTTGCACCAAATCAGGTTGCCCAGGGCCTCATCCAACCCAGTCTAGCATGAATGAGTCAGGGATTGACACCCCTTCAGAAAAACAACTGGGCTCCAGCAAGGAGATAAAATTCCTAGTAATCAGGTGGCTAGGAGCAAGCTGAATGTACCCTGGGATGTCCTAGTGGACATCTGCAACCCGACCAACCCAGCGGGTCAGAAATCCGTGCAGCAGATGGTGGGTGCATGGGGATTCAGGAGGCTCTGGTGCACTAGCTCAAACCCTACACGACATGCTGAAGACATCAGTACAGCAGGAGTGGTGTGAGCTGGATGGAGAGGCTCTCAGCAGCTTGAAGTATTAACGGCCTATGAGCTCTTAGGACCCCTACATGCTTGAGACCCCTTTGCACTGCCAGTAATGGTCGGGGATTCAGAAGCATGTTGGGGACTGTGGCAGTAGGTAAGTCAGGGTCGAGGAAAATGGCCCATACAGTTCAGTTCAAAGCCATGGCAGGCAGCACACAGTATTTGAAAAGTGCTGCTTAGGGCACATCGAGCCTTAATGGATACAGGGAACGTCACCCAGAACAGGAAGGAACATTTAAAACTACGCCTCTCTGTTTTAAAGCCCACCTTGGAGGGACAACCCCTTCCTGCTGGTCGGGGCACAAACGGCCATGCAGCCACGAGCTTTACCCCAGGGCAGAGGGCGAGGGAAGTCAGAAAGAAGGGAAACTCACTGAAGATGTCCGGGAGATTGGGATGCCTCCTGATATTGGGATGCCAGGGATCTGCCCCTCATAGAGGGATTTTCTGGAGCTCTGAGCGCTGACCATGGGCACACTGGAGAATACAATGTGTTTAAACCAGCTGGTAGATGAGGTTGGCCTAGTAGCTGGATTGATGCTAAATACATAACTAGGAACTCTGATTTCTGCAAAACAAGTAAATATATAGATAAAATGAAAAAGCACATAGCAGGGCAATTAAATGCCAATTTACCTGAAGGAAAAGGATTATGGGAAGTGTGGCAAATAAATTATGTAGGCCCTTGAAGGGTAGATTTAACGTATTAACTGGAGTAGGAGTCCTAAGTGGAACAGAATCATAGAATCATGAAAAGAAGAAAAGACCTCTATGAACATCAAGTTAGGCAGGCAACAGGATTCACTACTGTTGCAGGTCTGGTTTCCCACCTTACCATTACCACAAGAAATGCTAGATAATGGTTCTCCCTTCAAGAATAAGTAAGACTGTTGTAAACTATGAGGGGTTAAACAGACTTTCTACTTACTATACCATCCTCCAAGCAATGCCAGAAGGGTGGGATGGTTTATTAGAAAAACAAGGAGAATCGAAACAGTACAATGGGGACAGATACTGTGGCCAGCAGTCCATGCCCTAAACAATCAGCAAACCTCCACGGGAAGTCCAAAAGGCAAAGCTTTTGACCTATGACACTTGCGAGGGCCAGAAGTTTCCAAAACTTGATTAACCAGACTTTATAGAGCTGGAGATGAAGTCTGGATTAAGCATCCCTGTAAAGGGAAGGTGTGCGTAACGTTATTGGAACCTCAAATAGGAAATATTAAGGAAGCTGTAACCACTGAGGGGTCATCACTCTACATACCTGACAAGTAGATTCTGCCCTGGGCATAAACATTTTATGTAAATCTAATCTTCCTGGCTTGGGCCCAATACTCAAGACCAGTCTCTTTGTTTTGTTTTCCAGGCTCATGAACTCTACGTGGGAACACTCCAAGTGCCTACACTGTACTGGAGTGCACCTAAGGCATTATTATCGTGTTGTGGTAATAATTTCACTTTTATTTGTATTTATAATTTTACGTGTGTCTTGCTTTTAGAACAGAAGAACCCTGAACATATACTGTCTCTTTTTGTTAATATGAAAGATTTATTTTAAAATTTAAAGTCTTTGGCTCATGTTATCTTGAATCAAGAAAAATCGTGTTTTACAGTTAGATGTGTCTTTCTGCTGTTTCCTGTAACAAAAGCAGACTGAAAGGAAAAAATATTAAATTGTCGTAGAATCAGTGAATCATAGAATGGTTTGGGTTGGAAGGAATCTTACAGACCACCAAGTTCCACCCCCCATCCCATGACAGGGAAACCTCCCACCAGGGCAGGTTGCTCACAGCCTGGCCTTGAGCTCCTCAGATGCCGGTTATGTACCCACTTGCCCTCTCAAGGATGACAGGATCACCTCTGTTAGGTGTCCCACTGGAAGCACCTCCTAACACTTCGTGGAGAGAGAATTCGACCAGTTGATGCATGGGCTTCCTGCGAAGCCCTGAATCACTATGTGTCGCTGATTTTCCCCGTGCTCACAGTCCCAGTAGACTAAATGCCTCACCTTGCCTGAATATTTCCAGGAAAGGACAGGAGCTAGGAAAGGAATACAGGTGTGAAACAATGCTCAGTTGTGTGTGGAACTCCAGTATTATGCATGTCACTAAAGCCACTGGGTCCAGATGGGAATAGGCATTTAATTTTTCTCTTGTACTATACTGCAAATTGTTTGATTCCTTATAACAAAATTAAGGACTGCCCACCCCAAACCACCATCCTTATCATATGCTGCCGAAAAATACAGTGAACTTGCAGGATTTAGTAAACAATTGTGCTTGCAAGAGCCTGTCATTAGACAGCACAAGCACCTACCTGTACAGTGGGATGGTTACTTTAGTACATTATACTCTATGGTAGGGGCTGGCCAATTTTTTACCGAGGCACATTCAATCTCCAAACCCTCCAGTGGAAAGATCAAAACACGTATGTATCTTGAATCCTATTTCTGAATCTCAGTGTAACGGGACTTGAATTTGCCATCACAAAACAGTGGGCAATGCCACCACCAATGCAGTTTTGGCCTAGCAAGAACAGGCATCAGGAGTATCAAAAGTTGTGCTCCAAAATCAGATGGCATTGGATATGCCATCTCTGAAGGTGACGTGTGTGTATTGATAAATACAACCCGCTGTACTTGCGCTCCTCAATCTGGTCATATCTACACTGACATTTCTGTTACAAGAGAATATTTAAAAACCTCCCACAAAATGGGAGAAAACAGACAGAATGCAGACATATGGGGAGAGTCACTCGATGTTGGAGGTTGGTTCAGGAGTGTTCTGAGGCCAGCTTTGAACTTGATCATTGTGGTCTTACTGATGAGAGTTTATACATTAGCAACATGGTCTTTATGCTGTCTGACACTGAGCTGTAAATGCATATTACTACCCACCAACAAACCTTTTGCAATGCATAGCATAGAAGTTGCAGGTTTCTAAAGGTAATAACCCGTGCATGTGTGTGATGGTGTCAAGGGGTGGAGTGACAGGCGCTGCACATGCAAGAGCTGGATGTCACAGACCACCAAGGAGAAGCTACTCAAGGGGCAGAATTCCTGGGTATGGCATGGCTTGGTTCACGGCATGGAGTAGGCAGACCAAAGACCTACCATGGCAAGCTGCAGCCCTGTGGTCTCCTCCACCCTGTGAGTCTCTGGTGACACCATACACTCACACAAACAGAGATAAAGGGAACAAAGGAGTATAAGTGTTGAATAAACACAAGGACAAGGAGGTGCAAGACACCACCTGGAGCATGAGCTGGGCAGAGCTCATCACCAGTACCAGACTGGCATTTAGTTGGTTTGAGAGGACTGAGCATGGGGTGAAGTGAAGGTCTAAAAGGAGGAAACCCCTACTAGCTGTGCTGCTAACAGCCAGGGAAGGCAAGACTCAACCCAGCACATCTTGAGCGTGGTGAGGACATTCCAGGGAAACCTGGACCAGAGGCTCAAGGGACATGGGTGAGAGTGATAATCCATGCATCCGTGTTGCATGCAGAAAAGCATTAAAGAATTGGCCGGCTGTATCTACCTGTCAAGCAGCAGTAGAGAAGAATTTTATTTTTTTCCCCTCATTTCCCATGAGTGATCGATTAATCCCAGAATCAGAAAGTAATCGCAGACACCCCTCTACTGGTGTGTCAGTCACAGTCTGCTTTTGTGGGAAGTTTTTCACTTCTTAAGGTCTGCTGCAGCATGCATACATTTGTGCCCTCAGTCATGTTACCAACATGTGGAATGAGGAAGGTCAGTCCAGGGCGAGGCTCCTTCGTACTTGCAGTCTGACTGGGTCTTCAGCCGAGGCTTTTTCTTGATTATTCTAGGTCACAAATTAGCACTATACCAATGAGACTGCATTTGAGGCTCCTTATATCCACACTCTGTCACTGGCCGTCACCAACCTATCCAACAATATTAAGCATTTTTTTTTTTTTCCTATGCGTTTCTCTCTTTTCTATGGGTATCTTGTATCAAAAAATGTCTCTCGGTAGGTATTTGTGTTGAACCACATTTGCTTGTAAAGGTACCAGATTCTGACAGCTAGTGGCAGCAGCTGAAACTCAAGCTTCCTCTAACGAAGTCAGACTTAATGTGACTTTTCCTAGAAAAAGGCATCATTCTGAAAGCGGCTACTTTTTGTGGTATTTTTACAAAACATCATTACAATAATTGTAATTACTGCTGATGGCAAAGAGTTATTATAAAGTTGTAAAGCTGGAAGCATGCTATGTAAATGGGACTGAACTTCGTTCACTGAAAGAAAAAAAAAAGAATGGCAAATCACCATCCAGCATGCAGAAAAGAAGGGCTGTAAAGATTGTCAAGGAGTCATTTGGTCAAGCTCTCTTACCTAGAGCAGGATCACATGTACCTTGCCCATTGTTGACAAGTACTTTCAACTTTCTTGTAATAAATTCCAGTTTTGATAGCCTCTCTAGACAGTCTGCTTTTATGTTTAACCATCCTTATATTATTTTTCCCCAAATACCACATCAGAACTGCCATGCCTGAAAAACAAAAGCATCTTTTTCTATTCTTGGTGACAGCAGTTTGTTGTGCTTTTATGTGAGCCCTATTATTATCTGGGGACTTATCAAGGCTTCTCTGAAGTCTGAAACAAACCTAGCATGACTCATAGTCCCTTGTTTATATTATATGCTTCTGAATGCTCTCATCTGGTTACATCTTTCTTAAAATACAAAGCCACAAACTGGGGATACCTTGAGGATTCACTAGCGTAAGGAGAATAAAATAATTACCTTGTGTCTTGCATATAACATTGTTTTAAATCATCCAAGAACGTCCTTTGTTTCTTTTGTCATCACATTATACTGTTGATTCATAGTCTGCTCTTTGTTCACTAACACCTCCAGGCTTTTTTTTTTTGTTTGCTTGTTCCTGAAAAAATTGCACCCTAGATAGGTTGCAACCTAGACAACAACCTAGATTATCTAGAATCTATTTCTACACCTTGCTTAAAAAGAAATAATAAACATCATTGCCTAATTGCATGCATTTTTTCCTCACTGATTAGGCGAGCTATCCTGACAAAGAAGACATGATTATTTTCATGACTTGATGGCATATCCAACACTGACAGTCTCCTACCTATGCAATGACTTCTAGGAACTTGTAGTTACAAAAATAATTCCCATTGTTACTCTTCAGAACACTGGTACGTCACCTGCTTTTTTGTTCGTTTGTTTGTTTTCAGGGTTTCATGATGTTCTGTTGACCTTAGTATATCCGAAAACATGCAAGACTGCATGATTATTCCAGCCCTTCTTCTCCCTTTCACTCCCAAGTTTCTCATTATTTATTACCATTATTGTATATTATTATCTCTATGTATATATCTTCTTTACATTGTACAAATTGAAAAAGGTGTTTTTCCAGTTAGCTTGCCAAGCTTGCATGCTGCAAACATCATTTGATTTGTGGTAGCAATGCAGATGCATTAACATAATTAAGACAGTGAAGTTGAACATGACCAATTGCAAATATATCTATTTTATAGTTAAATTAGTTCAGGTCTCTACCGAAACAGGCAGATTGTTTATTGCAAATTGAGGCAGTTAAGTATTAGGGGGCTTTTGCCTTCTCTCTAAGAACACATGGAAGACAAAGTTTTGCTTTTAACAAATAAATTAGCATTTTCTGGTTAAATAAGCTTTTTAAGAAGACAAAATACAAAAATAAATACTTGACTATCACAGAATACCAGACTGGTTGAGGTTAGCGGCACTTCTCCCTGCTAAAGAAGGGCCATCTACAGCAGGTTGCCCAGCACCATGTCCTGGACTGGATAGGCCAACTTGGGATCTGACCACAATCCTCACTACCTTACATGCCACAGAATAACTCAGAGAGCATTCCTACCTACTGAAATTCTACTTTAGGTTTGTGAGCTAGCACAGTACTGGGTTTCCCTCAATTATCTGGGAAGCTGCCCTACGAACTGGACTTTTCTGCAGCCTGTTATTCAGCAAGTTGTTGCAAGGATTTAAGGTAGGAAGTTTGTTTTTCCATTTCACACATTAATACAAACTGCACTTTTTTTAGCCTAACAGTTACAAATAAGTGCATCTTAAAGGCTTTTGTCTTCAGAGAAATATAACACTGCATTCACAGAATTGACAGAACACAATTTTCCCCAGTAATGTATTTAAACATTACAGAAAGCACTGACAAACAACATCAGCAAAAAACAAAACAAAAAAACAGTTCACTATCATTTTATTTTGCTGCATTCTGTACAATTTATTCCATTCTGTCCAGAACTCCAGAAAGTGATCCATTTATTTATTTTCTTTGTTGAATCAGCCTTCATAGGGACATTTTTACATTTTTTCCAGGTACTTATGCAGCCAGTTTATATTAGAATGCTAAGATGTATTTTTTGTTGAAATGATTTCATCACTGTCTGAATTCATTCTTGCAAAAATTGCAAAGGCACATGCTACAGGGTTTAAGGTTTATTTGAACGTAATATATACCTAATACCAGTGTAGTAAGCAGTTTACATTACAAAATGCATGTAGAGTACTTAACCATCAGAAAAAAAATATATATATATATTTTACAAGCTTACTGTTACTGCTGAATATTGCATTAAAAATTCCAGAGAGCATATAGGTATGAACTATAATATCATCCTGAATTGATACTATAGCTGCAACAACTGTGCTCTAAAATAAGCACATATAGGTGCTGCTACAAGCATTATTCTTCATTAAGCAAAAGTTAAGACTTAGTAGCTAAATCTTACCTCCTTCCAAAACTGTTTTGTTTTTTGTCACATTCCTGGTAAAATAAGAAATAGTACTTTTATGTTGTTTTTTTTTTTCTGCGAGCTTTGACAGCATCTCCTCTGTATACATTTCTGGTTCCAGTTTTCCACATTAAAACATTTACCTGCAGAATCTAACTGCATAATGGGGAATCTACTCAATCAGTTTTTACCTTACGTTGTGCAAACAGCATTACCACTTTTCACAGAACAATTGTAGTGACAAGTTTGGTCTGAGGGTTTTTTTTAATTTTTATTTTTCTCCCTTTAATTTCCAACAGTGACCAAAGGCCAAATTCCTGTTCATAGCAAACATGTTCAATGAGTAGCCTATGCATATAATGAAATTATTTTGAACAGTGAGGCCTGATAAGCTCAGATCCAAAAGCCAGAGATTAGAAGGCTGATCCTCAAAGGATGAGGATTCGATGATGTATAAATAGGGAATGATGAAAGTATTAAGTACTTGAATAAAGTACATTTATGTCCAGACTAGTACTACTTGATATCTTTTTGATGAAATTTGAACCTCTGTAGCATCTCCAAACTGGATGACTGTGAATTTATTATGAACTTAAATTCCATCTTGATGGAAAAGTGGCTCTAACGCACTTGTCTGTAACTGGCATCCCATCATACTAGGTACTATAATCCATTTTCTAGTCTGTCCTTAGAAATGCAAATTCCTGTTAAGTTCTGACACTTAATACTTGGCATTTTGGCAACCAGCTAAACATTTCATACACATAATTAATACTTACGTGCAATCCTTCCAATGGATACTTATGTGATATGGAATTATAACACGTAGAACCTAAATTTGTTTTTCTGGCTAGTTATATAAAATGTTTTTGGCTTTTTAACACAAACCAGTAATTCTCTGAGCATCTTTGCTTTAAACGGCTTGTATAAGATAGCAGTTCTAACACTTGAAACACAACAGAGTATCACAAATGCAGAATGTTTTCACATCATCAGTTATAAGAAATCTGTGTTGTTTTTATTTATATATTTATTTTACTAATTCTCTCTGACTCAGCCACTCGTCAATTGCGTTCTCATATTTTTTTGGTTCCTTTAACCAGTCTTGGTGCCATCTAAGGTTGGCAATAACAGCCGAGTAATTCTGGCCTAAACTTTGTTTCCAGCTGATAAACTGTTTTTTGTTATAGTCCTGAACATAAGAAGAAACCTTTGGATAGTTTACTACAGAGCGAAGTATTTTGTCCAAGGAATTTACTATTACTGGGAATTTTACAGCAACGTTTGTGAGCTCATCCGGATCAGCAGAAAGGTCTGGAACAAACAAAAAGGCAGTTAAGAGCCAATGTGCGTTTAAGTAAATTAATTAATCAGTTAGAACACAAGAATTGTAACATACCGAACAGTTGTGGAAGTACTGAATGGCCATCTGAGTACGCGATATACTTCCATTTATCAGTTCGAAGCATGTATGTGGAAGCATTCACATTGCACCCGTGGAACTCACTCAACACCCACGAGGGCCGAGGCCCTCTGGGTGACATTTCATCTTCAGCCTTTCCCTGTAGCAGCGGTATAAGAGAATATCCACTGAGGTTCTGTGGAACAGGAATTCTTGCTATATCTAAGCAAAGATATATATAATCAAGACACTACTGCAGTTAAAAAAATATAGAAAACATTTTTTCGCTAGCTTTTACTGCTTGAAGTGCAGTTTTATCTATTGCCTCACATTTTGTCAAGCAATTGTAGCATGCATGTGATGCGTCTTAAATAAAGAACTATGCAGACTGCTTTGAAAAGCAGTTTTCTGATCAGCAGCCTAAAAGATCGTAGATAAAGCCTGGAATGACGACTTCACCTAATATTTAGTTCCAAAGAGATCTTATCTTGTGTGATTTGTCACACAAAAACTGTTTGAAAATAACACTCTTATAAGTGTACACTCTTATCTTCTATTTTTTTGTAAGTAATTTGATGCAAGTCCTTTTCATTTGTTTCCCTGCTCCCTAAAGGATATTTCCATATCCAGGAAGGTAAGAATGGATATGGATTATCACATTTTATTACACTTGCTCAGATCAATTGTACCTTTCCTACACAAAGACCTTTATTAAGTTCCTCCCACACGACACTTCATAAAGGAAATTCCTTTGATAAGACAATGAAGCTGCCATCCTTTCAGATAATATCACATCTCTGGATGCATTTACGTTGTAATTTCTCTAGTGAATTATTAGACACGCATGCTAGCAAGGATTATTCATATATAAACTATGTCTGATTGGTTTGTATCTCATAATACATTTTTTAAACAAATAATCCCAAATAAAATCATTCTATGTAATTGTGAGAATGATGGTAACAGTAATAAGGAACAACAGCGACTCCTTTATTCAGTTTTAATATGCACTTCTTGCATTTTGTATTAAATCCATACCTATGCTCCCCACATACATTGTTACCTCCTG
Organism: Stictonetta naevosa; assembly: GCA_011074415.1. NCBI lineage: Eukaryota > Metazoa > Chordata > Aves > Anseriformes > Anatidae > Stictonetta > Stictonetta naevosa. The sequence goes on along the minus strand of CM021729.1, from coordinate 68,177,360 downwards.
TTGTGTTTACTACATTGTTTCACAAAGTGGAGACATCATTCTGTCTATAATGCATATATACAATAATAATTAAATGAAAAAAATAATTTGAAATGACTTAACTCACCAAGCATAGTAGGATATATATCCACAAGAGACACAACGTTTGATATTTGCTGCTGTTCTTTAATGCCTGGCCCCATAACTAAAAGCGGAACATGGGAACTTCCTTCATACATGCTCATTTTGTAGAACTGCCGGTGCTCCATAGCAAGTTCTCCATGATCAGAAGTGAATATAATAATTGTTTCTTTAAGAAGCCCAGTATCTCTCAGAGCTGAAATAATCTCACCTGCAACAAGAAGAAGATATTCAGAAAGATACATTCAAAATATTCCTTTAAACTTCTGTATCAGCAGAGTGGCACGCAAACCCTGAGTAATCCTACTCAAAGGCTTGGGAAATCCTACCTCTGCCACAGAAGGCTGAGCCCAAAGCATGCATCCCAAAACAATATACAGAATTATACCGTAGTAAATTAGTCGCAGCAGTCTGCTTCCCAATGAAGCCTGGAGGGCACTGAACAACCACTATAAAACTTATGAAGGTCAGAGATGCAGCATAAGATGAGGTGCATTTTTGCTACTGTGACTAACAATAGTTATTGCAACAGAAGCAAAACACAGCACCAGAAGCCCTAACACTATGTCTAGAGCAAAGGACTCCTCACAGTATCCACCTTACACGTAATCATGGGTGTCTTTTCTTCCTTTGCTTATGTCCCACAGGGACCCCTTACACAGACATTTGTTCAAGGAAGACAAGGCCAAGGTCAATGAAATCAGTAACTAAGCAAAGCATCTGCATATCTTTAACATTAAAACACTAACATAATTCTTGACTAAACAGACTAGTTAAAAACTTAACTTACTGGATTAAACCCCAGTGCAGAGTTACTTAGCAACACCTTTATTTCCTAATGTCCCCGTTGATCTCTTTTATTTTATAAAATGTGAAAGAGTAATTCTATGCCTTTTAAATTAATCATTCTAAAATTGCAAAAGATTAGCTTATTTATTCGTGAACTTCAAATTAGAATGCAAGAAAATTGTTGTTCTTTCACTGTCGCTTTTAAAATTATGAATTAGAATACCGTAAATGAAGTCCATTTTGCATTATAATTTTTATGCATGCAGACCTTATCACAGATTAGGAAGAATTATGATTGCTTAATTAATTCAATTCTGATTGCTTAATCAATTCAATAATATGCAGCTAAAGAAGACTTCAAAGGTAGCTTCACTGTTTAAGCCATGGCTAGTACTTGTCATTGTATCTATGCATTTGAAATCCATCCCCACTGCTTATGCTCCCAAATTTCTGTTTCCTTAAAGCTTTGCTTTGCTGATCTTTCCCCTTTCCACCTATTTCTATTTTTCTGTTATCACGTAATGAAAAAATATTTAGTTCCTCTGGTGCACGTCAAACAAAGCTTTACTGTACTTAGCTTTTATCTGCTCTTTCATAGTTCATGTTAGTATTTTTCAGAGTGAATTCACCTTGCAATTGCCTTAAAAGCTATCCAGTTATTTATCATACAGATTGACGAAGCAACATCTATGTGACTTACTCCTAGATCTGAAGTGTGTGGTTTTGTTTTATTTTTCCAAAAGACCAGCCCTAGCTGCATTTTCTTTTAAATTCCTTTTTAAAAAAATCAGAATAAGAAAACCCACCATGTTATGAAACTTTACGTACCAAGCATAGCATCTGTCTCTGCACACATAGCATAATAAAATGCTCTAATATTTTTCACTTCTTGCTTTGTAAACTGTCCTGTGCAATTCTTGGTGTAAGATGAATAATAGTCTACTGGATGCATCTCTGAAAGCAAAGACCACTTGGGAATTTTAATAGCTTCATACATTACCTAAAAATAAAGAGAATATTGACATTAATTTAGCAACTGAATTAAACAATTTTAAAAAGAAAAAAAAAAAGAAAAACATTTAATTTAAAACTTTTAGCATAATTTCACAGTTTTCAGTTTGTGGTCCAAGAGACAACAGCTGTCTATGTGTTACATGGTGCTGCTACTTCCTCCATACTTCTCCTCTGTTTCCAAAGGTATTAAGACATTTAGTTATAAAAGAGAGCTATAAAAATCAGCTAGAAACTAAGGAAGGAAGCCAGAAATATGTGCTTTTCTAGCTGATATCTTTTTAAACAGGAAGTGATAGTGTGAAACAATTTTCTAGATCTGTAATCTAGAGGAATTATGGAAGTATTGGCATAGTGTCTTATAAAGTGTAAAATACCTCTAAACCATGTGTATGGGTGTCCTATGTGTCTATAAAGCAGTACAGAAATGTACTGAGTCTGGGAAGGTCTACATAAAACTGGACGAAAAGTCTTGGCATCTTGATAAAAATATTTCAACATGTTAGTCCAATTTTCTAATACATTTCTATTTATTTCTACAAACGTCAAGCCATTTAGATATAAAGAAGCACAAAATCAGTTTGGAGCTAAAAGTAGGAGCCAAGCAATTACATACAATGCTAGATCTCCATATTCAGACTGCCATTCTTACAGATCTTGTGTGCTTAAGCACCAGCTTTAGTGCCTGAACATTTGACGCATACATTTGCCTAGACAGTCACTTTTCAGCATGCTCCTAAGTAAGTGCTGCATGTAACAAAGTTAATGACTTCTGTATCACAGATTTAAAACAGAAATTATCATAAAGCAGAGAACTATAGTCTCAATATGGAAAAAATAAGTTTATTAAGCAATGAAAACACACATGTTGTTCTCATTTACCTCTGAAAATCTTCTCTAATAATCAGAGCTGAGACCTAGATTATTATGGTGAAGAAGCAAGTTCCAATAAGCAAGCAGATCAAAAACACTAGGACTTGCACCATCAGGAACTGAGAAACTCAGAAGTGTCAAGACATGTACAAAAGAGTATATTTTACAGTGTGCAGCATAATACAAAAAAAAAAAAAAAAAAAAGCTCACTGCTTTTTCTGTATTTTAATGACAATACTGTAGGAAATAGTATTTCATGAGGTCTAATAATATTAATTGCTAACATGATTTGTACTGCAGTGACAGATATACTGGCTGAATTTATAAACCTAACACAGATGAAGTGATTTCATGGACCCCCAACTCTATCTGCTTCATGCCAATGAGAACACTGTTATTTCACATATGAGAACTCAGGAGAAAGAGCCCTCCACACTCCTCTGGTCCAGCAGCGATTGACATAGCTCCCTCTTCTGACTTTACTATGTATGTCATGCACCCCATAAAAATGATTTTCATACAAATGTGGGAAAGATAGCACCACCTCCTGTTCACAGGGTGACAGCCAATTTCATTATCGCTGAGAAATGAGAGGAGGGCATACTCTGTGCAGTAGACAATACAGAATAACCTATTCAATGCTCAGATAGAGATTCTTGTATTACAGAGTCATTGTGGTCTGAAGTTCTGCAGTCCTCAGGTAACCAAAACAAAGTTGGACCTAGAACTATTACATCCCTCATTTATTGGTGCAGACTTCAGAATACCGATGCCAGCTGAACACAATTTGATTTTGCCCAGAGGTGTGGTATTGACACCTAACAAGTGGCTGGGCAGCCATGTGCACAGCATGCCTCTCCCTGTCATATATCATACCGTTGACAGTCAGTGCTATTACAGCTATATGTTTCAAAACCTACAAAGTTCTGCCTCTTACAACAGCCAATATTCTCTCCTGAGTTATCCAAGAGACATATGAAGTCATCTTAACAGCTAGTAAGACAACAAGGGGTAAAGTGTTCAAAACGTAGTGATAATACCCAGCTTTGTAATAGTCAAAACAGACATATCAAAACCTAAGCTTCCTTTAGGCCTACAGAAAATAGACAGTAAGAAGAAATCATGGAAGATAAAATAACAAGAGACAACTGCTTCAGTCATCTTCCCATCACTGCGGGTCCTCAGCTACATCAAGTCACATTTTAGACTCCTCAAATGTTATTTATTAGCTGTATGAGATGTAATGGAAGCAAAAAGTTTCCATCCCCATGATTCATCAGAAGACTGAATCCTTTTGTACAAGATTAGAACCTAGTTTTAAGAATTCATAGACATAATCTCTATGTCTGCCTGTCATCATTTGTAACTAGAAAGGATGCCACATGCCCTGAAAAAGAGCCAGCTAATGCAAATTACAGTGTACCATCTGCTCAGGCGCACAGGGTTTCATAAACATACCATGCCAATACTCCTTTCTGTATGAGCTCCCCATTGAACATGTAATTTAATTCACATTCTTCATCTATGCACTCAAATTTCCTCATGAGATTGATCTTTGTCATTTTCACAGTCTGCTTTTTCCATGGCAAAAACAACTACATTCCAGAAGAATGAGGAAATGGTCAGTAGGTGGTAGTATGTGGTTCACATAACTGAACACAAATACACAGTGGGTGAAAGGACCTCAACAAACTATGGAGTTTAAATAGTCTAAATGGATTAAGTTTGCAAAAATGTGTTTGAGATGTTATAAATTTGAGATACTATGCTGTGATGTGAAAGAAGGTACATACTACCACTTTACAAGAAATGTCTGTTGTAGCAATTAGCACCTAGGAAGCTTCCTCAATATCTAAACTAGATCTTGCTTTTTTCACGGGAAGGGTTGTTGTTTTTTTTTCACCTGCTCTTCCTTTCCCCATAAACTTCTCAGCATTCTTAATAAAGGACCGTCATCTATCAATGTAACTCAACCTTAATTTGTATATCTCTTTTTTTAAGTCTTTGTATTTTTGTTGCACCTAAACAAAAATCTCTCCATCTGCATCTCTGCATCTCTCCAGTAGAAAAAGCAAAATTCAGTTCTATGAATCGCATCTGTTTTTTTCTGAAATAAGTTTAAGTCCTTTCAAACGTGATTCTCACTTCTTCAGCTGAAGAAAATTCTAATGCCTTTATGCAGTGGAAGCTGTTGTAACCCATTTATAGATTTATAATAGATAAGGGCACATGGAGAATGCATGAGAGAGAAAAAAAAGATTTACTCTGTCTTTATGATGGATTGCCATCTGCTAGCTCTGCACATACAGACATAGTGGGACATTTTGGGAAATTGAAAACAAATGATGCTACAGCAGCATAGAAAGCAGTTAAGAGAAAAGAGACTTCTGCTCAGAAACTCACTAAAACTTAGGTCTCATTATATCAATTTAATGTGTTTCTAGCCATTGAATTCCAAATTTCTAACAGTTTGCAGTTTGTAGCAGTTAGCAATTTAAAACAGGTAGTGGTGATAATTGCTAATAAACCTTTTCCTTTCCTACAACAGAACAAATTTTTTTGCTTCTATTTGCTTAATCTTAAATCATAAGTCTAACATTTCATCCAAGTACTACTTACTGTGTACTGAATCATCAAAACTGTGTCTGATCTGAAAACTTACAAGTAATAAAATACTTTTAAAGTTATAGATGGATTTATACCTAAATTCCATCTTCACATACCTTTTCAAGCCAATAGGGAGATGTTAAAAATGTAGAGGAACCAAAATTTTCTCCTGTGTAAGGTGATGGATAGGGATGGGGTAAATTTAATCCCAAGTAAAGAGCAAATGGCTGAGTAAGGTTAATGGCCTCTTCCCGTATCCAAGCCACTGCTTTGTCAGTATTCCGCCAATCTGCTTCCATCACTCTCATGTGCCTCCTATCGCCAGTAAGATTTACCATGGGTCTCCCTTCTTGCCGGAGCAGGAAATCAACATCCCTAGTCCAGGCTTCCACACGGTTACTGCAAATACATACACACGACACATACTTGATGATAACTGTTTTCTTCACTTCCAAGTCAAAAGAATTTAGAACTCCCGATGACCTTCTCCTACATTTGTAGCTGTAGTCTATCTGTAATTTCTACATAAAGGGGAATTGTTATAAACTTAATCTACACCTAACACATATCTATTTTGTACTCATAGCTTTAGTCATTCTTTGCTGCTTTTGAAACGTTTTTCTGTTCTATTATAACTTCATGTCAGAATGGTTCTTCTTCCCACATCTACACAATAACATTTAGAAATAGAATCTCTACCTTGTTGACCCTGCTCCATATTCTGCCATCGATTCTATGCACATTTATCTATCTATTCATCTAACTATTTATCTGGTAAACAGGGCCTTGGATTTTTCTTATTTTAAAAAACTTACAACACAGCCTTCAAAAAAAAACCCATCTCCAGTGTTTGTGTGAAACAAGTTAATTTGATTCGTGTCAGTATGGAACAATGCTAGGGCCGCATAATGAAATATAACCTTCTATTTAAGAAAAACGGAGTGATTAGTGTACAGAGTTCTTGTATCATGCAAAGGAAGGGTCCAGCAATTCGTGTAAATAGAGGGTTTGAAGGGCGAACATTGAGACTTGAGTCTGGGAGATAAGAGGACCAAGGAGTTTTTAGGAAACTGCTGACTTTTGCATGGGACGCTGCCCAAGCCTCTGATATCCAGCAAAGAGATCCACCAAACAAGGAGAAAGGGGGAGTTGAAGGACAACCGAAGGACAAAGCCTGGGAGGAAGACCTTGAGCCTTCAGCACAAGAGACCCCCAGAAAGACCACCAGAGACCGATAGCATGCTTCCGGAGAGGGTTTGGATTCTGGGAACTAATTATAATCACCCTGCCTTTTCTAGGAATAGTGATGAATATGTATTAGTCTAGGAGCATAAAAATCAGCCACCTGATGTAATAGCTGTGCGTCTTGGTGGAGCAGAGACTCCCAGCGCACCCAGCGCTGTTTGCTTGCCTCTATTCACTTAATAAATTACAAACTTTAATTAGAATCCTATTTGGGACTCAGTCATTTATCACATTTGTGATGGTAGATTTAATATTCAAATATTATCAAATATGTTTCTCTGTTTTGGTTTTCCTATACTGATACTACATATATAGTCAACACAAGAAGTCTTAAAGCAATAAAATATGAAATAACCATTCACATTGAGCAAAGCCACAATCTTGATATTCACCTTCCACCTAAAGGAAAAAGACAAAATGAGATATGCTTATGGCTGCATAAAATTACAGGACAGACCTCTGCTAGGTTCCTGACACAATTTGTTTCAAATAAAATCTCCTACCATTTTAGTCAGAGACAGAAACCACTTGCCAGGCTATTCATTCCTGTCCATGTCATACCAGGAGCATCTCTCTGATTACCTCACTGAATGGTGCCCAGAAGTATAATCCAATTTCCCATACTTCTGCGTGTGGTAGCCATGCTTCTGCATGAGATCCATCCACGTTACATAATCTGGATCCAGACCTTTGAAGTTATTCCAAGACTCTGTTAAATGAGTGAAAAGACCGCTCCACATAGCTGGAAGACAAATGAGATATGGTTTGTGAAGAGTAAGTAGTACTTCCTGTCTAAAACTAAGTTGAATATACTTGAGAATGGATCCATCTTTTCATTATTTTAAAGGCAAAAAGTTCACATTAAGCATCAGAAAAATGACATTTTATATTCCCCATTCAAGTGGATGACATTTTTGTCATCATTATGAGCAACAATTACTTAAATAATCCCCAAAATCACAGATAAAGGTTCCACCTTTCCATGCACTATAGAGTCATTAAATCAAGCTTTTCTGTAAATCAGGAAATTGCAGGTCTGCAGATCCTGATGAAGCATGAACATGTGCTTCAAAGCCTTATCTCCCCTCACTTCAATTAGATTTTAGTGTTAAAGTATGTTTGTGGAGAGAATTAGTCTATTACTTTTTTAAAAACTGTATGCCTCAGTTTTATACTTTTCATGTATTCTACTTCACTACCAGCTAGAAACAACGCAAAATTATTAATGAAGTGGTCAAAAACAAACATAACCAAGGAAAGGTTGAGATGGAACTACAGCAAACATTTTTATTATCCAGTCCCTGTTTCTTTGCAGCCTGTCATCTTCCCAATGGTAGTTTCAAGTCAAAGGTGGATCCAAAAGCAAAACTAAACTCTTCTGTGAGCAGTAGAAAAGCCAGTAACACGAGAAAATGCTAACACCACACCATGGTGATACCCCTACTCTCCTCACCGACAGTGATGCCTCAGATCACCCCCAGCTCCTCCCTTTCCTTCTACTGTGGTCTCTGACTCCTCCGCGAGGGATGCACGCTCAGTTCCTTTAAGGTTTCCAAGCTACTGGTTAAACAAGAGATGCCTTGCTGGTTCACAGCTACAGCTGTCTGCTGCACTTAGGACAGGCTGCTTCTTCCAATTCATGTATGACAGAAAGGGGGATGTCGCCTTCAGCTGTAGATGAAATTTCATTTACATCACTTCTAGAGGATCTTTGCAACAACTGAGAACGCTAGAAACACTTCAAGGTGTAACCTTTTATTCAAGAACACAGCTTCCTTCTAACTTTCCAAGCTCTAAATTCTGCAAACGTGAAGATGCACATGGGACACTGATTACTGTGAGTAGAGATGAATACTTAAGAATATAATTAAAGATACTGAAGGATACATTATGTATTTAACACAGTGTTTAGAATAAATGCAATCTGGAGACAAAGCTAGCAGCAACCAATGTATTCAACTGGTTTTATTTAATACTTTTTGCTGAAGAAGGAAAGAGATTTATTGTGTTTGTACAGGAAGGGACAAGAGTAGTTTTATCATTTTCTTTTATCTGATGTTTTGCTTGGTCTTACCTGCACGGGATGGACAGCAAATTGGAGAATTGGTATAGGCATTGAGAAAGACAGTGCCATGTCTCTTCATAAAATTTATGAAAGGCAATTCCACAGTCTGATTTCCTGGATAAAATGTCAAACGCCCATCCTGCAATCAGAGAAAAACATTATGCAAACAGTGTTATCGCAAATTATTGTCAGCAATAATTCTTAACTTGTGATCTTGAAATTGTAGTAGTCAAACAGTGCTGATTCTACTCAGGTATGGAAAATAAAGAATTGAGAAGCTCTTGTTAGATCAATATAAAACAGATTACTCAAAACAACAACAACAACAAAAAACATGCACAAGGCAACTGCAATTCTTCATAAAACTACTTCCTTTCTATTGCTCAACACATTCAAAGCTCCAATTTTTCCAGTTATTTCTCCCCCAGGGTGCTAACATGAAGCACTCTACAGGATAAGGTAAAAGATGAAAAGGAGTTGGTCAGAATACTGATGCAGACTTGTGCACTGACTGTTACATATCTCTGTATGAACAGAATCGATTCATAGAATCACAGAACATTTGGGGTTGGAAAGGACCTTAAAGATCAGCTGGTTCCAGCCCACCTGCCATGGGTAGGGACACCTCCCACTGGACTCCTCATGCCTTTGCTCTTCTTAAAGGTTTATCCGCACCACATCTCTGAATTAATTTTAAACAACGGACTGGTAAAGTGATTAGCATTTTACAATGGTAAGGTGTGTATAAATTACAACACCAGCCCCTGGGTAATAAATGCCAGCAGGCACATTTTTACCTCAAACGCATACGGGCAGTGGACATTGTGCCAAGTTATTTGTATTACCTTACAGGGTGAGACTAGTTCATATATGAAAATATACAGTAAAACAGCTTGCACATCATTGCTTGTAACCCTGATCTAACTTATTCACACCCGACCTGCAGCCTATAGAAATGCTTTACAGGCCGTATTTTGAACTAGCCTCATTTGGCAGGATGGGGTCTTGGTAGCTGCTGGAGTCAGCAGGCATTGTTGTATGACATTAAGTACAGAATTGCACCATGAGTTTTACTGTAATTCTTTTGTTTCAGATGAGAAAATGATTTCTTCAACAGAAAACGTTTAACTGAACAACCATTTTGCTCCTGCTGACTCATAATCAAAAATCGCCACGTATGTCCAACAGTGCATCAAGGGAGTTTCTGTCTCTTATTGCTGAACAGGTACTTTTATTCAAGTAAGCAAACTGCTGTGATTGCCTCATGGGAGCTGCCGCACAAAAACAGATGGAGACCTCTGACCACCTACTTCAAAACACAAAGAACACATACAGTCTCCAGGAATGCAAGATCAATGCATTACTTTATATGAAATTTCACCTTTCAAACAGTTTTAAGTGTAAAATGGGTACAAATGCTCTTCTGGCATCTGTGTCACAGTGAAAACTCCAAAGGATAAGGGAAAATGCTTTAACTTAGAACAAAACAGGCAGATGGATGTAGGAATTCCAAGAAAATTCATTGTTTTCCACTTTTGAAGAAGGTGTTTGTTTTGAAAGTAACTACTGGAGACAAACACTGTATATAACATATTTTCCTATACCAAGCATTAAGCAAACTTACATAGAAACAATAGTTTCTTTCTGTCTTCAGATTTTCATTAGAGTTTCAAGAGTAGAGATCAGACAATGTAAGACTTACTGTCTATTCCAAACTGTGCGGTTTCTGCATGTTAGCAGATATATTTTTGACTACAGTTTCACTAATATCATTTTATGGAATAGTATGTGGGAGAAAAAAAAAATAATCAGCAACAGTAAGTGAGAACAAGCCTCAAGAATTTAGTCTGTGTTCTACTGCTCCCAGGATTCCCCAGGGTAAGCACTGATTATCCATGTGAAGATGTTTGAACAGCTGGAGCTAACAGTCCTTTCTTTGACAGTGGTCAGGGAGGTGACATGTCTATTCTATGAAAGAAATACATTTCTTCAGCAGGCTGAGAAGATGAAAGCTCTACAGCTCTTTTCTGGAAAACCATTCTCTAATGTTTCTGTAGCACTTGTGGATTTTGAAGTACCTGAAATAGTACGATCATTCTGAGTTACACAGGAAAGCACATTTCATCCAGGAGCTCAAGTTGCACAGCAAGCAGAGTGAGGAGATGTCTGCCTGTCATCACTCTGTTCATCCCAAGTAGCAATTCAGGAGCTGAATTACCTACAGCTGCTACGTTCCACCAGCAAGCCTCGTAAGCACAGTGCTTGACGTGACACCTAACAGCAAAAAGCTGGCTGCTCAACTGAGTGGTCACTCCCTTGGAGGCCAAACATGGTCCTGAACTATCAAGATGAGATTTTCTGTCACGCTTGACAAAACAAGTGTGTGTTTTCTAGACAGCAGTATCCATGACAAAGGCACGCATAATTTAAAATTAAATCCTGTACCTCTAGACAGCTTGCAGGACATATGCATTTCTTCCAGAAAAAAAAAAAAAAAAAGTTAGTTTCAAATTCACCCAACTCTGCCTTGTGCTGCACTAGAAATGTGATCAAAAAGGTTAACAAATTTCCACTTTCAGACCTACCTCAAAAAGACTTACACAAAACAATGACTATTTAACATTTTCCTCTTTGTTCACAGTAAGTGGGTACATATTGTGAAACAGATATCCTTCAGGAACAGCATCTTCTTAATTGTTTTTGTAGGAAATATCTCAGAAAAACATCTGTCTTTTTGCTTTTCTTTCTTGCAGGGGTGCCTCACTAATTCCTCAAAGTCAGTTATGAGAATCTTCCTCTTGACAGGACAATCAATATACAGAAGTCTTACTTAGATTTGTCTGCAGCTTCAGCATCTAAAGAGAAAAAGGCCACTGACAAACTCCCTGAATTTGAAATGTGACACTTGCTTGGTAAATAATAGGTTTAGTAAAAGCTGAAAATTTGGAGAAAAAAAATAATCTACAAAAAAACCCACATTATTTTTGAATATTAAGAGAGCTGATGTTCTCACAATAATAAGAAGCAGCAAAATACAATCAGAGGAACTAAATAAGGAGCTATTGCATTATCTTTGAAATCGCAACAAACAAGTGTTTTAACAAGGGTTTTAAGAACAGGTAACACGTCTCCAAATACTTAGGAAGAATTTGTCCCACAAATGACGAACAACATGTAAAATGTCAAGAGCTCTGCACTGTGCAGTCAAGTAGTGTATTCTGAGATGACTGGGAGCTAAATGTTGGTTTGAAACAAAATGAAACAAAATCTCTTTTACCTCTCTGGGAGTTAAAACAAATGTATCAGTAACTCGGTGTAATAAAGCCATCAGAAATGAATAAAAACATACCTAATGGTTCCTTTATCCTTTTAGCTGTAGAAAGTCGCTTGAAAAGTTTATATTATTTGTTACGCCTAATAAAAGTCTGAATAAGTCAATATATGACGCCCAACACTTTATCTCAGTCATTTCGTGTATGATTCTACAAATTCTCCACCCCATCTGTTGTGAGACCTAAAGTCCTCCTGATTTCCACTGGTAAAAATAACAGGGTCCAGTGACCTTCATCTCCTTTCCACTTTTCAAGTCAGAGGGAAAGCATTTATTAAACTTATCAGGCCTACTCCTCTATTGGGAAGTATCAACCTTGACAAGAAGAACAAGGATGAAAATAGTGAAAAGCCAATAATCAGCCTGAAGATAAAAGAAAGTACATCCTGATGATAGAAGGCTGATTGACCACATCTGCTGACTGGTTTGTCCTGGACAAACGAGCAAAGACAGTAACGTGCCATAGGGTTAGTACTATGCAGAGATGCCATGACATGTATAACTTAAGTGAGAGTGAGTTGTTAAATGCATCACGAGTACGTGCATGAATTTGGGCGCCTCACTACAAAGACATCGAGGCCGTGAAGCTGGGGAAGGGCCTGGAGCACAAGCCCTGTCAGGAGCGGCTGAGGGAGCTGGGAGTGTTTGGTCTGGAGACGAGGAGGATCAGGGGGAGACCTTATTGCTCTCCACAGCTCCCTGAAAGGAAGGGGTGGGGAGCCGGGGTCGGCCTCTTCTCACAGGACAGGGCTCGAGGGAATGGCTTCAAACTGCGCCAGGGGAGGCTGAGGTTGGAAATTCAGAGACATTTCTTCACTGAGAGGGCTGTGGGGCACTGGAGGGCCTTCTCCAACCACCAGCATGGCTACGTGACCCCTGCTTCTGCAGCGCCGCTCCCCAGAACCGAGGAACCCGCTCCCAGCGCCCCGCCTCGCAGCCCTGCCACCACAGCGGCTCCCGCCGCCGCCCCGCGGCCCCGGGGCACGCACTCACCAGCGAGTCGCAGGCCACCAGCACCACGCTGTGCCGCGGCCGGCGCCCCGAGGCGGCGGGCCGCGGCCTGGCAGCCGCCCAAGGCACGGCGGCCGCGACGATCAGAGCCAGCCCGGCCCAACCCAGCGGCCCCCCGGCCCCGCCGCCCCCCATGGCCGCCGAACGGGCCGGCGACGCCCGGCGGGGCCTGGCCGGGCGGACTACATCTCCCAGCGTGCCCCGGGCTCGCCGCCCCCGGCGGCGGGCGAAATGGCGGCCGGACGGGACGCGTCCCCGCGGTGGCGGGGGGAGTGCGCCTGCGCGGTTGCGGCCGCTGAGGGGAGGTGAGGGGGCTGAGGGGAGGTAAGATGGCGGCCGCGGGCGCGAGGAGTGCTCTGAGGCGATCTGAACGCCGACCGCGCTTGGCGTGGGTGCGACCGGGGGGGTGCCAAGCCCGGCCACGCCGAACCGGGCCGGGCTGAGTTTGTCTTCTCTCCGCAGGCGGAGATGGAGCCTGGTCTCGGGAGGTGCGCGGGGCGCTGGATGTGCGGTGCCTGAGGAGCCTGAGGAGCCTGAGGAGCCTGTGTCGCCTGTGTCTGCTCGGAAGGACAGCGTGTGTCTTCAGCAGCTGCTAAAACGCGTGAGTTTGGCGGTTTTAAAAATCATATGTGTGTATGTATATATATATATATGTTTACACTCTGATGGAATCTTAAATATCAGCCATCTTCCTTCACCCTTTCGTTATTATTTTCCCCATAAGCCCTTATTCCCTTCTTCAGCTTTTGCTTTTCAGCTTCTAAATGCTGATCTTTCATGTTTCCAGCATACTTCTTTGCCTGCAACAGCTGAGTTGTTCCTCAGCCATGTCCTGTTTTGCCAATTTTGATTATCATGTTTTAAAGTTTTGTTTTAGGCAAAATATTTAACATGAAGCAAAACTGCGTATGAGTATGGCAGACATTACAAATGTCAATGTCTCTTATGCTTGTACTTTAATGCTTCCATGCAGCTATAGTTACTGGCCGATCTGTCATTTATGACAGAAGGCAGACCACACCTGAGGGTTAGCGTCCTGCTGAGCATCGTCCCAACATAGACACAAAAATGAAGCTCTGATCTCAGGAACCCCCTGAGAACGTGTCTAGTGCTCGCTGTTTAGTAATTCCTGCTCTAAGAGAATCTACATGCAGTGTCTTTCACGTGCTGACATTCTAGAACTCTAACTGTGGTAACTGTCATACAACAACTCATCCCATTGAAGATTACCCCGGAATGAAATTCGGGTTACGGCTTAGGATAAGTACTGCATATCATTTAACTGTTTGGAATACTGACTTAATCCTGCGTTGGGACTTAGCGTGACCAATTGGTCTTAATTATATTATTTGTTTCAGAAAGTTTTAGGGAATTATCATTCAGTGTGCATTTTTGGCATGTTGCAGTAACTAAAGTGCTCAAGATGCTTTCTTTATGCTATTGCCCTGTTCTGAGTTCAGTTTATACGTTGGACTTGATGATCTTAAAGATCTTTTCCAACCTAAATGATTCTACAGTTCTTCTGTACTAATTATGTGTTGGTTTTATTTTGCAGCCACAATGTCAAATAAGGAGGTGAAAGCAGCATTAAAGAGTGCTAGAGAAGCCATAAGAAATAAAGAATATAAGGAAGCCTTAAAACATTGCAAGGTAATAATTCTTTACTTGGAAAGTAAAGTGCTTTGTACTTTTTGTTTGCTGTTCCCATACACCTAGAACTGTGTAGTTATGTGGAGTGTGGTGTACCTCACCACTGTAATTGTTTAGATTAATTGCACAGCTTAATTTCTGTTCCACTCTCCTTTTGCCTTTGCTTATGTATGGATATAAGAACATTCAGTCTAGAATGGTGGCAATCAAAATTAGTTTCTAACCCCCCACTTCAACATGAAAGCTTTAATTGTAGAGCTGCAGATATGCTTACTGGCAGAACAGTTCCAATGTGAAGCATTTGGTGGCATAAAAATCTCAAGTTATTAATCTTAACCTTTCCCTAAAAATGAGTTAACTTCTAATATTATCATACAGAAGAATTCACCAAACCTTAATGAGAAAACTCAGTGCATGAATCTCTAAGATGCATTGCATTCATCCTTTTCACCTAAAATTGCATGTTTTTAGGCAGTCTTAAAGCAAGAAAAAAATAACTACAATGCCTGGGTATTTATTGGCCTGTCAGCTGCTGAGCTAGAACAGCCTGATCAGGCCAAAGGAGCATATAAGAAGGCTATCGAACTTGAACCAAACCAGCTGCTGGCATGGCAGGTAAGTGTATGCCCAGATTCACCTTTTCTTTCCATGAAAAGTATTCCTGTGGAGTTAAGTATGGGAACAAAGCTGAGTTAAGACTTACGTTGAGTTTTCTTTATGCACTAAGTTGTACGGAGCTTTTCAGTAGCAGAAGTTAATGTTACATGTGTACAAACGAAAGCCAGGAGTGTTTGTGTGTTTGTAGCAACATGATCTTTAGTTGCATTATACTTCAGTGTGTGTTTCTTCTCTAGACAAAATAGTAGTGAAATGTGCTAGGAAGAACATAAATGTGCTAGGAAGGACATACAGTAAATTTGTCTGTGCTTAGAATTGCCATGCTTATAGCTTAAAAAACATTTGGGAGTGCTTCTCTCATATAAAATAACATGCTTTATCTAGAAACTTATTTGTCCAGCATCAAGCATGAAATGGATTGCTATGAATTTTTGATGTTACTTAAAAAATAGCAACATACATTTAAAATAGATGTGTACAGCTGGTGTTGTTACATACTAACAGAATATGTAATAGCATACAAATGAGTTATTTGGAGACTTGTGAAGCATAAAGATGCACAATAGGTCTCTTGCAGATGTCAGCATCTGATATTTTTTAATGTAGTAAGGTTTGTTGGGTTTTCAATATAAATAGCTTTACAGTATAAATACTGGTGTCTGATTTCAAGGATATTGAGATTTCCACAGCCATCAGATTCTGGCTTTCTCTTATTATACAAGGTGGTATGGTACTTAAATATAAAGGTTTCATCTTGTGAGGTGCTGTTTGTATATAGTCTAGTTTGCAGACAAGATTATGTAACATTTACAAGTTTCAAATAGTTGTATTAATTAATAAAGCAAGGAAAGCTATTATTTTAAAATAGATACTGAAATATCAGTGTAGACTGCACAGAGATTACTGCATTAACATGTGAAGGCAATGTATTTTTTTAGGAAGAACTTGCAATGTAATTTTAATTCATAACTGTAGACATCGAATGTTACTTATTTTCTGGTCTTATTTTTTTAAAGGGATTAGCAAATTTATATGAGAAATCCAACCAAACGGATGTCAAAGGAGACTTAGCAGATGTTTATAAAAAGCTCCTGGAACTCTACGAAAGGTAAAGAATATTCTACCATAATTCATTCTAAGGTTTTTAGCTCAGTAAAGCTCAGTGAATGCCATAGCTGATATGACTACCAGGATAGATTGCCAATTGTTTATTTTAAGCCACTGGATAATTGCAGGTTACTTACCTTATACAGGTACAGAAAAGCTATGTTATCTCTGACCCTTTCAATAATGCAAAACCTTTAGGAATAGTTGTAGTTGAGGTTAGCATTTCTGAAGATTCTTTGTTGTCATTTGTCGTCTGTCTAACCTCACTGCCTTGAAGCATTTAGCTGTGATGGTACCAAGCCTGAATTAATAAGGGGACTTCTTTTCCCTCCTTTACAGGAAATGTATGTCACCCAGGTTATACCGATACAGTTCTAAACAAAAGTAACTCTCAGCTGTCAGTGTAGCTGACTGGAGGGTTGCATTTGTTTCCTTAATTTGAAAACAGATCAAACAGAAAAGCCCAACCCCTTAAAGAAATTGTTTCCTCAGTTATAGCAGTGATTTTTAAGGTAATCTGCAATGTTCAAAATATTTTTTTTGTTAACTGAACTAAAACTTCGCCAGAATTTGAAAACTGTACTGCTATTTTATGGAAAGCTTAGCTTGTTTGATTTTCTTCTTTGTAGTGGAGACAAGCAGAAATGGTGTGATGTATGTAACAAGCTTGTGGAACTATATCATCAAGAAAAGAAATATTTAGAGGTAGGTGACTAATGTAATTTCTCTGTTCAAAATGTCATTTCTTTGTTCAAAAGGAATTTTCTTGGTAGAACTAACTAGTCTTCAAGGAATCCATAGGAGTTTTGGGCCACAGATCACTTAAAATCGCCTTTTGGATCACAGCTAGGCAGCACAGATTTTTAACTATATTCTTTTTTTTTTTTTTCCCTTCCTCTGCGTAACAGAATTGGATGGGATCTGTTAAACTGACAAAACTTGACAAAAGTATTAGTGTATAGGCTGGAAGTGTGCAACATCATTCTTCTGTTTGATTTCTAAAAGTCCAGCATGATACCAAATGCACATTTACCCACAGCATGTGAGAGGAACTTACCCTTTGCCTAGCTTGGCCAGTTCTCAGTACCTGATTAGCTCTTCACTGCTGGGATGATATTTTCCTAAGTTGTTTCATGCCAGAGGGTGAGCTGGAATTTACATAAACAGCCGAAGACTATGGATTAGGTACCACATCTTATGAGCAATGATAAGGAAAATCTGCTCTGGTGCACCACAAGCTTCAGCCCTCCTTGCACTCCTAAAGACCCTGTCAGCATGAGCACTGCAGGGATGGCTCCTGTCAGGTTACCACGAGGTGGAGCTGTTAAGGACCTGTACAGTTCAACAGTAGCTTTATCTGCAGTCTATTGTTATTGCAGAATACTTATTTTTGCTGCTACTCTGTTCACTTTTGTGGTGTGTGCTTATATGTGACACCATCTTCCCCCTTTTCCTCTGACAATGGGAAATGAGAGATTTTACTTATCCCTTAGCATCAGGCTGAAGACTGTTAGCCTCAAAGCTTCTTTGCTTAGCAGTTTCTGAAACAAAATTTAGTGATAAGTTTAATTTGTGGTTTCCTTCCTATGTTAGGCCTGAACATCCTTTTTATTCTTTCTTAGTCTTGCTGAGTTTTCCAATCTGTAGTTTCAGCACATATTGCTACTGTTCTTTTATTTCTGTTTGTAGTGCTGTAGATCTGACAGGTATTCTGTTTGTTCTTCAGAGTTTGTAGGAGGACTGTTTGTCTGTTTTTTTCTGTCATTTCCTCAAGGGACCAGAGTCAGAATTCATGCTCTTGGTACCACCTTTACGTAACTTGGAAGGTAGACAAGTCTCCACGCAATGTTTTGGGAGGTGTTAGTGCTTTTGTCAGAAGGCACTAAATCTGGGTAGTTACTTTAAACATTACTCTGTTGTCTACCCTAGCGTGCTAGGAAGCAAGCTCCTGCCTTGCTCCTAGTCAGGATCTGCTAGTTCGTGTCCAATTCTGTTTGCAGCGTACTGCCTGCCATCGTGTATGGTAGATAATGTAGTGCTTCACCAACACCCTTATTTTGAGGTGTACTGTTAGTCTTTAACTTAAGGCTTACTTAATGTAGGCAGTTATATATACTGTTCTCGTTTTGTGTTATCATTTAGTGTTCACTTCCCCTCCTACAATGTCTCTAACTCTCTCTGTATTGAAAGCATTCGTTTTTCTCCATATGGTCCTTAATTACTCAGTCTGGCTGGCACTGGGCTTTCTGTCCAATAACAAGGCAGGTCAGGATAGCTTTAAATCTTCCTTTTAAATTTTTAAAGAAATGCAAGCTTTTCATTGCAATAGTGCATTATGCAAATGTAAGTGTAGAAATGGAAGTACTCTAGTAATACAGCGGTTTAATTTAAATTAGGGTATCTTTTGACTGTTTGAAAGAATGTCATCGTCTTGTACAGCAGTGTGCCATTTTAAGAGAGGAAAGTGAAATGCGTGTTTCTTGGAGTTGACAGTACTTGGAAATTTTGTTGAATTTAGAGAGTTACAGCATAGTTTGTTTCCTATTGACAGGTGGCTGAAACATGGCAGAAACTAATAAGGATAAAACAGGAGGAAGGTGCAGAAAAAGCAGAGCTTCATCGGCTTTGGAAAAGAATGGTCCAGTTACTGGCAGACAGTGCACAGAGCCAGGACAATAAGACTGTGCAAATGGTAATGTTTTTCCATTCCTATTCATCATCAGATGCATATATATGCACAGAGCAGCTAGATTCAAATTAAGCCTTAAAAAAGTACCCATCGTGTGACTTTTTCTCATTAGCATTCAGTGGTACCCAGCTTCTCAGGAGAAAGGTAGGTGATTGCACCATCTGACAGAAATGGTGAAGGTGTTGCTGCCTGAAGTGAAACTTCAGTGGAATCAGGCATCTAAACACAAACAGTTGTCCTGGAGCTTTGTCATTAACTGCCTCCTAAGTTCCATGGGAGCCCAGGTTTGCCCTGTAACCTGATGATGCATTGTTCTGCCCCTACATGGTACAAGAAGCATCAGTGTATTAACACAGCTGAACAGAATAGCTTCTAGCATATTTGAAAGTTTTGGTAGTCTACAATACAGGCATTCTCCAAAACAAGGGGCTTCCTTCCATCCCCTCCCGCAAACTGGAAGAGGTAGCTTTGTGCTGTTTTTCCATTTCTTCATACCTAGTGTTCATCTTATGTTTGGGTTCAAAATTTCCTTTCTCCTGCAAATTTTAAGCTTTTATGTTTTAGGAGAATGTCAAAGTTCTTCGGAGCATTACAGAAAGATCATGAGTTATATTGATTCCATGCCCTCTATGGCCAAAGTTAAGTTTATTTTATCTGTTTTATTCGTTCTTCCAAGATGAACCTCCTTCATAAGGAAGGGTGGAAATTTCTCTTCCCCAGCCTGGTTGATAGTAATGGTCCAGAAAGGTAGCAAATACATGTTCAAGTACTTTGACAGAGGGAAACTGAATCTAGATCTATAGGTTCTGAGAAGGCAAATGCTCTGCCTTAAGGGCTATTATAAAAAAGAGGTGCTGAAGTCAGTACTTGCTGTCTGTTTTTTTGTTTTGTTTGGGGGGTGGAGTAGGAGGTGAGCAGGGGTTTGGTACGTAAGGATTAGGAATGGATTTCACCTGTAAATCTACAATTTACTGCAGTTCTGAACCTGTAAGGTTGTGGTATTGAAGGCAACGTACTATTCTTCATTTTGGTTGTGGGAAATGTTATGTAAAATTTAATAGTGAGAGAGAGGGCGAGTGTCAAGAAATTAAGGACTTCAGGTTTCTTCAGAGCTCGGGGGGAAGGCTGACAAATAGTAACCTTGGTTTTGTGGTACCAAGTCGTACTTCAAATTGGAATTGGGTACAAGGAAGTACCTGTACTCCCACAGATTTTGCATTCCTTGTACTTATTTTATAAAACATATTACTGCTTTTTCTTGTTTTGGAAAACTAATGTGTTTTGGGTCCTTTATGAGTTGATAAAGGACCCAAGGAATATCAAGGACACCAGGATAAGGAATTTTCTTTGTCATTTTCCTCTGCTTTTGGTACTAGGATAAATTTAAGGAGTAGGGTCCAAGTTTAAGTATGCACTTAACTATGATGGTAATGTTTT
This sequence comes from Stictonetta naevosa, assembly GCA_011074415.1. Lineage (NCBI taxonomy): Eukaryota > Metazoa > Chordata > Aves > Anseriformes > Anatidae > Stictonetta > Stictonetta naevosa. The sequence continues at coordinate 68,156,807 of CM021729.1, read as the reverse complement.
CTTAGAGTCATTGTTTGGAGTAATCCTAATTATTTCTTATTTCAGCTTTTGAATGCATTTGAGGAGGCAGTGAACTCTGCTGACCCTGTTCCCAGTGAAGACCACCAAAATCTTTACAAAGACTTTATTCAGTGCCTGTCAAAGGTAAGGTTTTGTTAGTCAGTCTTCTTCAGTGAGTCATAGAATCAGTCATAAAATTGTAGAACGGCTCGGGTTGGAAGGGACCCTAAAGATCATCTAACTCCAAACCCCCTGCCATAGGCAGGCATGCCACCCACTAGATCAGGTTCCCCAAAATCCCATTCAGCCTGGCCTTGGGCACTGCCAGGGATGGGGCATCCACAACTTCTCTGGGCAACCTCTGCTGGTGCCTTACCACCCTTACAGTGAAGAATTTTCTCTTTGTCTAGTCTGAATCTCTCATCTTCTAGTTTAAGACCATTCCCCCTTGTCCTATCATTATCTACCCAAGTAAAGAGTCCTTCTCCATCTTTTTTATAAGGCCCCTTCAAGTAGAGAAAGGTTGCCATAAGGTCTCCCCAGAGCCTTCTCCAGGCTGAACATCCCCAGCTCTCTCAGCCTTTCTTCACAGGAGAGGTGCTCCAGCCCCTTGATCAACTTTATGGCCCTCCTCTGGACCTGTTCTTAACAGCTCCACATCTTTCTTGTTCTGGGGGCCCCAAACCTGGATTCAGTACTCCAAGTGGGGCCTCACAAGAGCAGAAAAGAGGGGGACAATCACCTCCCTCCCCTGCTGGTCACACTTCTTTTATGCAGCCCAGGACACAGTTGACCACCTGGGCTGCAAGCACGCACTGCTGGCTCACGTTGAACTTTTTGTCCACCAGAACCCCCAAGTCCTTCTCTACAGGGCTGCTCTCAATGAGTACTTCTCCCACTCTGTGCTCCTGTATGGGATTGCCCCGACCCAGGTGCAATACTCTGCACTTCGACTTGTAGAACCTCATTGGGTTCAGGTGGGCCCACCTCTCCAGCCTGTCCAGGTCCCTTTGGAAGGCATCTCTTCTGTCTTTGCTATCAACTGCACCACTCAGCTTGGTGTCATCTGCAAACTTGCCGAAGGTCCACTTGATCACACTGTCTACATGGAACAATCCTGTATGATAATTCATACAAATAGCTCTTTGTTTTCTTTTCCTTACAAGTTTCCTCATGAAACAACGAAGTTGGAAAAGGCCTGTGATGACATGATGGCTTTATACCCTACAGCGAGCTATCCTTTGGAAGTACTTTGCTTACACTTTATTGAGTCAGGTGAGTAGGATGGGTTTAGACACTTCGGGGGCTTAAAATATTTCTTTTTATAATTGATTTTGTGACATTCTTTCTGACAAGTTTTTATCCTTCACACCTAAATACAAGCACACTGTTTACTTTGTCATGTTTTACCGCTCTGGAGATGAAAAGTGTTCACTTGTATGCTGTTGTGGTTTAACCTGGCAGGCAGTGAAGCACCATGCATTCATTACCTCACTCCCCACCAGTGGGATGGGGGTGAGAAATGGATAAAACTTTTTGGATGAGACAAAAACAGTTTAATAAGAAAAGGAAAGAAAAGGAAAGAAATTAATAAATAAAAGAGTACACAAAGTGAATACACTAAAAGAATGCACAATGCTCATCAGTAGTCAACTGATGCTCAACCAGTCTCTGAAACAAGGCTACTCCCCTGGCCAGTTAAACTGTTTAAGCCAGTTTTACCATTCAGTGTGACTCTGTATGGTTTGGGATATTCATTCAGCAAGTTCAGGCCAGCTGTCCTGGCTGTGTCCCAGCCTATCGCCTTGTGTACCCCCAGCCCCTTGCTGGCAAGGCGGTGTGAGAAGCTGAAAAGTCCTTGGCTTGGTGTAAGCACTGCTCAGCACCAACCTAAACATTGGTGTGTTATCAGGATTATTCTCATCCTAAGTCCAAAACACAGCACTGTACCAACAACTGTGAAGGAAATTAATTCCATTCCAGCTGAAACTAAGACATATGCTTTATAATTACTTGGTTTTGTAACAGAATTATGACTATAAATGGGGAAAAAAAAAAGAAAAAAAAGTCCAACTCTTGCAATGTATTTGCCTTACAAAACTCAAAAACAGCCTTTCCAGATAAATGAATCTAAGCTTTGCATTCAGTATGAAGCCTGGAATTCATAGGCACTAAGCCTAGATGAGTGAATGGAGAAGTTAACTAGTGCTCTAAGGTTGAGGAAGGGCTATGTGTAGGTTACTCTTGACCAATAAAATCCTTCCTGCCTAAAAAGAAAGATTTGTGAAATTATTAGCAAGAATGTTGGGTGAATAGAGAATACATAGAACTGTTCAGATGTTTTTTCTTGGTAGAGAAAAATGATCTTTGAGCATAAAACTGTGGCTTCTTCAGTATTGCAAAGATCTGAAAGTATGCAATTGGTATAATCAGTAGTTCTGTGAACAGTGTTGCATTAATGTTAAACATCTCAGCATTTTCAAAGATAATTACTAAATTTTGGTCTTTGATTAAGGCATCAGAAATTGAAGTTAGCTACTTCAAAATGTGTGTTTTTTTTTTTTTTTTAAACAAGGAAGAGAATCAGGAAAAAGAACCCTCTCGTTTATATAAACAGAAATAACTTCTGGCTTATGTAGAAGAATGCCTTTTCCAATTTTGAAAGTACACTTCTTGGAAAAACAAGAGGAAAAAAATCATTTGACTTGAAAGTATGAAGACAAGTAAGGCCTGAACCGTAAAATTCCACATGAGAATGCTTCACAGTTGGGAGAAATATGCAGAGACTAATTTCCAGAGGGGCATCTCCTTGTTACAGTCTTTAGATACTGATGCTCCGACAACATCCCTCCGTCACCTTGGGGTGGAAAGGATACTTAGGTTTTAGTAAGGCTGTTTGTTTACGTAGGAGTCATTCCAACCATGTCATACTGCTTGATGCCCCAAATTTGTTGGCTTTTAACTTAGTTGCAATACTAGTCAGTTTTACCAATTTTGAATCAAAGGCATACTGTATCTTAAATGAGTTCATAATTTGAAGCAAAACAAAACAAAATAAAAAACAACAGTTCAAAGACTGTTGCTTAAGTTGCCAAGTTTACAAGTTAACTCTGTCAATAAAATGTACTGCCGACACATTATGTTATGTGGTTTCACAGCAATACTGTTTCAGCAAGCCCATCACAACCAATGTGTAGTTACACAGGCCTACTCTAGAAGGATTTTATTTATTTATTTATTTGTGGTAGATTTTGACGTGGGCATTCACCTAAGCTTAGATGAAAAGCATATGAACGAACTAGTTTCTATTAATAAAGGAAGCATACCTGTAATTGTTTAATATGAGTTGTTAAAGAATTCAGATTTCAGATTGGCAGCTTATTTTGTTTGGTGATACTGAGTATATTAATGACTACTTGATTTTTATTTATTTACATATAGGGGGTATAAGCATATAGTATAATTGGAAAAAATGTTTAGTGAATAAACTCTTTACCTTGGGCTTAAAGGATGTGTTGTGTAAGTATATATGTTTATGTAAATAATTTTAGTTTTCTTGCATTTTTAAATCTACAGCTCAAGAAAGTGTTTTTTTTTTTTTGTTTTTTTTTTTCCTGAAACTAGGTGTTGTGTCAGAAGTGGCCCTGCACCATTTTTCTAAGCTTTTGGAGATGGACTCAAGTAGTGGTCCAGGCATCATTGGTTTTGGTATAAAATGCCTCCAAGAAAAGAAATATGAGGAGGCTGTTAAGAGTCTTACTGAAGGTAAATGTATAATGTGAGGTACAGGTACTCTGTCTTGACAGCAGCTGCAATTAATGTTTTGGGAATCTTAGACTTTTGTATTACTTTGCCAGTTCTATTGCAAGTAGTAGAAAGACCAGCTAGGTTTTAAAATAATACTCAATGTTTTGTCTGATTGACGGACATTTTTTTAAAAATATCTCTAAGTATAACATGTCTGAAGGTCTAAGCAATCAGGCTATGCTGTGATACTCTGCATTCCTTTCACCTGGGGTTAGAATAAGACTGTTTCTTTAATTTGGATTTTGGAATATGCTATGTCACAGCAGCATACCCACGCTGAAATAAGGTGACTTGCCTAAATAGTGAATTAGAAATTTCAAGTGCTTAAGAGGAAAGTCCTCCATGGAACAAATTCCTCTCCTAAATGGTGGTTGGACATTTTGATAAAACATATGTGCGATTAAGGAATGCAATTGAAATTTGCATATATTTTGCTTATATTCCTGAACTGCTCTCTCCCAAAACATATTATCAGTTTTTTACTTCTAGATGTAATACTCATAAAGGGGAGAATACCAAGAGCCTTGTACTTTGCATCAGCAGAAATGTTCGGAGTCAGAAATAATGTCTTTCCTAGTAAGCCAAGTGTTCACATTTTAGGCTCTGAAACTTCAGGGAATTATTTAATAGTACTATATTTCTCAGAAGAATCAAATTCTGTTCTATGACTGAATCTCTAATTAAGACAAGTTTCTCAGGAAGTTCCAGTGAAACACTTTTGCAGTCCTTTTTTTTGTTATCTTGAAGTTCTGTAGCTGTTCAATATAGCCAGCCTTTTCTGGTCTCTAAGGAAAATTTTAAAAAGCAGTCTACAGGCTGTTGGTGTTAATTTCTGATCAAACTGAAGGACTTTTTGCTTTATGAAACAAAAGTGCACCTTAAGCCAAGATTGTCTATTTCCTCGCGTTTTCCCCTTTTTCTCTTTTATATATATAACGTTATAGGCAAAATTAAGCCTAAGAGAGGTTTACATCCTCCGTGGTCTTTCCCTTCCAGTTTGGAGGTATGTAAGATATTTTTTTATTTGAGTCCTAGTTTAAACCAACTGTAAGTCTTTTGCAGATTGTTTGATGTTAGTGTTTTGATGGTGTTGTACGGCAATACAGCATCTGTCAGCCACAGCATCTTTGCAGCCCTAAGCAACGTTTTTTTTTTTTTTTTTTTTCTTAAACCTTCTTTTACTAGGTTTGAAGAAGGCTAGCCAGTGTCTGGGAGCATGGCATTATTTGGCAGAGGCACAGATGAAAATTCACAAGCACAGGAATGCTGTCCTGTCCTGTAATCAAGGTAACTCCCTGCTAATTGAAAGGGATCTGCAGTGTTACACCTCTTTATGCAGTCTAGTCAATGTGGCCTTTGCACAGTAGGTCTGTGTTAGCAGCAGCAGTACTCCTTTGCATTTTGCAGTCTCACTGCTTGTGCTGGGGTCTCTTGCTGCTTTTGGTTTATGACAGCTGAAAATCACCTTGTGGTGCTTAGTCTCAGGAAGAGAGGAAATATTTGGTTAATGAAAGCTGTCTCATGGTTTACTATTTAAATGTTTTGCACATTTTCATATGCTTCTTCATCTGGTGATTGACCAAGTCAGCCAAACAGCAGTTAACTGCCAGGAACTACAGAGGTGGGTGAGACACAGCGGACTTTATCAGAATCTCACCTTTTCAGTCTTTATATAAAGTTAAGAGTAAAAAGTTAAAGTACAGAAGAATGTTGGATAGTAAAACTGCATCTTGAGAAACCTTACTTCGAGTGCAACTCTTCATCTGTGCTAGTTGGGAATGAGGGCAGTTGTTATGATCTAGTGATACTTACCTAACCTGAACAGAACCATTATTTGATGGTTATAAATGAAGGCGCATCCAAAGCAGACTTCTTCAGACAGGGACTAATATAACAAAAAACTCCTCAGGAAAGACTCAGAGGTAAAAGTAATCAGACTTGGCTAAACAGTCACAGGAAATTATTAAAAGCAAAGGGGAATAAGCAAATGGTGAAGTACTTGCCATTGAGAAAGATACAAAAGGGCTATAAAGCTGGGTAGAGGAAATGTGAGAACAGAACAAAGTAGGTCAAAAGAGTTCATGAAACACATTGCAGAAAGAATGAAAATGAGGCAATTATTTTCCCATCTGCTTTCACTATGTAAGAGCTCAGGGAGACTTCTACACCATGACCCTTTTTTTCAGAGGTCTCATCAAATAACTTATCTGTGATTATAGCACTGATAGAAGTTAATATAAACCAAAACAGGAAAAATGAGCATTAAGAAAATAAGAGATACTGACCTAGGAATTGAACAGGGCACATCAAGATGAAATTGCTGAAGTATTAACTGTTAAATCATAGAATCACAACATGGTTTCGGTTGGAGGGGACCTTACAGAGCCCACAATTCCAACCCCCCTGCCATGGGCAGGAACACCTGCCCCTAGATCAGGCTGCCCAAAGCCGCACCCAGCCTGGCCTTGGGCACTTCCAGGGATGGGGCATCCACAGCTCCTGTGGGCAGCCTGTGCCCCTTCAGAGAAGAGAAGTTTTTCCTAATATTTAATCTAAATCTACCCTCTTTAAGTTTCAAGCCATAACCCCTTTTCCTACTACTACGGTCCCTGATAAAGATTCTTTTTCTAGTGGTATGTAATCACTTGTTTAAACTGTCTTCGCACCCAAATACTAAGACATAGTTAGTGTGACTCCAACTTACCGGAAGGATTATGGGAAAGATCTGAAAAACCACAGGCAAGTCTAATGTTTAATGGTGAAACTACTTAAAAACTGAAAGAAGAGAGTAATGGAATTAATGTAGAAAAATGAATTCTATGGGAATAGACATCATGGCTTGAATAAAGTGAAATTGTTCTTTAGAACTCTTTGAAGAAGCTACCAGCACACGTGGAACAAAGTTGTAGTACAATTTACTTTGACTTCCAAGTAGTAATTGATCAGATCTCTTACAAGACTTTTAAGGAAACTGAGCGGTTTGGATTAAGAAGCAGTGTTATAGCACTGAGCAGGAGGTTTCTTTTATTTTTTTGCTGTTAGTTTGTGTTTTTTTAAATAGATTAAAAGAGCACAATATAGTAAACGAAGTCATTTTTCATGCTTGAAAGAGGCATTCCAACACCAAGACCTTTGTTACCTTTGTTGTTTATCTTCTTTTCTAGTCCAATTATGAATTTTGAGTAATACATTTTGCTGCTATTCAGGGCAGAGCGGAAAAAGTCTGAAAAGAGATTACCAGAGAAGGTAACTAGGTGCTAAAATAACTGATTATGGTGGATTTACGCAACTAGACAACTGAACTCCACCACAACTGCTCTCTCACTCACCCTCCTCAAAGGGAAAGGGGGAGAAAATACAATGGAAAGGACTCAAGGCTTGAGATAAGGAGAGGGAGATCACTCAGGAATTACCATCACAGGCAAAACAGCCTCAGCATAGGGAGATTAATGTAATTTATTTCCTATCCCTAGTGGACTAGAACAATGAAAAGCTAAAAGCAAACTAAAAACACCTTCCACCCACCCACCCTCCTCTATGTCCTCCCCCGATGCAGGAGAATGGGAACTGGGGGCTGCAGTCACTCCCTGACGCTTTGTCTCCACGCTCCTTCACTTCACGGTCCCTCTGTGCCCCTGCTCCCCGTGGGGTCCCTCCCATGGGGTCCCTCTCACGGGATGCTGTCCTTCCTGAACTGAGCCTGTGGGGGCTGCCCACAGGGAGCAGCTCTTCAGGAACTGCTCCCACATGGCTCCGTACCACAGAGTCCATCCATCCCCCAGGAGCAAACTGCTCCAGCACGGGTCCCCCACGGGCGGCAGCTCCCCCGAGACCCCCTGCTCCTGCGTGGGCTCCTCTCCACGGGCTGCAGCTCCAGCCCGGGGCCTGCTCCTGCAGGGGCTCTCCATGGGCCGCAGCCTCCTCCAGGCCACATCCACCTGCTCCAGCGGGGGCTCCTCCACGGGCTGCAGCGTGGAGATCTGCTCCATGTGGGACCCATGGGCTGCAGGGGGACAGCCTGCTCCACCAGGGGCCTCTCCACAGGCCGCAGGGGGACTGCTGCTGTGTGCCTGGAGCACCTCCTGCCCTCCTGCTGCACTCACCTTGGGCTTGCAGGGCTGCTTCTCATTCCTTGCTCTCCCAGCTGCTGTAGCACAGCAGTTTTTTTCCCCATCTTCAATCTGCTCTCACAGAACCCAACCAGCATCATTCATGGCCCAGCTCTGGCCAGCAGCGGGTCGCTTTTGGAGCAGCTGGAGCTGGCTCCTCTGTTACATGGGGCAGCTGCTGGGCTCTGCCCTGTAGCCCCTCATTACCAAAACTTTGCCACATAAACCCAATACACTGGTAAAATTCCATAGTCATAAAAGCAAAGTCATGCAGTTGTTAGAAGAAATGTTCTCGTGAAGCTGTCCTCTTGTCTTACTGCAGTAAAATTCATTTTGTGAAGAAAGTAGGACTGTTTCTTTTCCCCTTCTGTGCTTTACAGGAGAACTTCAAAGTCAGGAATTACAGTGAAGGGAATGGTTAGTGAAACAGCACCAACAGGCAGTTGCATGAAGAACTTGAGCAGCGTGGTGAATTCTTTGTGCAGTTTTAATACCCACCCACTCCCTAAAAGATGATTTTGAAATCCATGAAGTTACAAATTACTTGGAAAATAAATAAAGATCATATGCTTTCTTCTCCCATGCAAGTTAGTAACAAATGAAACTAAAGGCTGTCAGGCTCTGAACAAAGGAGGCTTTGTTTCTTATGACAAAATGTAAGTGAAGATATTGTGCCTTGCTAAAAGATGCTGTGGATACTGAAAGTTTCTTTGAGTCCAAAACTGGGAGAGAAATCTAGGGAAGCACTGCTCTGTGCTTGGCCTCTTTTTACATTGTTTCTGTACATCTGCAGCTAGAGGCAAGGTGCTAGGACAGTCTATCAGGTCAGACAGGAGATTGCCATATGTGGAAATAGTTAACTGACTAGTTGAGACAGTATTTGTCTTTGGAGGATACTGAAACTCAACGGAGATTCTCTGAGGTGAGATTATACTGCCTATTGGAGAAGTAACCAATACTGCTTACAATAATACAGAGTTGGTTTGTACAGGTACAGAGTTAAATCCTTGATTCAATAGCAATATTTTTCTCCTTCTGACACTGAAGTATAGAACAACAAATATGGTTAGTGAAAGGTCATTGTTTTCTCAGAGCATGGATCAGGAAGACATAGCATTCCAATTATTAGGCTAGCATCCAGGAGAGTTCCTTACATGCCTGACATCACCTTTCTAAAGTTGATCAAACTTTTGAACTTGCATAGGTAGAGATTTTATGTATTAGTTTCTTCAACACAGGAGAGAACAATCTAATAATTAGCTTTATTAAGTGGTGTTCTTTGTAGTTCCTTTTTTATTTCCATTTGATTAAACTTCTGTCTTGTCAACAGCTCTCAAGAGTCTTGGAAACCCTGAGAGTCCTAGTCTTCAGCAGAAGAAGGACCTTATTCTTCAGTTGAAAGCAGAGGCTTTGATTAAAATAGGCGATGCTGATGCTGCAGAAGAAGCCATTAATGCACTTGAGCAGGTATTTTCATTGACCAAAATGTAGTTTAAGGAAAAAAAAATGTTCTCATCTTTATGCATTAGAAATTCAAGCTGTGTATTTTTCTCCTTCACTCGTTTTTGTATTCTGTGTGGTTTAGACAGCTCCTACCAACAATGGTGTAATTAAAACATGCCTTGCTCCCTTGCTTTTAGTCTTTTCTACAACTTCTCTAAAGTCACAATTCTAATTTTAAAAGCCGTTGCTATTCACCTTATCTGGTCTTGCTTAGTGAGGCTGGGTTCTTGCTAGTTCTGAGGCTATTGTTCATCTTTATTTGAATTATGGTTATAATCCTACTCCCTCTGTCCTCAATTCCCTTGTTATTACACATAAACACATTACTTTAAGATTGAATGGTGAAACTTCAAGTGGAAATTGCTTCCCCTCTGTTATGCTTCATGGTTTCATGTATACTACTTTTTTACTGTTTAAACTTCTGTAGATTTTTCCTTTCTGTTTACAATCTGCTACTTCTTCAGCAAAATTCTATCTAAGGCTCCTCAAGGGTGGTCTCCTCTCTCAAATGTTTTGTTGTCTTCATGTAGAATACCTGCTTTTGACCATTTTGATTTCTTAGTGTGTGAAAAGAATAATTTGTTATTATCTATTACCTGATCTTCTAGATTGTGGGTGCAAGCAGCGATCCAGTGGTTTTAGCTTTCAGAGGTCGGGCTTATCTAAACAAAGGTTTAGTGGATCAAGCTTCAAAGGTTAGTGCTCTATAGTCCTTCCTGTCAGCTAAGTAGAACTCTTATTTTCATACAGAAATAACTAGGGAAGGATGTCATATTTTTGCAGATTTCACAAGAGCTTCTGTTGTCACACCCTGGTCTGGCTGAGGCCCATGCTCTTGAGGGTTTCATCCATTATTCTCAAAAGAAGTATGAACAGGCAGAAAGAAGGTAAACCTTTTTTTTTCTTTTTTTATTAGGGAAATGTGGGGGAAAATAGAATATAATGTTGTTCAGCTTCTGAGGGTTTGCTTGATCTGATCTGTTCCTTATATTTAGTTTTCAAAACGCCATTGAAAGAAGGGCTGAAACTGCAGAGTATCATCAGTACCTGGGGCTCACCTATTGGTTCATGAGTGATGAGACAAAAAAAGACAAAGGAAAAACACTCACTCACTTCTTGAAGGTAAAAGCTTCTTTAACTATTCATGTAGATTAGCATTTTGCTATATGGAAAATGAAATTCAGAATTATTCTTGACTGGAATTAGACACTTGAATATTCTGTTTGTTACCGTTTACAGGCCTCCAGAGCCTGTAAACCACATTCAGCTGTGAAGAAATACATCAAAGGGAGCTGTGCAATTACTTAGAATCTCCCTGTTTTTGTTTTCTTCTGTTCACCTAAATCTTGAGGTCTTTGGTGTAGCCAAAAGTAGTAGTGGTTCTTTCAATCCCCTTTCCTTGAGGACTGTAAAGTTGAGGCCTATAGGTGAACAGTGTAGAGCTAAGAAGACATTTCGAAATGTAGAGGGAGAAATGTTTGAAAATGTGGGGGGGGGGGGGGAAAGGAGGGGTGGGAGAGAATGGTGTTAAAGTTTCAGTGTGTATCCACAGAAGTAAACCTGCAAAGCCCAACTAGTTTATATGCTTTTCCTGATCATTTGTTTTTTGCTGGTTGTGGCTTTTTCCCTGCACATAGATAAGAATGTAATCCAAAAGATTGTCTGACATCATTACTGAGAATTTGGAAGTTACAAAATAGGAATCTAGGTATTGTAAATTCACTATAAATTAATAACAGGTATGGGCAACTCATATCATCACCTACTGTTTACAGTTCATTAGCAGCAGAGTATAGTGGGCAATGTTTCTGAAGTGAACAATAGTCTTAATTCTAAATTATTTTATATGAGCTTTTTTATTGTCGTAGCTGTTGTTATGCTGCTTGGGGGCTGTGGTTTCTTAAGTATAAACAAATCTGCCAAATGTGCTTAAAAAGGGAAGTCAAACTTTAGAAAATGCTAGAGTTAACTGTGATATATGGTATGACTATGAATATAATGACTGAAACTGAGTGGAATGTAAAAATGATAGGATGCAGTATGGAATTGTTTGTTCCCAACACATCCAGCTTATTAGTACTCATGGCACAAAACATTTTGTACAGAAGGTTTGTGGCAGATTCTGCAAGTATTTAAAGCTCAAGTAATCCTTTAAATACTCAGATGTATCACCGAAGATGCTTAAATAAGTTGATAAGCAGAGATTGTACAAGTAGTTATCACTGGACCTGCCCATCTGTTAATCCTTCAAAAGGTGCTCTTATATTGTGTTCATATTTTTTTATAGGCTGCAAAATTGGACAGCTACTTGGGAAGTGTCTTCTGTTATTTAGGTAACTACTACAGAGACATTGCTGGAGACAAAAGTAGAGCTCGTGGTTGCTATAAAAAGGCTTTTGAACTGGATGGAACTGAAGAATCTGGAACAGCAGCTGTAGACTTGAGTGTGGAACTTGGAGACATGGTATTGCATATTCAGGGCCTTGGCTAATGGGTGTCTTGTTTTTCTGTTAATCCTGCCCTTTGAGCAACCACTTCAGGTTTCTTCAGTATTTGAGAATAAGATCTCAAAAAAACAGATGTTCTGTCATTGCTTAGCAGTTTTCATAGCTGGATCTGCTTCAACTCAGTGCTTCAATTCTGATTTAAACCTGTCTGTGGAGAAAGGTGGGGGAAGCAAGCATAACGTTGTAGTCATCACATATGTGATTCAGGTGGGAGGATTTTTTTCAGTAGGTTACATGAAGAGAAAGTAAGTTTCCTCTTCATATTTAATGTGTGCCATTTCTTTTTCCATCCTCCCCCTTGCTCCTTTTAGAAAAAGCATACAAAGTCATCGGAGCATTTTAAACAAATATTTCTTACATAGCATTGTATAAAAAGTTCTTAGTCTGATATTACAGCAAGAAAGCAGCCCACACTTTGACAGACTATTGGAATATCTGGAGAAATAGACTGAGTATCTGATTTACTGCAAAGACGTGTAACCTTACCTAGTTAAAAAAATCAAGTTGCCTATTTGTGAAGGCATATACATATGAAATAATCACATCTTCAGATGTGATAATTTCCTCCTTTACTCTGCCACTCAGCCTGCCAGCTTTAAAAAGCCCATGTAATGTTTCTTCATTACAGTAACTAACAAGTTAGACAGTTTAATGGTTTGCTGGATTTGGGAGTATTCTTCTTAAACAATAACTTTCTTCTTTAGATACAGCTGTTTACTAATGTGGCATTTTTGGTGCTTTGTTAGGATACCGCTCTGTCAATCTTGAATGAAGTAACAGAAAAAGCAAATGCTGGTACAATAAAATGGGCCTGGCTTCATCGTGGACTTTACTACCTCAGAACTGGTCAGCCGTCACAAGCAGTGGCTGAGTAAGAGAACTTGTGGTTGGTTTAAGCAGTTTTCTGTAAATCCCTGTAAAACAGTCTTTGATCTTCATGATTTTTGAAATTAAGTTAGCTAATCACAAGACAGCCTGTACTAAACAGTGGGAAATGGGTCTGAGCAAGCTGCATCTATCTCCAGTTCTGGAATTAGCACAATGCAGTCTTATCATGATAGCCGTGATCCATGCTAACAAGCCTGTGACAAGCCTTGTCATAGACACTGTAACACTGAATAATGAGCCAAAATTAGGTACAATGCCTAAACTTTTATAATGTGTTCTATGAAGATAAAAACACTATTATGCAATATCTAAAAGTTATATATAATTGTGTGATTGTGTTCTGATAGTATATAACGCAAGGAAATAATTTGTTTTTGTTAACTTGTATCACAGTTGATTTAAATAAATTAAATCTTGATATCTTCAGTTTGCAGGCAGCTCTCAGGGCTGATCCAAAGGATTCCAACTGCTGGGAGTCTCTAGGGGAGGCTTACTTTGGCAGAGGTAGCTATGCAACAGCTCTAAAAGCCTTCAAGAAGGCCAGTGAACTGAACCCAGAACTTGTATACAGCATTTACAGAGCTGCAGCAGTTGAGCAGATTCTAGGCAAATATGAAAATGCTATAGCTACCTATCAAGAAATCTTAAAGAAGACAGAAGAGTATGTGCCTGCATTGAAAGGTAATGTGTCTGAATCTGAAAATTTTAGGTCTTTCCCCCTCTATCTCTAGTGTTTGAGCCTCATGAAGAGGCTCTGATGTCTGACGTAGTTAGGTCTGCCTACATAAAGGATAGTTTTGCTTGTGTAGAGTGCTGTGATTCACATGTATGAAAGACAGTGTGTAATACCTTGTAAACATATAAAGACTGTTAAACCATGATGCACAGAAGTGATTATTGCTGTTGCAAGTAAGTTAAAAAGGTAACTATTCCTATGGAACTACCAAGCCAAATAGGTAGAGGCATTGAAAATTTATGTAGTGGATGCCAGCTGATGATGCTCAGCTTCACCTAAGCAGTCAAATACTGCTGAGTGGCTGAACAGGCAGTGGAGTTGGGCTTATGTGTCTAAAGGGTGGGCTATGCTTATTTTCTGCTGCTGCTCCTCCTGACTGTTTGTTTCTCACCTTTTGTGTTAACCCTGGTGATTCCGACCCCTGTGAGCTTCTTCAACTGATTAAAAATAGTAGTGAGGTATCCAGAGAGGTCTCACAAGTGTTAGATGTGGCAGTTGGCAGGTTTCTTTAGTAGGTAGTTGCGAACAGAGTAGAACGGTAGAGCATGGAGTCCTGGTCATAGTGAAAGTGAACTGTTGTTCTCAGGTTATATAACATGGGGAGTACATAAAATGTTGATAGCCAATTAATAACTGTTTTGTTCATGTTCTCAGTGCCTCTTAGTCTTCAGGCATTCTCACCCTATACATCCATCTGAAATCAAGCTTTTTGCTGCTTGGTTCTGGTATGAATTTTTAAGTTAGTGTTCCTTGTGTAAAAGGCCTTTGATGTTTGGGTGAGTGTAAGCTGATACACAAAATATACACAAGTGTAGTTGTCATATGGTTTTGATCAAAAAATAAACAGTTGCTGAATTGAACTGTTAGAAGTGTAGTCTTAAGGCAGATGGGAGAACATACTGATGTTGCTTGAATGCATCTTTTCTGTGCATTTTTTATTTGTGTTGTTGAATAATAAGTTTATTCACCTCTGCTCCAGCATATCTCTTCATTTATAACTTCAGGGAATAAAGTCAGTTTTGCTTTCAGATTGCAGCTTCCTGAAATCTGAAGAGCTTATGTCCTTGGGACTTCGGTGTGGTCAAAACAAATACCTAGTAAGGGCACAGTAAGAGTCTCACAGAATGGCTGCATCTAGTTCACATGGTCTGCGTTTGTCATGATGTTACTGATGTTAATTGTTTGTCAAAATCTGCAAAGGGAGATGGTACCTACTTTGATTTTTAGTTTGATATAAATAGAGGGGACTAAAGCATGAGGAACGTAGGTTCAGAATTGTGAAAAAAATACTGAGAATTAACGAGGCTCAAATCCAGTGACTTATTGCCGGACAGAATCACTGCAGATACCAGCAGTGTAAAGAGTATAATTCAGGCAGTATCTTGCTGTTTCTGAAATAATAAAAATGGTGGTATTAGATGCGGTTTCTTTAATTGCATTTATTTCCATATGAAGTAAATTCTTGAATAGGATTAAATAATTGTGGTTTCAGCCAGTTCAAAAAAAACTTCCCGTTTTTCCTGCCTTGATATTATTTATTCTTTTTATATTTGGCAATGATTTGATAACGTTTTTGACTGAAGTGTGAACTGAATATAGGTGTATTTGTCGGACTTAGCAGTACAGAGCACCTCTTGCATGAGTGCTGTAGTTAATTCTTGAAAACAAACTCAAAGTTTCAGTGCTATATTTTTTATAATTACACAAGTTTATTTTAATATTCAGATTATTCTACAGTTCATGCTACTGAGGAAGGGGTAAAAGCAAAGTCTCTTGTGAGCCACAGAGTGAGTTTGGTTGTGGATTTTTTTGATTAGGCATAGTATATGTAGGGCATAAAGCATAACATGGAGCAGTCTTTGTTCATACCACCCCACCTCCTTTATCAAGCAGTAACATGGAAGCAACTGTTTTCATAGAGGATATTTTGTCTTTCTGTCAGGACTTGGTGAATGCTATCTCATGCTGGCAAAATCAGCCCTTGATGAGTATCTTGACAGGAAGGCTGTGGATTACATAGAGCAGGCTCTTGAATTTTTGACAAGGTTAGTACTAAACATTCTGTTATTTGATTTCCATTGGGCTTGTCTCTTTTTATGATTATTTTTAACTTTTTAAAACTACAGATGGAGTAGCAAGAAAACAGAATAATAAAAAAAATCAAGCAGCCCATCGATTAATTAGAGTTTGTGCCACTATTCAAAGTGGTGAACTTTCTTTCAGGGAAGAGTATTGCAGTGTCTGAACAGATATTTTGTGGGTTTTCTTAAATATAAATTTACAGGGCAACAAAGCACCGTCCTGATATATCTTCCCTTTGGAAACTGCTTGGAGATACCTGTACTAGTGTGCATGTTGTTTCACCAGCCAAAGTGAATGTTCAAGTTCTAGGATTGCTTCTGGGTAAAAACGAAGGCAAACAGATGCTGAGGAAAAATGAGCTGCTCAGACTGGGAGGAAGGTAATATTTATTTATTTTTTTACTGTCAAGTTCTTCTACATATCTGTGCACACTATAGAATCTCGAATTCTATAGACTATATTATTTCTAAAAAATGAGACAAATGCTGATCTTTATCACCTGGATATTTAGTGAAGACTAATGAGGAGGTAAAGAAGGTCTCATTCTTCTTTCATATTATACCACTCATTTCAGGGTATGATCCCTGGATTGCTACAGTGGCTCCCAACACTTCATTTAGGACCTGCTGTTCTCCTTGGTTCTGTCTCCAGAGCACAGCTACATCATGTCTGTCATTCAACAAATTGTGCTGCTTTAAATGGAGTGGTTGCAGTAGTAGTTAGCCCATTCTCCCAGGATTATTAAATTCCAAGATAATACTGTAGGCTTTATGTCTGTACTTTTTTCATACAAAACTGTCATCAATTTGAGCCCTAGTTATGGGATCTAAATTACACTGGAAGATGAAATTCCTTGTTCCTGGCCCAGGAAGCTCTTGATAATAGAGCTGGAGATAATAGAAATAATTACAGTTTTCTTGTAGCCTCTTCCGTGGCTCCTTACAAGCTTTGTGCAGCTGGATGTGTTAGTTAAGACAGGCTGGAAATGTACCTCCTTAGAAAATCTCAACAATTATATGTGTTGTCAAAATACTTCCTAGGGAAAGTCTGATTAACTCTGAAAATGGCTGATATTTGTTTTAATTAAAAATATGCATATTGCACCTGACATAACTTTGATGTATTGCACATCTATAGTTTCACAAATGGTGGGTAATACAGACCAGGATGGATTCTGTGAAGATAACTGTCTGAATGAAAATTAGTTGTCATAGGATTTCCATTCTTCTCTGGTTTTGTTTGTATTTATGCATATTTGTTTGTCTTGGGTTTTTAAGCACTCAAGTGGTTTTCAGCTTTTTGTTCTTCATGTTAGGGAGGCTCAGAATAATACTTGTGTGATTCATGTTTCTGTAGGTGTTACGGCAGAGCTTTAAAATTGATGCCTTTGCCTAACATATGGTGTGATCTTGGAATAAATTATTATCGACAAGCAGAGCACCTCACAGCAGTGGATGCTGACATGAATGAGATCAGTGAACTGCTAGAGAAATCTTTACAGGTACTGCCTGTTTTTCTGTTGCACTCTTTAAAGTTTAAATCCACTTTGGTGTTTCTCTGACTAAACTCTCTGTCCTCAATAAAACCTAAATCTCTGGATAAGTTAGTGCATAAAATCTTAAGTTTTTGTAATCTAGTAATTCAATTCACATCTGATTTTATTCCAGTGTCTCAAAAAAGCGGTGAGGCTTGACAGCAAAAATCATCTTTATTGGAATGCACTTGGTGTAGTTGCTTCCTGTAGTGGTAAGTCTTTATTGAGACCCCTAGCTGCATAATATTCTAAATTAGAAGGCAACTTGAGTAATGGTGTTTATGAAATTCAGTTAGAACTAGCTCTCTTTTTTTTTTCCCCCAGCTATTGGGAATTATGCTCTTGCTCAACATTCGTTCATCAAATCTGTTCAAGCTGAGCAAACGGTAAGTGCTGTAGGCAGCTGCCATCTGTTTTAAGTGGGCATTTGAAACTTTTCTTCCCCTGATGCTGTTTCATTTTTTTTAGATTACAGCAATAACACCTTGGTTTTAACTTGTATTTGTTCTCCCTAGAATGTTGTTGCCTGGACCAACTTGGGGGTTTTGTATCTAGCAACTGGAAACATTGAGGTACCTTTTTTTCCCATTTCTCAAACGTGGTTTCCCTTTCCACTTTTTTTTTTTTTTCTATGGGAATATAGTAGGGTGAGAGTGTGGGCTAACAGTGGAGAGTGTACCTCTCAGATTCAAAAAAACATAGTTGCATTGAATGAAATAAAATCAGCATCTTTCTTGAGTCACACGAATTAAGTATTTGTTTTGGAGTGGATACAGTTAAGTGAACTTATTCTAAATTGTTGAAGTTTATCTCCAAATGACTAAGTGCAATAGCAGCTGTTCAGAAGGACTGAGAAGGACTGAATCAAACCAACTGACAGCAAGTTTGACCGGGAACTCTTTTAGTCACAAACTGAAACTTTGAGTTTCTGAATTTCCTGTAGGTAGCTACTTCCTTCTCATTAATATGGTACATGACTTGCCATAGTTCTGTATAACCTTTAGAGCTTCTCTGAATAAAAATTGGAAAACATGTTAAGTGAAGCCCAGGGTTTTTATGCACCTAAAACTACATACTATCCTATTTGCTGGTCAGAATTTCAGCAATTTTATTTAATTTCTGTAATGTGATGGTCAAGCTTTATTTTTAGTTAAAATAATTTATTAGTACAAACTCCTTACTGCTAAGACTACTCAGGCTAGGACTTTGTTCACCTTGTGCCACATTAAGGGAAGAACAATGAACATGTGCAATCTTGAGGGAAAATTATGACTTACAGATGGTAATCAGTTTAACAATTTTCAGAATGTGTCAAAACTGTTTACATGAAAGAAATGCAAATTTCAAAATCCGGATTCTCTAAAAGGCTGATTTTAAATTATTAATTGTTCCAACAGTTAATCTAGCTTCTTCCTCAGAGCAAGGAGGAGGAATTGTATTTGGAAGGGAGAGGAACTCTGATCTTGTAAACACTTTTTACTTTTGAGAAGACTAAACTGCTTTATTTCTGTGGGTAATATGTTGTTCTGTATAGCACAGTAGATATTTTTTAGTAGTGACCTAATTTCATTCATGAAAATCTCTTCTAATACTGCTGCATGTTAACTATGAATACTCAAAAGTGATCTGTTACCATGCCAGACAGTTGAATAAAATCCTTATCTTTGGTTCTGCAGCAAGCTCATGAAGCCTTCAAGGTAGCCCAGTCTCTGGAGCCCTCTTACCTACTGTGCTGGATTGGGCAGGTAAGATGTGAAAAAATATTAACTGTGCACCAAAACCAGTCGTTAGTGCAAGAGAGGTTTTACACTCCATCCTAAGAATTGGCACTGAAGCATGTTCTCATAGGATTTTAAGTAGAGGGAGTAGCTGCTTCCCATGGGGGTGGATGGGACCCTTTTCTTCTGTATTGGTATGTAATGGAAGCTACATTAATCATGTATCTTTATATAAATGTTTTTGTGGCTAATGTAATTGTGAGTTGTGTAAGAAATTATCTATTAAAAAAATCACTTTTGTGCTCTGAAGCTTATTATTAAGTGTTCTTAACAAAGTACCATCTTTGTAAGATGCTAGCTATTTCGGCTTCTGCTGTATGACTATCTCATTAAATGGCACTGTTTAATGCACTTCTCAGTGTCCCCCTTTCTATCTTCACTGTTAAAAACAGTAAGTCTCTAATGTACCTGGTGCAAAAGCAGCTCTTACATCCTGGGAGGTGCCTTCCTACACCTACCACTGTGGATTGGATATGCTCCCACTGGTATTGAGGCCATCTGTGAATAGTAGAAGTACTCATGACTCATTTGTGATTGCTGTAGGTGCACTCAATAATCCCAGGCTGTTGACCTGCTAATAATATCTAATTGAAACCGGATTCTAAGGAAGGACTACTGACATCATGTCAAAACTCAGCTCCCGTCATATGTTGCTATAAGTGGAACTAACACGCGCAAGAAAGTCTTTGTCTTGAAAAATGTAAAGTAGCTGCCCAACACCTTGAGTGTCAAGTGCTGATGCAGTGGAGGCTACTTACGCCCTCTTTGTAGTGTTCATTTTATTCTTAGAGTTAGAGAGTGGTTTGGGTTGGAAGGGATCTTAAAGCTTATTTAGTTTCAACTCCCTGCTGTGGTCAGGGACACTTCTCACTAGACCAGGTTTCCCAGAGCCTCATCAAACCTGGCCTTAAAAACTTCGAGGGATGGTGCATCAGCAGGTTCTCTGGGAAACCCAGTCCAGTGCATTACAACTTTCTAATTAAAGAATTTCTTCCTTACATGTAATTTAAATCTACTCTCTTTTAGTTTAATGCCATTCCCCCTTGTCCTATCCCTACACCCCCTGATGGAGTCCCTCCCCAGCTTTCCTGTAGACTCCTTTAGGTACTGGCGGGCTGCTGTAAGCTCTCCCTGGAGCCTTCTCTTCTCCAGGCTGAACAATCCCTACTCTCTCAGTCTCTCTTCATAGGAGAGGTGCTCCAGCCCTGTGGTCATTGTTGTGGCCTCCTCTGGGCCCTCTTCAAAAGGTACATGTCCTTATCCTGGGGCCGTAGAGCTGGATGCAGTATTTCAGGTGGAGTCTCAAGAGAACAGCGCAGAATTTCTTCAAGAGCATTAGAACATAATTTATTTTCATGTTAATTACCTAAGATATGCCTGAAGTAATGTGTACTGAGGTTCTTGTCAATAATTTTTTAAGTACCTGACCACAGGAACCTTTGCTTCTCTGTAGGCTCTTATTGCGGAAACGGTTGGCAGCTATGATACCATGGATCTCTTCAGGCATACAACTGAACTTAGTATGCATGTAAGTGTAACAGTTACATTGTACTGAAGATTCTTCATATCTAATCTATCTAGTTAGGTGATGTATTTAAAAAAAAATAAAGGTGTCTTTAGTGATGGGACAGCTAGAGTCTTGTTCCAAATGGGATTGGCTGAATTCCATGTTGGTGTTCCTGGACTGTGCTGGCACTGAATGGCAAGCAGTTATTTTGTTAAGTGCTTTAGCCCCAGTGGTCCAAGAACTCTGTTCCATAAACTGTGAAAAAAAAATAAATCTTGATGTTCCACAGAACTGGACAGAGATCAAAGGCATAAATTGGAGACATAAACAGGAAAGAGCAAGGATACTGCCATTACCCTGGGTTCTAAGAAAGTGGAGGACTTTACATTTTCTTAAACTTTTCTCATTTGTTATCCCTCCAGTGATACGTAAATATGAGAGTTCTTTTTGCCCGAAGGATAATTTTTTTTGCAGCATTCCAGTTTAGTGTTTTATTCTACTGCTTAAGTTATGTAGACTTTTAGCCAAGACTGTGTTAAAACAAAGAATTATTATGATCTTTAAGTATTTCAGTGTTGTTTGAGTAGGTTTAATGACTCTCAATTTGTGTTTTTTATTTTCTGAGACTGAGGGAGCAAAAGGCTATGCCCACTGGGTTTGTTCAACACTGCAGGATAAAAGCAACAGAAATACAGAGGCGTATCTGTACAACATTGTTCAAATGAATGCTATTCCAACAGCTCAGGTGGTAATGACCAAATATACAGGTAGGTACCGTAGATGCCTCTCTGAATTGCCAAGCCTAAGAGATGCGTTAAATGCCTACTTCTGTACAAGGTCTGGCAGAGAGTGATTCAGCTGGACTAGGCTTTTGTATTGTAAATTAAGCAGACAAAATGGGGTTAATTGGTTACTGATTTTTATTAATGCACTGGAACAAAATAGGTATGAGTTCTATCATTCCACCAGACTTTGTTTCAGAAACTGAGCACAGTGAGGACCAGAGCCTTGTTATACTTGTCATCAGGTGTCTGGTATCTAACTTCACTTGAGTATATCTGTATGTCTGTGCAGAGAGCTGCTAGCTTTTCTGCCCGTGTGCCATATGTTAGGATGTTTGTGGATGCTGTAAAACTTCATAACCTGAAGCACACAATAGTGTTAAACTTCAGTAAGAGACAGAAGACTTTCTTGGTCATGGTTTCAAGCCAGCATAGCCTCAATGTTGTGGTAAACTTGTGTATATTTAGCCCAGAAGGTGGATAGAGCAAGTGTGGATTTTCTTTAATCTGCGTCTCTTACTGTAAATACATCCTTGGACTAAATATATCCATTGCTGATACATTTAGAGGTACAAACTAAGTTACAAGCACTTAAAATGAGGTAAGTGTGAGAACGCATTTGTAAAATCCCTAAACAGATTTCCAGAAAGGCCTATGTTCCCCTTTTCTGGTCTAGGGAAAACTATTAGAATTGAGATGGCAGCTGGTAACTTTAGCTGTTGACAAGCCTTTTGATGTCGTAGTAGTGCAAATAAGTAAAATAAACCATAAGGTTCTACTAGGATCTTACTAGAGTCAGTACAAGCTGAGTAATTTAGTATTTCATTACCAAAAAAAAAGGATACCACAAACCAAAACAAAACACTGTGGGCTGAAAAAAAACAAAATATATTGGGCGCATCAATACTGTGTCGTAAGAGTTGAAACACTTCTAAGCTAGCCTGATGTCATGTTGTGGTCTTAGTATCTCTTCTTTATTTGCTTGCAGCCTGTCAAATAATTCCAGTGAGCAACTGACTGAACCACATGGCAAAGTGATTGTTATATATATGTGTACGGTAGCATCAGTGTAGCAGTGTTTTTTCTAATACTTTTCACAGTTCTTTCTGATTACATTCTCCTTTATTATCAATTCTGATTTTCTAGAAAGAAATCCAGATGATGCATCTGCTTTCACAATGCTTGGTTACTTGAATGAGTATATGGATCTAAAAAGGCAGGCAAAAGATGCTTATGAGAGGTGAGTTATACATACTGGAATGTTTACTGATAGAAGCTCCTTGCCCTCGTTTTCTATAAAGGCTTTTCTTTTCTTGCAGTAAACCTTATTTTCAACAACTCAACAGTACATTTCAACTAACTCTACTGCAAGGGGGATGTGGGGATGTTCTTATATCAAGTTTGAAAATGTAGAACACAAGTAACAAGGAGATATAAAGTCATTCCAAGGCTGCGTGTCTTACTAGGACATTTACCTAATTCAATGTATGACATCTATCTTTTTGTGGTGTTTTTTGTTGTTGTTGTTTCTTGTTTGTTTGTTTTTTTGGTCTCTATTCTATACTGATTAATGTCAGGATTTTTTCTTTTCAAATGATAGAGGAGGGTGGTGAAGGAAACCATGTTTG
The DNA here is from genome assembly GCA_011074415.1 of Stictonetta naevosa. Lineage (NCBI taxonomy): Eukaryota > Metazoa > Chordata > Aves > Anseriformes > Anatidae > Stictonetta > Stictonetta naevosa. Next base: position 68,133,946 of record CM021729.1, on the reverse strand, counting down.
GAGAGCATGCTTGGTGATGCATTAAACTTTGTAAGATTGGCTCTGTGCTTTCTCTGTTTATGCATAGAAAGATTTCTGTGTAAAGCACTTGTCCATTCTGCTCTGAAAACTAATGTCAGAATACTCATGTTGTAGTCCTATAGTAACTACTCTTAATTGTGGTTATTTTAAGGGCCGCTTCATTACTGAAAAACTCTGAGGATACTGAGAAATACAATATAGCTATGCAAAACTATGGCAGATCACTGTGGTAAGTGTTTGTTGACATACTTATCCCAGCCCCTAGCTTCAGCTTTGGATGTAGTGAATGCAGTGGTGAAAAACTTGTGTGAGGCCAAATGGTGAAATGTCGGCAGAGAAAATAATTTATTAAACATCATTCTTAATTGTAGACAAGTCTGACTGGACTCTGTATGTGCTCCAGAGATGGCTACTGTATCAAAACCAAGTTAAAGGAATTGCTCTACCTCCTGGCAGTTTATAATGTATCAGTGATTCCCTTGCACTCTGATCGTTAAATAGAGTCTAAACAATGTAGCTGTACAGTCTCCAGGGTAAATTGTTTTTTAGGATCTCCACACTCTGGATTCAGGTATGCTTGGTTTGAATAAGATAGCTGCTTTAAGGTTTACTAGAAGTCCTTTTTACCTTCCCTTTGAATTCGTATTCACTTGTATGACCTGAAGCATGTGTGCTTAGGAGGTTGTATGCACATGACCTTTCTGCTGCTGACCCTTTCTGCTGCAACCCTACGCACAATTGAGTTCCCTTAATGGAATTATAGAATCAATAACATTGGAAAAGAACTCATGATTTGCTTTGAGTTCTGATGGAAGGCAAGGGCACCAGTGTTAACAGATGAAGACTTTCAAACTGTTCTTTGATGTGAGATGGCTCAAGTTTTGCTTATTAGATTTTGTCAGTGCTATAGGGAAACTTAATGTATTCTTAATTTTATGTGCATGTAACTGGAATACCTAGGCTGTGATAATGTAATAATTTATTCTTAAATTTCAGAGAAAATTTCTGAAGCAGCTCTTTGGTTTTCCATAGTCTCAGATCCACACTGTATGCATGGTGATTCCTGTGTGCAACTTACACAAGACTAAAAGTTCAATAACTAATAACTAGTTCTAATAATATGTTCCTGCATAATTTCTTCCATAGTGGCCTTAGAACAAGAATTCTGTATATATTTGTGTATGTACACTTGCCTGTGTGTTCATGTGCATGCTTTGATTTGATTTTTCTCTTGTTTTTTCACCTTTGCGATTTTCCTACTCTCCCTCCCTATTCCATTGTGCTGACAGTTAAGCTACATCTTTACATATAGCTATTCTGCACATTTTCCCCACCAACCATTTTTCATGCAACAGGTAGTTGGAGAGAGTAACTGCTATAACAGGAGGAGGGTAAGAAATATTGCACATTTTTGTCCTAGTCCTGCACTTTTCCAGATGTGTGCTTACAACTGCTGTTCAAAACAGGATACTCAGCTGCATGGACAGCTTCTCTGAATTATAACAGCTCTTGATACATCCTTCTTACTAACTATAGGTTTTGTTTTTTTTTCACAGTGCCATTGGTGAATGTGATAAAGCCATTGAGGTTTATACATCAATACCTCTAACTGATTTTGATGGCATCGTAGGGATAGCATTAGCCTACTTCAAGAAAGGACTCTTACAAGAAAGTATTAAAGGTAAACATCTGCCTAAGTCAAAGCACTATAGGGCACTTCTTAGAATGACAAAGTTTATTCATCTAACCAACCTAGCTGTAGTTGAGATTATTTCACTCTTTGATTCCCAACGTATAAGTACAAATTCTATAGCTATTTTAATCATTTAGCTGTTGAGTGCTAGAGCTATTCAAATATACAAAGGAAAGTTACATTTTTATAACTTAAAATTCTTGTCCATTAACCTCTTGTGCTCTTAGCTTCTCTCTCTACCATGAAATGGCTTTCCTGGGAAAATCAGTTCTGGGTAGGAAATTAATGTGGTGTACAAAACACTTTAGCTTTAGTAATAAATGTAAGTGCCATATTGTCATGTTCTACACTGCCGAGATGTGAGACTTGACGAAGAGGTGTACTGAATTATCAGTGCAGAAGTGTAAGCACTCACAGTAGAGCAGACAGCTCAGCATTTTAAAGAACTCTGTTTTTGATTGGAGTTGTCTGCCTATCTTAAATACTATTTCATAAATATACTGTCATAAGGGAATCTTTAAACTGCACTCATTAAGCCTTTTTCTAGCTACCCCTGCACTACTTCTCAGATTTATTTCCATTTGCTACATATTAAAAAGGCTGTAAACAACCCTGGCATTTTCCAACCTACATTTGCTTTATAATGTCTTAGTTGTGTGTTCTGCAGTATGACGTGAGGCATGAAAATGTAGTGAACCTGAAACCAAAGTGCCTTGTGTGTGTGTGTATGTATTAATAACATGCCCTTCCAGAGGCTTTATGAACAAGGTATTTTCTTCCCTTCTTCTTCAGTTCTGTCTTTTTTTTTTTTTTTAACCAGCCTATGAGAAAGCCTTGTCTGTTGCCGAGTCTGAACAAGATAAAGCACATATCCTGACTGCTCTGGCAATAATAGAGTATAAGCAGAATAAAGTGGATGCTGCGAAGACGCTACTGTTTAAATGGTGAGTGGAGGGAATAACAATCAGCATATGATGCTTTATTGTACTGCCAAAACCAAAAAATCACTTTTGCTGGGGGCTTCAGGATCAACTCTGTCAACAGACAATTCCAGTAATGGCTGTACAGTCCCCATCTCGCCAGAAGACTCATGAAGTTACTGAAGTAGTGGAGATTCCAGAGTACTCTAAAGCCAGAGTAACTGATGAGTTAGTAAACTAATTAGCCAGGGAGCTGGTACATCCTATTAATCACTGCAGAGTTCTAGTTTTGTCCTTAACGTCAACAGTGAGAATTTCCTGTATGATGTAGTCATTTGTGTTTAAAATAATAATTAAAAAGTAGTAAATGCTTTAGAAAAGTAACACTACAGGGAACATGTTCAGATCTAAATCTGAAGCACAACGTTGCAAATCTATACAGTGGATTTTAATAAGAAAAGAGACCTGTTCATTCTAATCATAGGTCTTCATTAATGGGAGTTTATGCAGGGGAGCTTGAAGGGCCTAGGTAGGGCACTGAGCAAGAAGATTCCTTTTTCTTCTTTCTTGATGGACAGCTTAGCTCAGGGATTTTGGTAATGAGTTTGTAGCTAGTGTGGTAGAGTAACTCTTCTTATTCACGGGAGAGCTATGCCCTTCCACGAGCTGACATGTTTGGTGTTGGCTATTCAAGGTTGCATGTAACAGCTGGTGGGATTTCTTTCTTGCCAGGGACTGAAAACAAAATATAGAATAGGATGTTCACATTCCTGTATTTCTTTCAAATGCAGAAATTATGTAAGATTAATTACTAGTTACAGATTATTTATCTAAAGATTATTATTTATTAGGAACCTTATTCTTGTCACCTGATAAGTGAAAGTAGGCAGCATTTCATTCTGCAGTTGTGTATAGGACATGACAATTCAGTAACTCCACATGACTGTTGCCATGCCCTATTCTGTTCTTTTTTTTGTCCTCCTTTTAATTTGTATTGTCATTTATTGAATTACCTTTTGTTGTAAGAATACTTTAATCAGTTAACATCTGTACATCAGTTAACATCTTTGATTTTGGTTGTTTGTAATGAGTTCTCTGTATTATGCAAAGTCAAAGTTCAGGGGATTAATTTGGGTTAAGAGTTCTCCACCTATACTATATAATTTGCAGAAAAAAGTCATTCACTGTGGCTAGTAGGTCTCCAGTAAAGCTGGGAGAACTGTTCAGAGGAGGTTAAGCTCTCTCTCATAATGAACAGAATAGCATAACTTTGTACTGATACTAAAACTAATTGATGGTGGAAAGCATGCTCCAAGTACAGTAAGTTGGAAGAAATCTTGATGTAAACAAGGTTTAATTTCTCAGAACAGCCAAAGTAAAAGAGCAGTTCTATGCAGCAGGCTCAATTCTGGCTTTTTCCTTCCTGTATTTCCGTTGCAAAGTTGGAAATAGGCACACTGCCACTCACTTACAACATGAGCTAGAAGCACAGGTTTCTTCAGGAAAAGTAAATAGGTTTCAGCGTTAGACATTCTTTTGCCATTCCTTCTATGGATGCTACTAAAGGATAGGTAATGCGTTAGAGCCTTGCCAAGTAGTTCTTGGCAAGTACTAATAAATACTGAGTGTAGCACACTACCTGAAATGGCACACAACCACTTGCTGTATCTTGTTATCTCAAATTTACTGGTCTAGCTTGTTCCAGCATTTCAGTGTTATTTCAGCATATCATAGGTGATACATGGGAGCAAGAGGACTCAAAACCATCAAGTACTGTAGTATTGACGGTAAATTTAATTTCTGCTCCAAAATAATGTATCCTCTCCCTCTGATTGAACAGCTCATTAAAAGAACCTAGTACAGAAAGTCTGAAGGCTTTGTGCACTCTAGGACTGGTAAAGCAGGACGTTACACTTGCGACAGCAGCCTTAAAAGAATTATTGAAGCACGAGAAAGGAAAAGATGGAATTTATGAAAGGTGCCTTATTGCATCTGCTGTTTATGCATTACAAGGTAGAAACGTGGCAGTCCAGAGAGAAGTCTCAAAGGCAATACATAGGTATGTATTTTGTTAATATTTAGATTGCCTTATAAATGTGTTGCTTTATTGATATTGATTAGTAAGCAAAACTCATTTGCAGCATTCTTCTCTTAAAAAAGAAAGCTTTTCAAACATGAAAGTGGCTCGTTTAAGATTGTAGAATCAGACAGAAGTTTGCTTTATTCTGCCTGACTTAAGGTATCAAGTGGCAAAAACTTCATGTCTTGTATTTTTTTTTTCTGTTTATGTTTTGGTGGCCTCTTTGGTAGTTAGATCAGTTCACTATGCTATAAAAGCATTCTTCATCTTGCTTACCAGAACTTTCAACTAAGAAAACGTTTAGGGCTTTTATTTAATATTTAATAGCAGCTGAAGCAGTTCATTCCCTTAAATAGAAGTCTGAGTTTAAAAGTGTTTTGAGTAACCTAGGCATTACGGGAAGGGGGAGTTTTAATTATTACCTTTAAACAAGCCACACCTTACACTCTTTCAAGCTGATTTCATAAGCTATGCTTCAAACAATGTTTTTCCCCAAAACAGCAGTTAAAATTCCTTGTTCCTCAGACTATGGGGACCAAACCTGTAGTCTTCGAGTTTGTCCATTTTCTTCCCATGAATATCAATTTGCATATTAAACACTTTATTTCTTTAGCCAGTACTATAATACCAGTGCTGTTGGTTTGTTTTAAATTACTAGACACATCTATTTACAACTGCATTTAGTCTTCTTTCTAAAAACAAAAGATCTATTTGGTATTTACAGCAGCTGCCTACAAGGCACAGAAGACAGGATTCATTTTTAAACCAGATAATCTAATACGCTTTTTTTTGTTGTTGTTGTTTTCCCAGTAACCCTGATAATCCTGCTCTTTGGTCTCTTTTGTCTCGACTAGTTCCACTGTATACGTTAGAGAAGGCAAACGTAAGTGCATTGCTGTAGTAAGTCCGTACTGTTTATAACCTGGGTGTACTATGTGTTGTTTCTTAACTGAAGAAAAAAGCGAAAACACACCATGCTTCAATACATGTGCATTCACTAGTTAACATGAAAACTTTAAATATAAATACATTTTGAGCAATGCACAGGTACACTGTGAACAAATTACTTATCCAGTTATTTGTGTCCTTAATGGTGTAGTGAACCTTTATCTTCTTGAAATAGACTAAATCTACTGGAAGTATTTCATCAAGAAAAGGTTGTACTAAATGCATATAATTTATATAAAAGGTTTTTTTATACGTGTATGCAATAACATTTTTTAAAAAGGTTTTATATATGTTGAATTTGTTTACTGTATTCAACTTCATATATTTCATTACCCAGTATTTTTTTGCTGCTTCTGTACTTACTGGTAGCTCTTCTCCAAATAAACACTCATTCCCTTAATGTATGTCAAATATCTTAAAAAGAAATAGTACCTGAAAACAAATCCCTATCTATATGAAACTTTAATTTACAAACACAAGTTGTGGATAAGTTCTGATCTTGAATATCTCTTCATAATTCTCTACAAAGAGATTTGTCTGTAGGAAAGGAAAATATTTAATTATGCAAACTGTATATTTCTGATTAATACAGACAAAAAGATCTTCCCTTACAGGTTTTGTAATGTTTCTTAATCATATAACCTTGTTGTTTTTCTTTTATTTTCTTTTTATCTTGCAGGGTGGAGCTGTGGCAGGAAACATTGCACATGCACTTGATTCAAGCTATGGAAAGGTTTGTCTCTCTTAAAATGCAGACTTTATAATTCCATTAAACAATCCTAAAATGAACTCCATCTGATCACTTACATATAGTTTAAGTCACTCTTATGTTGTATTTTATAGGAAGTCCTACTAAATGTTGCAGTTAATCAGCTGGCAGCAGGATGTCACATGTTAAAAGATCAGAGGGAAAATCCTCTGAAAAGTATTCAGAAGGCAATCCACCTCTGTCCAGGTGACTGTGTTCTCAAATATGCTGGTGATTTTTTTACTAATCAGAAACAAAGTATTTGTGCTAACAAAGTATTTGCTTGTCTTGGGTAGTTCTGTTATTTTGCTTTGCCTGTGTATGTTTTGAGGAGAACACCTTGAACGGAAATTTTATCTATCATTGCTAGCTTAGGCTTGGTGAATTCAACCAGATGGGGAAAAATCCCTGAGTTTCATGGCTTGTTTTGAAAACATGAACAATTTGTTACTTCCTGAGCAGGAGAAGAGATAAGTATTATTTTGTATATAAGAAAAAAGTAAAACACTTGTTCCCTCAGGGTCAGTATGCCACACCAAACAGAGGTGACTTCCTCATCTATCTAGAGAATTAGGATTGGAAATTTTCTATTACAGTAGGCTGGTTATAAACTGTAGGCAGCTGTTCACCTATTTCTAAATGGTGATCTTCATTAAATGTATAAAATGTACATCTGGTAGGGTTTTTAAGGACTTCAAAAAGCAAGTGTTGAAAACTAAGTACTAAAACATTGTTTGTTCTGTGTTATTTTTGCTTGGATACACAAAGTCAGTGTGGCTGAAGGTGAAAAAAAATTATTTTCCCCAGATAAACAGAAGACTGACTGCTATTCCTAAGCAGTATGGTTTACATTCTACTTACTAGATTGTCAAGCTGTCTTTTATTTTCTTGACAAAGAAAAACCTATCTTTGGACTGAAAGTTTTCATAGCTGAATTTTTTAATTGAGCTCTGTCTGATTTAGGACAGAGACCAGACTCTTACAATTATAGGTCTTCTTGACTGGGCTAATTCAAGCTAATGCTGAGCTTGGTTTAGCTGACACTAGAAATAGGCACCTATCTGTGATCACCATAACTTGCATGCTGGTGGTTGAACTGGAATAAGTCTGTGTGACAGGAAGCTGTGGATGGCATCTTGGGATTTTTTCTCTCTCTCTCTTATGTGGCACTACATGATAGTCGAGGTTAGTGTGTGTCACTGGAATTAAACACACCAGTGTCCATATGAAAAATACATTTGTTGGCTTTAGAAACGGCATTTTTGCCTTAAGATTTGAAGAAGCTTACTTGTTAGAGGCAAATACTTGTCTGCTGCCTTGGGCTGAGCTGATGTGTGTGTCTGATTGGATTATTTGCCTTGTTCTTGTTAACTTTATTTACTGTATGTGGTTCCATTGATGGCCATGTTTTTATGCTTAATCATTCTAAATGAACTACCAGACTATTTAGAATGGGCATGAGTTGCCTTTAACCATTGTTTTTCTATTCCTAGATAACCCTGCTGCATGGGCAGTGCTAATGGCAGCCTGTCACGCTGAGAACACTGTTGTCTGTCTAAACAACACTCAGCCAAAGCGAACAGGTCTAGAGATGACATTTGTATCTACAATTTCAGCCAAAAGTAAGATACATAACATTTTAATAAAAAAAATATATATATAATTGAAGTGTTCTAAGCTTGCAGTACTATCCTGAATTTCAGAAGTGTGCATATACGATGTGAATTACATAGTAGTAATTTGAGTTGCAACTGTATTTTTTCCCATAAAAATACTAAATCCTAATGTAGAGCTAGCATTAATTAATTAATTGTAGCTTGCATTTCCATCCGGATACTCAAATGTTTTTTGTTTTTTGTTTTTTTTAAATAGTACTTCTGAACTCTGAGATGGTCATATTACAGCAAAGGAACACTGTTCACAAAATGCTGAAGTATTCAGTGAGCTCTGTAACTTTTTGAGTAGAATGATAACCTCAGTTAATAGGCCTGCCTTGCTTAATATCCACAGCATTTTGAAAACTGGAATTAAATCAGTTATTTTCAAACGATTAACTCAAAGGGTGGATTTGTTGTTCTATCCTCGTTTTCAATCTTACCATCTCTTTATATTCCTACTAATGAAGGAAGCAATGTCAGACCAATACTTCTAGAAATTCTCCCTTACTAGGTCATTCTCCCTTACATGTAGGGCACTACAGAGTGTACAGTAACTCAGTTTAGTGTTTTATGTGCTTCTGCAGCTGGAGAAAATAACCTTCCACGTAATTATATCCAGACTCTTGAAGATTGGTCTCTATGTCAAGCTATCACCAGTCTAGAGGAGACTGGTAGAATCTCAGAAGCTGAAGCACTTTGTACGAAGGTATGACAGCAACATACTGGCAGAATGTGAAAAGAGTTGTATAGAAATCATTGCATGATGAATGTATTGGGTGATGAAATTTGTTCTGCCCTTCCTGCCTTTAAATATTAACTTAGAGTTAAGCAAAGCATTAGAGAAATTCAAGACAAGAAATCCAGTCAGGAGCCTTTCAGGGGACTTAACTGTCTTCTGATCTGTGGTTAAGTTGTATAGGTAGTCAATTTCATATCCACAAGTGGATGCCACAAGTTTAATTATTAAAAGGAAGAATCTTGAGGCAACACAATTGGAGAAGGGGACTGTTGTGTTAACAGCCTTCAAGTGTGTATATAAGAAGTGTGCAAAAGATTAACAAAATAATAATTGGACTCAGCAGCAGGCATCCTTGATTTTCTCTTAGAAAAATGGCTAATCCCTTGCAGATGTGTTCCTTGCTTATAGCACTTCTACAGTGGTGGGGAAGGGAGCTAATTCCTAAAAATGAGATTCGGTGGACATGGTGGGGTTTTTAAGAGACAGGAAAGTATTTTCCCCTAAATGTGCTTGGGGTGGTGGTGTTTTCCTCTTCTGGACATCATGTCTACAGACCTTGCTTATATTAAAAAGATTGGATATTGCTACAAATACAACATGGTATCTGGGGAATGAGTAGAAAGAGATTATGGTGATTTTTGCTTTTTTTGTTAGTTAAATAATGTAGGGAAAAGAGAGTCAGTGCCTGCAGTTTCTGTAGAAACCGGAGTAAGACTCTCTGGTATCATTAGTTCTCACTGCGTGTTTTGGATCTTAGGATTTCCAGAAGGCGATGTAACTGGGAATGACAAGTCAGGCACTGCACTCTCAATTTGACACAGGCAACTTAATTCCACACTTGCTGTTGGGTAGAAAAATTTAAGCAAATACTAACAGCTTCTATTTTGTTTCATAAAGTCTCTGCAATCTGGGCATTCTTCAAAGATGCAGCTTGTTAAGGCAGGAAATGTTTAGTAAAGTGCTTCTGTTCCAATGAGAATAAAGAACCCTATCTGAGAGAACCAAAACTGAGCAAAAAATTGAACATTCTTGAGGTCACTTCAGTCGTGGGATAGACTTTTTCCCCCCCATCAGCCCAAAACTTGTAGTGATTGTCAAGCCAAACCGGAGCTAGAGGTCTGCCACTTACCTGTCTATTTTTCAGAAACCTCTAATGGTAAGACAGGTGCAAAATTTAGGAAAGACTTCAAGTATATTTTAAGGGGAAAAGGAAAAAAAAAATCTGTTCCCATGTGTCAATTCCTGGACCACTTCTTTCTGCAGAGTAGGGGAAAATGCCATCTTGCAAAGAACTTGAGAATGTTTCAAATGTTCTATTCTGTAAAGACTCCAATGGCAAAAAAGAAAGTATGTTCTGATCTTTGTAAATGATCGTTCTGATTGCATTTGGTTTTAGGGTTTAAAGAGCTGTCCTGAGCACCCGGCTCTATTCTTGCTTTTGAGACAAGTTCAGTGTAAGCAGCTGTTGCAGTCTCACAAAGAGCTTCCGGATACCATCCTGGAGGAGCTTCGCAAAACAGTCATGACCAGTTCTTCAGTTGCAGCCTGGCAAGTAAGTGTGGATTGTCTCCCTGATTTTGGTATGCTGCTTGTTACAGTGAGCTCTGAGAGTATCCATGATAAGTGGGTGAGAGTTTGTTTCACCGTTTGCTTTTCTTTGTCCTCTGACAGTAAGTAACAAAGAAAACAGCTAGTATTCAGTTCTTTAGAAAGCTGTATCTTTGTTAATTTTCTTTAACAGTTGAAATAATGACAAGTGTTAGGAAGAGCAAGCAGACATGGGGGCAGAATTAAAAACCTAGAGATTAAACACCTGACACCTATGTCTTTGGGGTTGTATGACTTAGCAATTTGAGCAAACAGTAAAATACTTCATAACCTATGAGAGTAGATGGAGGTAAGTTGCTTGCACTTTGTTATTCTCTCTTGAGTTCCATAATTTTCTGACATCAAGTGTCACCGAACTTTCAAGTCAGTTGAGACTGGGAGGAATAGAAATCACAGAAACAGTGTTTGCTCACTTCCTTTCGTGGAATTGCAGTAGGTCATTTTTAGTTACTATGAAGGTGCTATAACTTAGTTCATATGCTGCTTCTATGAGACAATCTGAGGAGACTCTGACACATGCCAAAATGTCTTTCGGGCAATGCAGCATATTTGTGTGTGTGTATATATATATATATATATATATATATATATATATATATATTTTAACTGTTGCTGTTGGTCACAGTTACTCTCTTCCTTCACTGATATTAGGAGCATGTTTAGCAAAATTCCATGAACTTTCAGAGGTTTTCATGTAGGTGCAGGAAATACGGTGCTCCCTCTGCCCGTTGAACATGCAAAAGCTTCTTACCGGAAGGTTTCACTAAAGGTGATTTCAGTCCTAGAAGATGAGACCAAGGCTGCTTTAGAGATCATTATGTCCCTTGTTACAAGGCTGCAGGTCATCTTCCCTTCTGGAACATCAGAGTAGCATTTGTGGAAACGTGCTTTTTTTGTTATGTTTTCCTTAGTCTTGTAAGACTTTGTTTTCCTGAACTGCTGAACTCATTCAGATGGGATTTGTAAAATACAGGGGTATGTAAGACATGATCATGTTCTCTATTATTTTAGTAATAATATTGAAAATGGAGTTCTTGAGGCATCTCTTGCATAGCCAAATGTTGTCTTGATTATAAGCAGGGAGAGGAAGTGAACTAAACATGTATGTGGTTTTTGTTTTTGTTTTAATCCAGGTCATACAATACATAAAATACATCTGGATAAGATCTTTTCAGTCTTCAATTAAAATATTTCTCAGGGCTAGGACAGAGTTCTCAAGAAGCTTGCCTGACTGCTACAGCTGCTCCTAGTGGATAGCTCCGTGCTTTCATGTATTCTGGCTCTAGACTTCCTAAGAGTTTGATAAATGTTCCATCATACTCAGAAGTATACATCACAATGTCCTGCCGTTTTACTAAATTAGAGTGGCCATTAGCTTAGATTTTTGCTTAAGTGTTTTGTGTATGTCTAAATGGTTGTTCTGGGATTTAGGAGAGCTGTTGAACTACTGTTCTCATGGCTGTTCTTCTTGTGCTGTGGCTTACCAATGAGACAGTGAAAAGTTGGTCTTGCAGGTCTGCCATGGTGCACTTGCATGAGCGTGCTGTAGGTGTCTTCAGCTATGAAGCAGTGAGCCCAAGGAAGGGTTTTAGGGGGAGGGTGGAGCACCTGAATTACTTAACACTTTGCACCTGCTTTACTTAACAGAGCAGTCCTGCAGCTTGATGGCAAAGGTTCGTAATCTCAGTAGTGCTAATAAGAAGGGACACTAGAAAACCTTCAAGAATTTTGCCCCTTTTTATACTAGGCAGTCATTAGCTAGCAAAAGTCCTTTTCTTGAAAGCAGGAGAATTCTCTTTTCAAAAAAGAGTTTGCCTTGGTTGTTTGGTTATCCAGCAAATAATACTTCTAAATGTGCCTTATGCATTTTGATGTATATCATGCATATGTCAGGGATTTGCAAACTTGTGGCTGCCTGTCCTTGGAAAAATGTGACATGGTTACACAATTAATGAGGGAGAAGTTAAAATCTTTTTCCTTCTATTTGTGAGTGAATCCAGAGCTGGTGAAGCTGGCCACAGGAGCATGAAACTCTGCACACATGTCCTATTTTCTACTTTCTTTGTCCCATGGAGTGCCTCCAGGATGACTGTGGTAGGCAAAGAAGCTGTGTAGTGCAAGTTGTACACCCATTATCTGAGCTCAGACTCACATTGTATTATCTTTCATCTTCCTGAAATTATTCAGTTGTGCTGGAATCTCTGTTAACCTCTAGAGAATTTTTAGAAACAAGTGAGGCACAACACAATTCTCTTTTTCTCTTTTAGCCTATCTAGACTTTGACAAAGCCAGTCACGTTATTTGTTCATCTGTGAGCAATCTCCAGGTGAAGACAGCTATCAGCTAGTTGGACCTAGATGTCTGGCATAAGTTGCTATAGTGAGATTTACTTCTGGCGCTGCAATCAGGAAACTACATTTTCCTGCAGGATAGTGTGCAGTATGTTGGAACGAGGGTGGGGTGAGTGGTAGTGTTTTAGCTAATGCTATACTGTGGCACTCTTTTTTTTTTTTTTAAACTAAATTGTATAAATCGTATTGCCTAATGGGATGCATGTTTTGTTGGCTCCTTAAATGATTTTTTTGTCTGTTTATTTTCAGTGGCTGGCAAATGTGTATCAGTCCCAAGGAATGATGGTTGGAGCAGAGATGTGTTACAGAAAGAGTCTGCAGTTGGCGTCACAGCAGGGCAGCTGGAGTGGGAAGTTATCCAGTCTGCTCAGGCTGGCTATGCTAGCACTGGAAATCTGCATGGTAGGATAATCAAAATTATATAACTGCATGATGTAACAGGAGTTGATGTAATGTAGGGCTTCTGTCGTCTTTAAATGAAACTGCTGTATAAATGACTTTGCATTTTATGAGTGACAACTTGACTAGAGAATAAATTAAAACTTCAAGGGGCAGTGGGCTGTTTATAGAGTGTTCCTTTGTAAGAGAGGTTGCTGTGAAATAATCAAGTAGAATCACTTGGTACGTAAGAGGCTAACTTTTTCAATAGGACTTAGTTATCTAATAGATTCAATTCTATCATCAAAAGTGCCATACCCTTCAAATCTCTGTCCTTATGCTCAGATAACTAGCTTTAATAAATGCTTTTCCTGTACTGGTGCCTGGAGACTTTGGTCAGATTATAAGTAACTCTATGCTCTATGGTCATTTCTAGATATGGTGCCTTGCCTTGAAGTATAAAGACAATCTAAGGGAAGTGTACCTTGTGATATAAAGAAAATTGTTCTACTTACTCCTTGCACCGAGGGGCCAGGTGAACATAATTCCTTGGAGAGTTTCCATTATCTGTAGACATTGTCACTCTAGAAACTTGCAGCGCCCTGTCAGATTTCTTTCAAACTGATATAACAGGTAGATACCGTTGTGATTTTGGCTAACGCTTTCTGATGTATTTTAACAGATAATCAAGCTAACAGCCTTATCCAAAATCAGGCAAAGTTACCCTTTAGCACCCTGAGTGCTTACATAAGAAAAGACAGGCAGCTTTACAGAGGATAAACCTGCAAAGCTGTTGCTTCTGGTGGGAAAAGAGAATCCCCGTCAGAGTAGACAAATTCCTTTCTCACAAGCCATCTGCTTCAAAAGCAGAATTTGTCAAGTGACAGATTTTTTTCTTAACATGATTTTTCTGCCCTTTTTCTAGTATACTGTTTCCCATTTCCTAAATCTCCTAAATGTATGCCTAGGTCACAAGGTACTCTTTAATTGAATTAACACTCCTTTAGAAACCGGCCTAAACTGCATGATACAAAGTAACTTTATTTAAAGATATAATTACAGTGAAACTGATCATCTCATCTCTACTTTTGCATGAGCAGAGCAGTTGATGCATGGATTTCTATAAGGCCTTTCTAATCTGCACTGGCTTAATGAGATGTGCAAGAGCCTGGTCAAAACCTAGGCACCCCTTCAAGCACAGAATTCTATGTGGACAATAGTAAGGTTTTCTTAAGCAAAAAGATAAAGTAACTTTCTCAATAGTTGCTTTATTAGGTTATTCCCATCTTAGAGCTGGTTTCTACTTCTAGTAAAACATGTCATATTCTCCAGTCTTTGCTGGGTATGAATTCTACATTCTAACATAGTTTATTTAATGGGATGAAGGTTTTCAAGATGAAGAGCAAACAAAGGGTTTGTGATTGAAACAGTCATTACTAACACATGTATATAAAAACAAAACAAAAAACAGAAAAACAACAAAAAGATTCTTCATATAAATAAGCAAGTGGAATGTAGGCTTGTTCAAGACAACTTAATTTGACTTTTCCAGGCTTTTCTAATCAGTGTTTTTAAGAAGTTTCTTACTAACTTGCCGAACATTTTATGTATCTCAGAACAATTTGAATTAAACCTTCTCTGTAGAGAGCCGCAAACAAACACTGACTTACATTATGCACTACAATGAAGCACTTTCTCTTTTTTTTTTTTTTTTTTTTTTTTAAATCATAGGCTAACGTCCCAAATGAGCACTGGCCATCCTTGGTTCAGGAGGCAACAACTGAAGCTTTGAAACTCTCATCCTGCCCCTTGGCATCTCTCCTGCAAGCACTACTACAGTATAATTGCAAAATGGGAGCAAGGTATTTGTGATCTATTAAGCTTAAATGGAATACACTGTCCAGAAGTATAAGTGGCCATTATGCCTGGATCTAACTCCAAGACCTGAAAGAAAATTGAAAATGGGAATTAATTCTTGAAGTGACTTTAAAAGGAAGGGTGGAGGAGAGGAGGTTAGTAGTATGGGGAACTGAAAGCAGCAGAATCTTCCTTCTCTTCTCAAAAAAAAAACGTAGATGACCTTCACACAAAGAGAAAAACAGGTCTAAGCTTTTTTTAATAGCATTTAATCTAAATAAATTAATCCAAAGAACTATGAAGTCCTCTAAGATCTTGTTAAGCATCATGGCAGATACAGATATCACTATGCTATCACTATTGCTGGGATCCATTTTGCTTTCATTTAAGTCTAAGTCAAGGTTCCTGTCCATTTCTGAACAGCCAGGTGCTCATTTTCCCGTTGAGGAATGGGAGGAAGACTGAGATTTGAAGTGGAGACATTGAATCCCCTACTTTGTCAGCCTGGCTATTAAGTCAAGGTTTTTCTTGTAGATTTTTTAGTTAAGCTATGTAAGACTGGAAAATTCTAGATGTTTTTTATAGATAATTCTAACAAACTAGATTATGCAGGTTCTGAGATGGCTTAATTTCTCCATGAGCTTTTAAGAAGGTGACAGTCTAATGTGATTGTGACAGTTGTTGTTTATAATGAAATTGGACTGGAAACTTGTGTAGTCAATTAAAATTATTTTTAATTTCAAGTATTCACTTAGTTGAACAATTGATTAGATCTTGTGATAGATCTATCAGCCAATATGTTTCAAAATCCTGTAACAATAAATTCATCTTAACTACAAATAACAAAACAGAAACAGATGTAACCTCTCAACAGTTTGTTAAATCACAGTGTAATGGAAAATCATGTTTGATATAAAGGACAGAATTCTCAAAACAGAAGCCAAATCTGATTGTGTACCACTGTGTGCATACTGTATCCTTAAACTTAATTGCAAGTTTTTGCCACATTTCTAATAATGTGATGAATTTAGAAAATGTCTTTGTTAGCTACAAGCTGGCAGTTTTATAAGGTAGTATCAGCCAAATAAGGTTTAAAACTCTTTGCGGTACTCTATAAAAAAAAAATCCCTCTCTTCTGCAATTTCACATCTTGCCCCTTTGTTTTACAGGAACTGTAGTATGTTTTGTAAGTGCCTGGATGAAATGTTTGTGTATAATATTAAATTTCATTGGGATTATTAAGACTCATCATAATAGCTGCTTCTCACAGGAGCATCTGTCTTCCAAAAGATTTATTTTGTAGCTCTTAAACAAGAGAGTGTCTGCTGTACTGAAGTCATTTTCAGCAGATACTGAAATCAGAAGTTCTGCTGAGTTCACAGACAGCATGTTTATCTTGTTACTGTAGCACTTATAAAATCATTGATTTCAGTCTAATTCAGGTTAATCACTAGTTAAAGCACTATCCTGAATGTAATTTACTACATGTAATAATTGTGGCAGTATTCCTTAGCATTCCAGCTGAAAACTAGCTTTCCAGATGCAACTACACATCCAACAAAGGAACACACTCTCTTTCTTGGGCGGTGTGGATACAAGGACCTTCCCTTACATAACTTCTGGTTATTGTTGCTTACCATAGGGTGTTGCTGTGTTACATGCAATCTAGCCGGTGAAATTTTGCAGTTGATTTGGATTGTGTTTTGGTTATGCTTCCAGGGAGACTCGTCGAATGTTGGAAAGAGTGGTCTACCAACCAGGGAATCCAGAATCCATAGTGTCAGTGGCACGCTGGTACCTTCTGCAGCATCTGTATGCCAAAGATGATTACGAATTAATAGATGTAAGACAGTCCATTTCATACAGAAATTCAATCAGTTTCCGTTGTGCTTTTAACTTGTAAGTTGGGTAGAGAGAAGCTAGGGAAGTGGTGGCTCTCCTGTGCTACAGGTTGCAGTGTTTAGGAATTCCATGCTGACGAAACACAGCTCATTTTGTATTCAGTTTGCTTGAAAAGTCTTATCTCTCTCCCTGCAATACTAATGAAAATCAAACAGTAAAATCTCTCTCTAATCCAAATTAGAAAGTTCCACTAGTGACTCCTCAGTAGATACGAGAACCATTTTAACAGGTTTTTACCTGAATGTGATAATGCAGTCAGGAATGTTAGTTTCCTCTAGCCTGTCTGGAACAGTGTGGTATGCCTTAACCCAAAAGATCTGAGCAGTAGCAGGCTATACTTTCTGTACTTACAATTTTTATTATATCTGTGATAGTACCTTTTTTTTTTTTTGCTCATAGTAAATGGTACATTATTTTTTATTCAGAGTGCTCTGCAAATTGATTTGGTCAAATTCACCAATCCGCAAAGTGATGTAAAAGGAGGTGGTTAAATTTGGCTTGCAATTGGAATCACTGCGCTTACTCAGACTCAGAACATTCTCTTAGTAATCTGAACACTCCTTCCACTGTGAATGATGGGCTCTTTTGTTCTGGATAACAGTGAAATGTTGAATCATTAACAAGATCAAACATTAAGTAGGCTTGGTATTGGTAAAAATCCATACACAGACACAGAGCTTCATTTAGAAAAAAAAATTAATTTGTGAGTTGGAATGATCCTGATATGATCTCCTTATACTTGCTTCTGCAAAGTCATTTGTACTCTCTACCAGTGAGTACAATACAAACAATGACTGGAGTTAATATTTACTTGATTCTTCTTAGTGTTTATCATTTGAAATATGTATAATGTAACTGGATTACAAGAGAAGTGCCAGTGCTTGTAAAGATCTGTGAACATTAGGCTGTCAGGGGAGATGTTTTAACTAGTAGAAAAGTTTGCAAATAGGACATGTGGAAAGTAAACGGTGAAGGGTTAAATTTAAGTGGGGGAGGCAAATGGAAACCTTAGCAGTTTTGTTTAAGTAGGTGCACAGAAAGCTTCTTTTTGACAAATTCAGATTTATACAAATGCTTTAGCAGGGAACAAGTGTGCAGTGGCAGGGAGATGGGTCTCAACCAGCTCTGCTTGTTTCATTGCCAGCAGGGAACTTACTTACCAAACTCACTTTAAGCCTCAAGTAACAAGTGATGCTACTGTAGTGCATTGCAAGTCACTACATGTTTAGCGGGTGACTAGAGAGTGGTTTGGTTTTTTTTCTTTGTTTTTAAGTGAATAATGCTTTAAGCAAGCTGATGTATAATGTTCATGTTTCCTATCTGGACTTAAGGGTTACTTAAATCTCTCAGGGAGGCTAGGTAGCAGAAATTAAAATGTATTTGAGATTTCCACTAACATATACCAACACTAAACTTAGAAAATTCTCAATTTTTCATTGTTTGATTTCCTTGTAGGTACTTGTAGAAAATGCCAAAGCCAATGGAGATGTTAGAGCTCTGGAACTAAACCAGAAATTGTCATCAAGTGCCTAGTATGTACTATATGAAGTGGAAAATCTTCTACTCAAGCAACTTAATCAGACTATTCTTCAGGAGTATATGTGGTTTGGGCTTTTTTATTTGTTTGTATCCAGTTTTGTTACTTGTTGCCTCAGCTGCAGCTTTCTCCTTAGTTTCACTTTTTCTTGAACTCTTTTTTTTTTTTTTTTTTGGCATGGGTCTCACCATAAAATACATCTGGCTTGAAGGAAAAACCCTGAATTTTGTTTTTGTTTCCTTCCTCACTAAAATGTCAGAACTGCTTGCAATGGGGTCTCTGTGTTTTCTATTTCCCCTTGGCCACACACAAAGAAGTACAATATTAACTGCATTGGCAGTGATGCAAGGTTGAAAAGGTTCCTACATTTTATTGTTTCGTGGAACGGAGTCTTACTGGCTAATTAACAGCAAACTTTTCTTCCCTCACAAGTATTATAAAACACAGAAATTTAAAATGCCTCTATTCCTTTAATATATTTTGTTTTGATGTTGAGACCCAAATCCACTGGGAATTTCATATGTGGTGTCAGTTTATATGCTTTTTTTAATATGTTTTTTGTTACCTAACCTTAATTGCAGCAATGTATCCTTGACTGCAGGCTTCAGTAAATGTTCTCATCAAGAAAAGCTTGTGATCATCAGGGACAGGGTCATATTTATAACTGTGTATAACAGGCTCTATTTATGTCTTGTTAATTCTGCTGCTGACTGCTTAATAGGATGAATCATGACAGCGGTTCTTAATACGTGATGTTATTTTGCCTTGATGTACATGAAAATAAATAAAAAAAAAAATAAAGCAGTGATTCTAATCTGTTAGTGTTACCATTAGCAATTTTCAAGCTGTTGACGAGAGTCACAATAGCTGTCCATTCCTGGTTGATAATTTCTGTTTGACACTATGTCTAGAAAAGTCTTAGAATGGTGAACATCCAATATTAGAGGAGAGCAGGCACTTCCAAGGCATGCAGTGTGCTGCTGAAATAGTGGGATTGGATTGAATTCACAGCTGGTTTCAGGACCACTTGCATGTGGCTTAAAGAAAGCGGGATGCTGAGCTGGGGTGAGGGATAACTGCAGCCCCCACCCAGAACATCTTGGCTACCAGTCACACACAGTGATGCATGGAAAGCAGGCGGGAGCCACAGGCTTGCCACTGTCATTTTTAAGCCTAGAAAACTAAGCTCAGTAGGCTGGATTTTCTACTCTGGAGGTGAGCTCTCTGAATGGCAAGAATCCCTCCTCGTCTCCCACACTTTCGTCCTCCTACCCATCTCAATGCAAAATACCTTACTCTAAAAAGATTTTTTTGATAAATTTAGATGGTGGTTGCCTTCGCAGCCTGCTGACGTAGTCTAGAATTATCATTAACTGCAAATATTAAAAGGGAATTTTGGAAAAGCCAGACTCGTGACTCTCAAAACTAGCTGTACATTTTTTTAGGTCTCTGCTATTAATAGCCCTAAGCAGTTCTTACAGCCTGTAGATCGTATCCCTTTGTATGGTTTTGGTATTTATGCCTCCTACTGTAGTGGTGGGAGAGCCATCATATCCAGCCTGATGACAGTGCAGCAAGTGGCTGCCTTCCCTTGTTTTTAATGCGTTAGAAATGCTTCCACTTGAGCCTATGCTCAGCACCAAATCTTTCTAACACCTAGGAGAACAAAAGGCAGCAGGTCAGAGAAACTGGCTTAAGTAACCATCAACTGAATATTCTGTGTATTTAAAATAAGAAGAAGAAAAAAAAAGTGTTTTCTTTCTTCAGAAGACCATGAAGTCAATAACTTTTGCAGTGATCAATGATGAACTCTTTGAACAAGAAAATTAAACAGCCCAAAAGCATATCACATGCCCTGTAGGAAAAACAAAACAACACATATCTCTACCACCTACTCACTGAAAAGTATTCAGGGAACTTGAGTTTAAAATTAAGCTTCTGTAAAACCAAACAATATGAGGTAAAAAAATCTTGCTTTCCTCAATAATGTGCAGCCTCTACAAAATCAGTACTCATAGAAGGTGTGCTGTAAAAAAATGGGTATGAAAAAATGGGATGAAAAAATGGGTGAATTCATGGGGGTTGAGACAGCCCCATGTTTTATGCTATTCTAGAGCTCAGCTTTAGAATTCAAAGTACTATACAAAGGCATATAAGCACTGTTGAAATGAAGAACTGAGAGCTGCTTATGAATTTCGATGACTGGAAAGCCGTACATTTGGCTGCTACTAACGTAAAGGAAAAAAAATACCCAAATTATACTTTGTTTTATTATGTTGTCTTACGCTGAAGGCAGAATGGAATGAGATCTACTGAATCTCAAGGTAGAACTTCTGATTACTTCAGTTATGAAGAATTTTGTATGCTTACAATTCTTTTTACATAAATGTGAGGAAAAAGGCTTGCTTCTGAGAGTTTTGTTTACGTGGGTCACTCATTTGTTTCATTCTCTGTATTTCTTTTGCTAATTTGGATTTCTTTTCAACTCTTGACTTTCTCTCAAAATGGTATCGTGAAGTACAGTGGGTAATTACATTAATTTAAAGTAGTCTTGCCTAACCTGAGAGTTTAACAAAGCCACAAATGTTTAATTCTTTCAGATAGTTTTGAGTGATAAGAAAGTTCTGCTTTGAGCATCTTTCATATCTAAGAACACTTAATCATTTTAATATGTAAACATAAAACTGGAGAACTGTTTAGAGATGCACAAATGCAACTTTACAATGAAAAGTTGCATCCACGGTCTTGCAGTCCAGTTGAATGTGGTCATGGATGTCTAGAATTTAGGTATCCTTTTCTCCCAGTTAATTTGCTATCTATTGAATTAACAGCTGACAGTTAAATAACTTTTTACTGTTCTCAGGGATCGTTCTGAGTTTGGTCACAGTAAGCTGTAATAAATACTGAGATAATCCCTTTACATCACTCAGACAATAGCAATGCTCCGAATATAAGTTCCTGTATGATCTTAATTTATAATTGCACCCCCAAGCCCTTCTAGTAGAATCACACAAATCAGTATTTAGGTAAAGCAACATTTGGTTGTGGCGTATTCCCACATGAAGGAATAGGTAATTAGGAAACATGCAGTAATAGTTCTGTCCTTTCCTCTGTTCCAGGGTTAGACTCTGAAGGTTGTCTTTTTTCTTTTTTTTTTTTTTCCTGGGTGATTTTTGACACCACTTGCTTTCAGAAACACATTCATCTGTAACCTTGCGTTTCCTCCTTTTGCTGCTGCTTCAGCAGCCAAGGTACACAGTATGGAGGCAATACACCAAGCCATACCGACTACCACTTCTCTGGCAGACAAGTACACGGGTGAAAAATTGCAAGAGTGGCTAGAACAAAGTAGAGGAAGGTTGTGAGGCTGCCCTGTAGCAAATGTCTTGCTGTGCTGTGACTGCATTGAAAGACTTTTAAGACCCAGTTCATAGTCTCAGTGAAGGCAAAGCACCCTTTAGTGGACAGAATAAGAAGTGACACTAAAATACGAATTCACAATAGCTCAGTCTGCTGCTGGTTTTTAGGAGTTTGACGTTGCTGATTTCCTGCTGCACGTAGAAAATGTGACAAATACAAATCAACCCAAAACTCTGCTCAGAAAAGTCTGCCCTCAATGAAAATGCAGAAATACTGTGACTTTGGTTGCTAGTTTGTTTTTTTGGTTTGGTTTGTTTTTTTACAAGAAGTGATTATTTTCTAGGACTTTTTAGTTACTGGAGAAACTTCTAACATACCAAAGTTCCTCCCAGAAGGGGCGACCATGATTAATTGCTGAAGTAGAGTTCCCTACTGACTGCATCAGTTCAGTTTCAGCAGCCATGCTGTGCAGGTTTGGCTTCTTAAGAGAAGCCACCTGGAATCTGTGGTTTTGAGAAACCTCTTTTTCTGTAGAGCAAGAAGCACCAGAGCCTTGAGACAGGAGGTTATCTCAGTCTTCTTGAATTTCCTTCTCTTTGAGACGGATGCTGTTAGGCCTTTGCGAAAAAAATGTTACAGTGTAAAAATTCATTTTTCTGTTGCAATTGCACCATGACTGCCTTATTTTGCCTCCTTGCTAAAGAACTCGTGCTAGCCTCTGTTGGGAAATTACAGTGATAAGTTCCTTTTGCTCTACTCCCATTTTTTTCCTTATTTACAGATTTCTTTTCTTGTGTTTTTGTTTCTGTTTGTTTTTTAAGTAAAGCAAAATTCATGATGTCAGTTACATTTTTGAGTACTATACTACTAACCACCAATTCATTTAGTAAAACGGAATAGATGAGAAATAAGCTTTCTTAATAATGCATCTGCTAACAATTAACTAGCATTTTAGCATGCTTGTACCTGATTTATTAGCTACTTTTAATGACCCAGTAAGTTCTTACAGTCAGTCTAAGTCATGCATCAGTACATATTCTGATGCCACGTTTCATGATGTTGTTACTACCTACACATTGGAGCTGGAGGAATGTACTAGGGCTGATTTTAATGTTTACACCAATCTAAAACCAGTACAGCTTATGGCAGGACTGAGCTAACACTGCTTAAGGACTGAGTAATGGGTTTCTTAAAGTCCTGTAAATAGCATGAATACCTCTGTATGAAATCTGCTTGCAGAATTCTGAAGTCAATCCCTAAAAAATCATGTACTTTTAATTGTGAAATTGATATGAAATGACTGTTGGTTTTACAGAGCTGTTATTTTTCTGTCTGCGCAATGTGATTAGTCACAAGAACATCCTGCAGGGACAGGGGAAAACAAAGGTGGGTGTGTCTAAAGATTGCTTCTTTTAATCCAGCTATGCTTCTCACTGGAGAGAGCACCTGCAAGTGTTGATAAGGCTTTGCTTTTGGAGTTCATTCTTATGGGAGGTCACTGGCTTTGTATCTTCGAGTGTCTCTCTGAATCTTCTTTTTTTCAAGCTTCAGCTTTGTGTTCTGTATTTGTTTGAGCAGCTCCAGAGACTCATGAATAGATTGAAATCCTGGTAGAAGAATAGGAACAATTAATTAAATAGTGGTTGCTTTCAATACACTAAGAGATTCTGTTTTTTTCTTTGCAGAGGTTTCTGACCCACATGTAATTCAGAGCACATCAAACCCAATCTATTTATTTCATCATTTTACTGAATACCATAGGCACGTATTAGCAGCTTAGGGTTGCAAACTCCTTGCTATAGGATTAGGATCACCCAATGCACTGGACAATACCAAGCATGACAGAAGTAAAGTGTAACTGACTGGAGTTAAGAAAATGCTATGTCTGTGTTTAAAACCAAGGGTACTGTTAGCTTTGAAGTGTAATGTTCTTCTGCCGTGCACTGATTTTTATTTCATTTATATATTTGAGTTTGCAGTCCCGGTTTTGAATCAGACACTCCCATCAATGAGCTTGGTAGCAGTGCCTTTAAGTACAGGTGTGTATGAGTGACCACATTTCTGCAGCACCCTTGGGGTCTGCAGACTGGGTTTATTTAAGTTCTTGCCCAGCACATCTTAGCCATCTTGTCCATCTTACAGCCTCACAGCTTGTAGCCAGCTGTGCAATTTCTGCTGGCCTGGCATCTTACCGAGAGAAACTCGGCATCTGCAGTCAGATAACCAGCTGCTATCTCGAAGGCAATAAAAGGAAAACAGATACAGGCACGGCTGATCTGCAGGCTGCCCACCTGCAGGCAGCAAGGTTTGTGCCATGGATCTCCAAGAGTTGTACCCACTACGAATAAAAATTACGTTTCATCTGAGATGGGCGCTGGTTTTTCATACACAGCTGGGAGAGTGGGAGCTCAGCTTCACTTGCCATGTGTGCTTTGTATGTAGCTATAGAAAAGAAATCGGAGTGTGCAGATGCAGTTATTTTTTTTTTTCCCTAAAAACAGAAGTACAGAGCACTTTTATTGAGCTACAGTACAATTAAACATAGTTCGTAAAGAATGGAAAATTGAGCTGCTGTTAGACAGCTGTTTCCATTTTGCAGTAACTTTAAAGTTAACACAGTAATGCTTTGCATTTGTCCAGCCTGTCATATAGGTGTTTGCTTCTTGGCAAGAAAACTGACTAACGGTGGTAAATTAAAATTAACTCCTGTCCTCTTTTTTTAAAGTGCTTATAGTAACATGACAGTTCATTATTTTTTTAACACTTGTTTATCATGGATTAATTTTGACACTGCTACACACACTAGGTAGCATTCAACGAAATCGCTGCATAGGGTTTAGAATTTTATAAATTCTGAACGTGTCTGATTTCCAAGATGCTGATCTGTGCTAAAGCCCAAGCAGCTGTTGAGACCATTTGTAAACTGCTTCTGTGCCCCTCATGCTGCTCTGCACCTCTTCTGTGGCCTTTTCTTCCCCTTTTGGGGGATCAACCCCTGCTAGACTGCCGTGGGAAGGGGGAATCCTTGGACTTGAGTTTGAGGGCAAATAAGGCCAAAGTTCGGTGTAAACAGAGCTCTTCTGTGGCTGATTTCTACAGGCAGGAATCTGAAGTTAAGAACTCTTGCTAACACGCCAGAATATTACGTTCTGCAATTTCTAATCCACAGCATTCTTTGGGATGCTGCCTCGTGCTTACTGGGGTGACCTTGGGCAGTCCATCCTTCCTGTGCCAAGCTCCACAAAGGCCTCAAGGGTTGGTTTGTTATGGCTTTGGAGCCAGGCTCGTAGGTGGGCTGCGGAAAATGAAGGGATTGGAACTGAACGAAGGAGCTGGGGTCCTAGATCACAGACAGCTTTGGAGATGAGAACCAGATGCTTGAGTTTCAAGTGAGAACATGTAAGATGTGAAGCACTTGTGTAATGACTTTCAGCCATCTGTTCCCTTGGAGAGATGGGCTGACTGATTTTTCGGATAACCTGACATTTCCGTTTGGTTTCCATTATCAGCTGCAAGAAGATGGTATTGCAACGGATTGAGTGACGCAGGGCAGTTTATGGCAGGCAGAATCGTCCTTTAGAAAGCCTCGTGCTTTGTGCCAGGTAAAGGACTTCTAATTGCTGCGGAAGGCTGAACAGCCCGAATCAGCTCAGATTGGTACAGTGCTCACATTCTCAGAATTACGTTTGAGGTGACCGCACCTATAAGAAGCAGCCACCGTGCATTCAGCACTGTTATCCAAACGCTTCCCCGTTCATTTGTGTGAAGTGTGGCCCATGGAGGGTATTTGTTACACATCCAGGGGCCTCTTTCTCCCGCTACTGTTAGCTGAGAGTGGGGCACAAAGGATGGAAACGATAGAGACCATCAAACACACCCACGGGAGCAGGACCTGTGGGAGAAAGCAAGACTTGCACCTCCCAGCTAAGGGGAGGGGAAGAAATAAGTACTCTAAAATATTTGGAAAGCAGGTTGTGAAATTGCCTTTTAAGTGTTCTTGCCATCAGACCCCTAGGAAAAGAAAGCAGCCGTGCGTGAACGTCGTGCTGGCTGCTGGCGGTGCAGGTAGGCTGACCCAGGCACGCAGAGATGACACCTCGCTGACCGGGGCTCAGGAGAGAGAAAGTCCTGTTAAGGTCTTTCTCCCTGGGAAGTATTTTCTGCAGCAGTAAGCTGCTGTGCAAATGTATTTAAAAAATTAACTACATTCAAGACCGTTCTCACCTGATCTGTATTCATTTTGGATTTCGTCAAGCTCCTTCCAGATCTGTCTTTCAAATCTGGTGATTCTTGCGTGCAGGTTGTTTTCATCACTTCTCATCTGGTTCAACTGGTGTTTGTATTTCTCTGGTTTCTCTGCTTGTTCTAGTTTTAGTGACAGAAGCAGAAGCTTTTCCTCTATTTTCTTTTCTGCCGCCTCCTTTAAATGCACAGAACAAGGTCACGGTAAGACGCTTCAAGTACGCCCAGCATTAACCTGACACCCGGCATCCCTGAATCCAGTTTCGCTGCCTCATCCCAGGAGCAACAGCACTGCAGGAGTGCGAGTGAGCTCTGGTACCGCGGAGGGAATGTCAGTCCTCTCCTCCCCAACAAAGTAGAACTGGGGAAAGGGCTGGGCCAGGACAGAGGTGATTTTATTGTTTTATTTATTCATTTATTTTAAATCCAGGGATGCCCTTCGCAGCACCAGACTGGGGGTTCAGACGAGCCATTTCGGGTTGTTTTCAGGCACTAAGCTCTGACGCCAGTTTCCCAGGCTGGAGGCACATCCCCGCTCAGACACCTGGAGTAAGGAGAGCGATCCCCAAGCAGCTGGGTCAGGAGGTGACCAGCCGTCCTCTCCCTTTGGAGCCCAGCATGGCTCTTGAAGGCCACTTCACCTCCCCAGAGACAAGCTGATACCTGTGCAGTTGCCCACCCCCTTCCTGCCTGTCAAGTTGCACCGAGTCCTCTGGCCAACTCCGGGTTTGACCATCGCTGGTCGAAATGGACAAAACCCTCGGGTCTTCTGCGGCCTGGTGGCTCAGGGACTCCTGTAGGCCCAAGGCAATGCCAGGCTCTGCCTGTCACGGAAGATATCTGCAAACCTGGCAGGCTTGTTTGCACCTGAACAGGGCGTGGGGTGGTGCTGAAAAGATCCTCTGAGCACGCAGGGGCTGAGCCGTGTATTTTTTTTTTTCATGGAGGAGATGCCCAGAGGGCCACTGGCTGCTCCACAGCACTGCATTGACGCAGCAGTAAATGCTCTCCTTATTATTCAGTCTGCCAGGAGGTGGCTTTGAGAGCTTTAAGGCCCGTTAACGCCACGTTGCTTGGCACTATGCTCTCGCAGAGGAAAGAGTAACCATGTGTAACTGGTGTGTTTTATCAAAAACAATCACAAGAACTCGATCGGTGGAGGAAGTGGATTCCACACTGTGAGGCAGTGCCTGAAAGGTCAGAAACATTTCTAGTATGTGCCTGCACCAAGCGTTGGTTGTATTGGGTACGAGAGATCATCAAGCAGAAAAAATAGAGATTAAAGTTCAAGGGTGTTTTAGTTCTCTTTTGCTTCTCGATGTGGTCTTTGATCAGCAGTCTTCATCCTGGCACTGCGACGCGGTGATCAAATTTTAATCAGTTTTGAACTCTGAAGCTGAGCGAACTGCATATATCAAAGGAGGGAAAGCTTTTAAAGCTGTGGAGGAATTAATTAAAAGGCATTGGTCCTGTGCCAAGCACTAACTGCTGCTGTGGAATCCAAACTCGCTGCATTTTAATATACCAGCCGCGGTATGGCGATGGGGTGTCTATATTTAAAACCAGGCAGAATTTGCATAGAAGATCCCTTACTATTCTCAGCTTGTCAATGAATGACAGCTTGATGTTCTGTGGTGGCACTGATGCTCGTTCTGGGGCAGGAAACCACCGCTGTGGGGTACAGTGGGATTACATGAGTGTGAAGAGTTTCCATAACCAAGGAAAAGTGCATTTCCCAGGTTGCTGGGAGTTTTATCAGAGATACTAAAAAAACACTTGGGCAAGCCCCAAACCCTGCCCTTGCTACTGGCCCTGTTTGAGTGAGGAGTTGAACCTCACGGTTTCCTGATATCCCTTCGAAATAAATTATTCCTCAACTACATGATTTCCATAGTTCATCATTTTGCTGGCCGTGTCCTGAGGCACCAGGGCAATTCCATTTACCTATTTATTTATTTTTTTTCCCCGCTTGATCTCATTTCTTCTGTGTGCGATGCGGTTTTGTTGGGGTCAAGGCTTTGGGGGAGGTGCTTCGTGCTCTCCGTCCTGGGAGCCCCGCGGGCCAGCCCCGAGCCCAGGGGATGCTGTGGAGGAAAGCCTTACCAGCCTCTCCTTCATGGCATTCAGCAGCTGGAGCCTGTGCTGGGCTTGGTCTTCAGAGCGTGTCAGCTGCGCCTCTGTCCGCGTCTGCTGGTGCTGCATCTGATCCTTGAAGTCGCTCAGAATGCTTGTCAACCTGAAATCATGATTATTTATTTATTTATTTATTTATTTTAGCAATGAGACTTGAAGTTTAGTCAGTATTATGGGGGAGTCTTTGAGTCATTTGAGTAAATTAAGCTACTCCAAACCTCCTCGGTGGTGTCCCAAGAAGGCCTAAAGTCAGTTACGTTATTAATCCTGAACTTGGAGGTTGCGCATTCATGGCAAAATGTGATTTTTCCAGTGCGGTCTAATTTAGGAAAATACCCGAGGGCTGGAAAATGTGGATTTCCATCTTGAATGATCTTTATTTGAACTGGGTGAAGAAACCGCACTATCCCAAGCTGGACACCATCAGGGTGGGCAGCCACAGCCCTTGTGGTTTGAAAATCCAGTTCATAGGGATCAAAGAAGTTTGTGAGTAAAAGTTTACAAATACGATGCGGTTGCCTTTGAACCAGCAGCTGGACAGAAACGTGAAGCCCCCCCCCAACGCAGGCGGCACCTGGAGACATGGCAGGCCAGAGAGACCAACAAATGTCACTTGGGCCAAATATACAAACTCTCAGGGTAGAGACCTGTGTATGTTTTAGACTTTGATTTTCTCATGCTGCAGCTTGTAATTCATAGCATGAGCCATGACAAGACGTGAATTTAGGTCCAAGTTTAGTCACACGTCTAAATTTTCATGCTTGTGCAGGTGACCCGAGTTCACAGAAAAAATGTAATGTGGTTGTATTAATTTCTAACACGTACTTTCATGCCAACTGTGACCACTTGAAAGTTACTTGGGCTGAATTGCAGATCAGCTGCTTGGAAACACTGTAGAAACCAACAGTAAAGAGCAGGATTTTATATCCAGACTTCACGCTTAAAGTGCTTGTAATACTTAGCAGCACTTTTCAAAAGGGTGTTTGAGTGAAATTGTTTTTTTTTTTTTATACCAAGGGATTGATAACAATTTTGCATCAGTCTAATGAAGTGATAATTACCATCAGCAGCCAGTGTAAATGTGCAGAACAAATTAATGGTAACAGAATTTCCCTAAGTGATATGTGTCTGCAGTTTGTTTGCTATGGATAGTGTCTTACCAAGATCGTGTACACAAACGGCTGTTAGGCCAGTTTATTACTCATTTTAATAATTCTAATTGTTTGTTTGTTTGTTTGTTTAACAACATAAATTTGAAATATTGGTTTTGTCATTTATAGCCCTAGCATGCGTATGCGAACATGCACATGCTTTACTTCCTGGAGTACTAACCTGTGCTTTTGAGAAAATAAAACAAGAGACCTTTCGTGTAGTTAATCATAGATTTTCAGCCTCGGGGCATAAAATGAGGTACGATGATGCTGTTTTTGTTAGCATTATTGAAAAAAAAAAAAAAAAAGGGATCAATATCATTTTAATGGGTAAAGCGGAATTAAGCATGTAAGACTATTGATGGTCAGCTTTGTTCAAAGGTTCAAAATCAAATTCTGTGTGGGGAGTAATAAATGCAGTTGGCATGTGACTTTGCTCTGCGTGCTCTGAACTTGGGAAAAAATGAATTAAAAGGATTTAAACTTAAAAATGAATTATTAGGGAGCAGTGATTAGGCAAGTTGGAAAACGTGGCAAAAACATGGTGGTTAAGCAGCACCCCGTTTTGCTCCACTGGAGCACTGTCTTAAATGGCCATTCGTCCCACGTGGAGCTCACACAATTACATCTCAGGGGAGCGAGAGAGACTGCAGATTTGCCATAGTCTCGGGTCCAGCAAATCCCTGAAACATTAATAAGGGGATATTTGTGGGTATTTAGTAAGAGCATACTCCAGCAGTGCTACAATAAATTTTCATGCATGAGACTAAATCTATTGACGGGTGAGCTGGCTTTGTACAGCTATTCCTAAACTAACTGGCCTGGAGAGATAAGCATCCAGTCCCCTGATGGCGAAGGTCCACGTTACCTAGGGAGTCCTGAAACACTTTAAAAATTCATCAGGTTTTCAGTAATAGTGTCAGTTTGCACTTCCACAGTACAACTGCCAGGCTGCAAAAACTGCTGGTTGGAGACAGCTGCGTGTCAGCTGAAGAGGCAACTCCAGGCTTCAAAGCTGATCTAAACGTGCCAGCTTGTAAGTGGAAGCTCCAGTCTGTTCCAGCAAAAGAGGTTAAATTTGATTTCAGCTCTTTAAAAAGTAAGCATAAGTCTGGTAGAGTTTTAAAGGTGCAATATGGGAGAAGACAGACATATTTCCCAAAGAGCATGCTATTTTAATTAAATATGATATTAGCTGGAATAAAATCTCAGCATTTTGATAAATAAGCCTTTTGGATTTCATGTTAAAAGACAGACTGCCAGTACATCTCAGGGCCTTGAAAGCCACCCCTTTCAAGCTTCCTTTTTCTGTTGACAGTTTCAGTAAGCTCTAATTAACTTTTGAGAAACTCAGCATTTACTTCAATTCAGTTTTCCAATTTCTTTCTTTTCTGGCATCGTCCCCTTTTTCTTTCCCTCTTAATTTGTTTTTATTTCCCGTTCCTCTCACTTTGTCTTCTCATTCTCTGTTCTCCATCCCTCTGT
>CM021729.1:68085062-68103035 GCA_011074415.1 Stictonetta naevosa | reverse complement strand
TTTTTTTTTTTTTTTTTACTTCCCCACTTTAATTCATTTCCCATTTTAGCTGTTATTTCCCCATTGATCCCTATTTCTTTTCCTGTCCTCTTGACAGGAACATTGTTGCGTTTAAAGCTCTAGCATATTTTTAACTATGAATGCAATTCAGATAAATCATCATTCAAATACCTCAACGTTTCAAGGAGTGGGTCTATTCCCTCTGAAACACTGTTATTGCAGTGTTATTATAATTAGATTTTCATCTACTTGTGCTGGTTCTGCTTTTTAATGCTGGGCTGTTCTGCGTTGTTCTGAATATGGATGCTGCATACTTTCATTCATTGCATCCCTCAGTGAAGCTCCCTCCTCTCTAAACCTCATCAAGGTTAAAATGACTCTCTAAAAGTACTTTTGCAGCTAGAATAGGAGAAATATCCCTCATAAGAAAGGAACAGTAAATTACAAATCCGAGGGCACGTGAAGCTGTGCAGCTGCTTAAGCCCTTGGCTCCATCCCTGGCTTGTCCCTGCCACCTCCCTCCATCAGCAGCACCCGCACCCCCGGCTGCCCTCTCAGAAATGGGCAGACTGAGCAAATGCATAACGAAAATGTCTTCTGCACGTTAGGCAAGTCACAAATTAGCCGCAATTATAATGGTAAATAGCGTCTTTGTATTCGGTGCCTTTCTTTTAAGCGGGGAAAGGTAGTTGGTTTCATACCTTTCTTCTTACAAGGTGGCATTTAGTGCCTCATTGTAACAATTAGCTTGCAAGACAATGTACTTTCATTATGTATTTTCGTTATTTCATAGCATAGATCTTCATTAACCTTCTCTTAGTGTTTTGAATGGATGTTAATTAATGGGTTTGTTTTGCTGTTTCATAGCAACCTGTTCATCATACTAAAGAATCCAGGGTGAATTATCATAATGAAAAACCCTCCGTCACCTACTTGAAATCCAGAAGTTGCAATTTGTGATGTTGATCTCCCTGGACTGTCTTTAAATTTGAGCTTTGATCAGAGCTGGACGTCTCTATCTTGCCTAATAGCTGCATTACCTAATGAGAATTCAACAGAGAACACCTTTATGAGCCAGACTATAAGCACTTATATTTAAATATGTATTATGATTGCAAGAGTGGGAAAAAAAAACAAACAACCCACCAACTAACCAACCAACCAAAAATAATCCATCTAACATGAAGAGCTCTGAACTCTCTCAGAAATAATTACACTCAGCAAAGACAGACTTGAGCTCAAAGTCACCAAGGCTGCAAGACCAACCGAAGTCAAAGTCTTTTTGGAGACGGGCTTTGCAATGAAATTCAGGGATATTCACTTATTTATCTTTTGTGTAAATTTGTATCCAGCACCAATTGGGCTCCTTCTCACCCAGAGCAGAGAAGGGAGGAGAGTCGGCATCTGTGGGTGACACGGAGGCCGTGCCCGCTATGTAAAGGGACGCTGGATGCGCAGATGCTTTTGGAAGGTGTACGGCAGAGTGATGCAGGAGGCTGGGATCCACCAGAAACCCATTTCTTGCATGGCCTCGCCTTCCACGACCTTCAGCAGCGCAGCCTGGGCCAAGGCACTTGCTGCATGCAGATGCTTGATCCCAAAGGGCAGTCTGACCTGACAGGCTTGTGACTCAGCCTGCCTTTCCCCAGTTTATTAATTTAGAGGGGATGCTAAATCCCAGCGGTGTTCCTCAGTGATTTTACACTAAGCGAGGCCAGAAAACACCCTGGTGAGAAGATGCCCTCAACTCTTTGGTAGCTGTGGCACATCCATGTCAAAAGATTGCCACCAAAGACTCATTACGCTGTCTTGGTACCTTATTTCTTTGCAGCAGAATATGGCTCTTTTTCAGTTCTTTCCTTTGCTTCTGTCCTGCAGTCACATGAGAATAACTTTTCCCACTTCACCTGAGAAAGCATCATGCCTCGTGTCTACGCTGCTTTGTGTACCGTTGCACATGACTCTGACATGCACATGCTCCGTTCCCCATTCCCAGGAAATAAGAACATTTTTACATGTATTCAAGGAGACAGATGTCCAAATAGTGTCTTATAATAGAATTCCAGGCAAAATACCTTCATTTAAACTGTCACGGGTAATTTTTCCTTGTAGAATAGGATGCATGGATAGGCAAGGTACAAAATGACTGGAACTTGTCTTGTGCAGCAGAAGATGAAGTCAAAACACGATAATGACTGGATACCAAGTGCATGGGACTCTGAATGTCCCATACCTGCTCCCAGGCTCAGTCCCAGTGGGCACAGACAACATTTAGTTTGGGGCAGGAGCAGAGGAGTGTGTCATGCTGCATGCTCAGAAAGCCAAACTTCCCAGTGAAGTTGGACTCTTGCGAGATTTTATTGCTAATGCTCCTGACTCTGTCAGAGGATCTAAAACTGCTACTGGGTGCAGAGAACCTGTCACAAGAAGAGACTAGGTCAGAGGAATTGTGTGCAGTAACAACTGTTATTTGTTGTTGGCTTATGCTTTCTATGGAGAAAAAAAATAAAATTAAAATTAAAAAAAATCAGAGTTGTATTTTCAAAAGCTTTTGTGATACTGCCAACGTTCGCGTGGAATTGGAGATGCTATTAGATGCCTTCCTGCCACCACCTTCAAACTGAAGGAAAACCTACTGAACTTTCCAGGTGCACTTAAAAGAGTCGTGCTTTTTTTCAAGGGTCTTGTAAATTATGTTGAGAAACTGTAAAGGGTCGTTAATCATCTGAGTATCCCAAGTCCTACTATATTTGTATTGTCTGTTATTAGTCTACATCTATTAAAAAGGCTACTTAATTTGTATTTTAAAAAATAAAATGATCCTGTCATATAAACACTGTACCCACTGTTAATGTTGGTCGGCAGAGGAGGAGAGGAAGCGCTCTATATACCCAGAGGCACCACTCCTCAGGTATTTCACTGTGGGTTTCTGCACTCACCATCTTCTCAAAGCCACTCACAGAATACTTGAGGGTAGAGTGGAGGCTGTAAATCTCCTTATCGATCTTCTGGACCTCATGCCTGATAATGCTGATGTCTCCTGATAGCTTTGCAATACTTGCCTCGCATCTGCAATCAGAGACAAGAGATCTGCATGGAGCCACGTGAGAACAGACAGCGTTGGGGAAGATCAGTCTTGGAGCCACTACAGGCAAAAACCTTTCTGTTTCACAGGAAGCCTTTGTCACTTTGTATTTAAACTCCTTCAGGTGCATTCACCAAAATATCTTGTCACGTGTGAAGTGGACAAATAAAGGATTTGAGAGTGATGGCACTGATTAATAGCCAAGTGACTAAAATTCAGTGATCTTCCCTTTTCAGCTTCTGTCTTCATTGCACCTGTACACATTGCATATGTACAACGTATACATATATATTTACATATATACTTCTTTTTTTTTCCCACAGGAGGATTATTTTTGTTAGCTTGTTTGTAAATATTCACATAACATTATAAAAGTATTCAAATTGAGCAAGACGATGCAGTCTTGTGCTTCTGCACCACTCCTCTGGGAGGAGAGGAGTGACAGAGGCCCCCCTGCACATCTGCCCCCAGGAGCAAGCTCCAGTGTGAGCAGCATTAGAAACAAGTTGTGGCAACAAATATCCTAATCGATTCAGTGTGTGCACCACACGAAGCACTGCGCCTCTTAACATTAAAAAAAAATAAAAAAATATAAAAAAAATAGAAATTAAAGAACAAAACCAGCTAAGTTTTGAAATGCCAGAGAAATTATCCTCCAGAGAGGATAATTCACTGAATAAAGCCAGTGCTGTTGACAGGTA
Organism: Stictonetta naevosa; assembly: GCA_011074415.1. NCBI lineage: Eukaryota > Metazoa > Chordata > Aves > Anseriformes > Anatidae > Stictonetta > Stictonetta naevosa. The sequence goes on along the minus strand of CM021729.1, from coordinate 68,099,249 downwards.
AAGGATGTCAAGAGAAAATTGTGGCAGTTCAAATAGACCAGGTTTCTGTCATCTCCTGATGATGCTGAGGTATTGTGGTACTCCTACAGTGCCTTCACATCAAGCAAATTGAAGAAGCTTCTGCAGATAATAGAGGCTTTGTACACGCACAGATGGAACGTATATGTTGGAGTATTTTATTTGGCAAAGTATTGCATATTCTGAAGGGTCGACTAACTTCATGGGAACGCAACAATCTAGCACTAAGCTGGGCTTTTCCTTTGAGCAACAGAGAAGTCCACAAGGAAAAGGAATGTATAATGTAAATGTCTGTGTAAAGTGCAATGCTTTGTTGGTAAGGCTGACGAGAGGAGGTTTATAAGCAGTCAATATTTGTAAGATGAGGTGCTTTCATTTTTCAGTTGATTATTTTTGTTGCTCTAATACATGATCCCATTCCCAAAGGAACTATTGTTTCAATATATTTTGTGAATTTAAACACAAATAAACAATATAGCTGGTGAGAGATGTTAGCCGATGATGTTGAAGGCTGTTTTTTTCAGTCACTGCTATTTGACACATCAATGTTTACGTGGTGTAGAAATGTAGTCAGAAAGTCTCAGAGTCAATGGACAACTGCCCTAGTATTTGGCAAGAGGTCTTTGTCTGTCTTTCAGAGAAGGACAGAGAGGGAGAAAAGAGTGACACGAATTATAAGAGCTAGTCCACATTAATCCTTTACATGTGGCAGAAAACAGGGGGAAGAATCATCTGCTGTGAGAAAGAGCATTGGTCCACTAAGCTTTATTTCATCGCAGATACTCTTGGATTACGGTTAGGCTGCAAATCAATAGGAAAACAGTCATTGCAAGTTTCCATTGGGAAGATTTCTATTAAATCAAAAAATGTGAAATATGCACCTTATATCTCCAGCCACCCTGGGCTCTACTTGCTATACACATCAATTGTTTATCCTGAGACTGAAGATCAAAGAAACATGAAGAACCCACATACACCATATAAACATAAATGGGGCCTTAAGACTTAGCTTCCATCCTAAAAAGAGGACGATGCTGTTGACTTCATGCTAATCTTAACACGTGGTTCCATCTGTGCCTTTTGGGATCCTGCCCCACACCAAGCAGCAGTAAAGGTTTGTCCAAAAGTCTCCACCTCCTTGTTATTCTGCTTGTATTTTTGCTTTGTGCAAGTGGAAGTGGGCCAATCTTCTTTTTTTTTTTTTTAAAAAAAAAAAATCTTTCTTTTTTTTTGTCCCCAGATTTTTTTTTCCTTTTTTTTTTTTTTTTTTTTTTCCTGCTCTCCCTTCATGTGTTTGGTTTTTCTGCTGCAGGCCAGTAATCCAGCACAGAAAATGGGAGTGAGCCTCAGTGCACCTGGCAAGAGCAATAGGGAAATGCTGGGAGAGAGTAGTGAGACACATCACTCGCTGGATATTGCGACTGTGCCGAAAGCATATCGTCTGGAAAGCCTGCCCATCCAAATCGGAGAATAGCGACAGAAAGAAAATCTTGCAGGATCTCCTCCTACTTCCTTCCAATGCTAACCAGCTACAAGGTTAAAAAAAAACATATATTTTTTTTTTTTTTCCTGCCAACTGTGGATGTATTGGCTTCAGCTTCTAGTTTCGGATTCTTAAGCCTTTCTTCATCAGTTTTGGAGTCCTTCAGCACTCTATGATTTTTATTTTTTTTTCTCTTTCTCCCAGTAGCTATAGATGGAAATGAAGACATCTCTGGATTTCGTTTTTAGAAACTATACATAGATGTGTACTTCTCTTGGCCAGAAATTTTCCTCATCCACCCACCGCATTCCTGGTTCTTCTTTACACTGCATCAGGTTTTCACTTCAGAAAGCGAACTCTGGGCCCAGCATGGTATTCCAGTACCAGTCTCTGTGCCAAGCACGGAGCTATCAAAATCTCCCTATCGATCTCTGGTCCAAGACCATATCCCTGGCATTTCCAATACTGCATCATTGTGAGAACTCACTGTCGGTTATTTACCTACCACAATCCCCAACCTTTTCAGGGAGCGTTCAGGAGTGGAGCACTCCATTAATGGATTTATAAAACACATTTTTTATAAACCAGCCGCCGTGGCCTCTGATCCAGGCCATTCTCTGGTAACTGATGATTTGGTGTTATCTACAAATATCAGCAGTAGGGATTTTATATGAAAAGCATATCACTAGCCTCTGGAGAAACAAACAAACATTAGAAACATGCCGGTTCAAGGGGCTTTCTTTCTTAAAGACAACTTTTTCCAATATATTGGTTTAAATAACTCCTAATCCATGTATTCCCTTGATATGACACAGCAGAGTTTCGTTTTCTCATTGTTTTAATCATATTATTTAAATGCCCCATGGAAGTCCACCTCCAAAGGAAGAAATCAAGTTTGCTCACAAAGCCCCACGTTCCAAGAGAGGAAGTGAAGAACCCTACACCACATCCTAGTGAAACAACAAGAAGGTTTCAACTACAGCAGCTGAAGTCTAGCCGGACTGGGGAAGGATAAACTCTGTTCAGTGTGTGATGAAGAATGAGACAGCACAACCTATTCCCCCCCGCCCCGGCTTGATAATTTTACTAACATGGAGAGTGCACAGCACTGATCTGGCACTAAAATGGAGATACAAAAGCAGTGCAAAGTACATTCATGCCCTCTCTGAACTTGCTTGGCAGAGGCTGACTAACAGAGATGAAGCAGGTGGCTGTTGTTTATTCCTTACCTTACCACCCTTCCACGCAGGTCTCCAAGACTCTGGATGTATTTCTGGTCCAGGTTTTGAACAGCAAAATTAGTTTGCGCTGTGGTGCCATCCCTTGTTCTTATTTGCCTCTCCAAAACCTGTAAATTCAAGATCTTTAATGCACTATGGGCTTTCTACCTTAGTTTATTTTTATTTTAAATAAGGGTCAGACATGAAACAGAGCATCAAACAGAGCCCTCCCACCCATGCCACAGATGTGCAAATGCTTGTCACCTCCCTGACGCTCCTCCCTCGGCTTGCCTGAGGAATCATCCCCAAACACACTGTCTGACACAGAACAGTGCCCATAGGACATGGGCCTGCTGTTAAAAACACTGAAAACACACCCGTCTAGCCCCAAATGTGCAGGTCAGCTGCTGCTCAGTGTCTCATCCAGGCCCGTCTCGCGGCCTGGTATCGGATTTTCTGCACAGCGATAATGTCTGGTCTGAAGGCAGAAGGAGCGACCGCCCTGAAGGATCTGTGTGTGCCACGAGAACTAATTTTAGGCAGCTTTTGTGGAGCTACCATCACCGTTTACAGACAGAAAGCTGAGGGAGTGGGCAATGCCCCAAATGCCCTGGTTTTACTGCTGGGGTCGAGAGGAGAGGCCTGGAGCTGACGTTTCGGCGTAGCACAGCACACCTGCTGCTCACAGCAGAGCTGCCACCCCACGTCCCACCAGTACCTCCGGTCAGAGGATCATGGTCACCGAATTCGTTAAGGTTGTGGGCATTTTCCACTAATTACTTTGATGCAGCAGCAGCCTTTTCCAGCTGTGGCAGAGGGATGCGTTTCCCCACCTTCAGCCTCACTCCTGTGGCAGCAGCACGCCAGAGTCTTCCCCAGAACAGAATATCCTTTTCTGAAGGATATTCCTCCTGCTTTCAGGAAGACTTGGAGTATGCCAGTCACATTTCTTGTTGTATCCCCTTGTGTTTTGTTTTCTTTTTACAGTCCTTGAGAAATGGTCGTTGCTCAACCGCTCTATTTTGCTATACACCAGGAGCGGTTCTCCCAAACCGTGCTGATCCCCTGGTGGCTGTGCCTGACAGGTCTCAACCGTGCTGCTTTCTGTGCTTTACACTCAACAGATCCTCACAGCCTCACAACAAATCTTCACATACAAAGGAAACACGCACCTGAGATTAGGACCTAAAGAAGAGTGATTTACAACCCAGGAAAACGATTAGACTAAGAAAGCTGATAACATCTTGGGTGTTTTTTTCTCATAAAACAGCCCTGATCTCAGGTGAGCCAAGATTTCATATCTGATAAGACAAATGCACTACCTGTCAAACAGCTCTGCAAGTACATGAAAAACAAAATTTTGAATTTACTGGCATTTGGAAGACATTTAACACTTCAAAGGATAAAAGTCTATTTCATTATATTTTTGTACTGTACACCTTTGTCCAAGAAGAAAAGCCAAAAGGTGTTGGTCAATTTCACATATAAATTTTTCAAATAATAAAAATTAATCAAAGATCTTTAGTCAGAATAAATAGATAAATACATCAATCCTCCCATGCATTTCCAGTACAGAATTGTCAGTCAGTTCAAACAGCGTGACCTGATCCTTCATCCCAGTTTTAACTGATCTTTGTGAAAAGTTTCAACATCTGATTTTGTTTGCGTACATAATTTATGTAAAGTAGAACATCTGCATCTAGAAATCTAAGTAAAATGAAATTTGAGCCTTCATGTTATATGTTAGATGGAAATGTACTTTACGCATTTCTCTGGAATTCAGTCTTCCACACTCCAACAAAACAGAAAGCAAATGGAATCTGAACCTTTCAGTTAGAAGAAAGCAACCCCAAAACTCATTAATCTGCTCATTATTTTGCTTTACTTTCCAATTATGTTTCTCATTTTCTCTACTGCCCTCCCTTCTGTTTTCTCCAGGAACTCTTAAGTGCCACTACGTGAGAAAAATGATAATTTCCCTAAAACACAGTGCTCGTGCTAAGGACTTTTCTGCCCATGAAGCCAGCATTAGAGATGGGCAGAAACTAGCATTTTCCCTAGCATTAACAGGGGAATTGTCCTCAGCATGTGTTACCTCTACGTCCTGGCTGAGCTTCTGAACCATGCCTGCAATGGTCTGGACGTGGTTTTCCAGCAGCTGCCGGGCAGCGCTCTCCCTGTGCTGATAACCTGAGCTCTCTTGGATGTAGGAGACGACGTCGTCCTTGACTTGGAAGGCCTGGTGGAGGAGGAAGGCCGTGGTCCTCTCCTGGCTGGAGAGCCGCTCCTCCAGCCGCTGCGCCTTGTCTCTGGGGCCGGGAGCAGGGGACACGTCTCTCCTGTGAACACCAGAAAGCCTGGGTTTGGCAGCTTTTAGGAGAAAAACATACAGCCCAAGGACCTGGATTCATTTTTTTTTTTTTTTCAGTGAGGACAGTGGCACAGCCTTTATAAAGCTGGATTAGAAGAGAAAGTTCCCGGTGAGATGTTAGTGGCTGGGATATGCTGTGCAAGGTAGGCGAAGGGAGGGTGGCTGAGAGGTGCCACGAGCCTGAGGATTCACAGTGCTTCGATAGCATATCATCATTGAGATCCTCATTTTAACCTCTTCCTCCTCCACTTTAAACTAAGGCAAAAACGAGCACAACCAGCGGCCGCCCTTGGTAGCAGCCCGGCAGACTCAGCTGGTGCAGAGCAGTCCCCGAAACGTGCGCCGGCCGGGAGCGGGCAGGAAGAGATTGCACCAAGTGCCTGGGTTTGCTATTCCCTTGCGTTGCTTACACCTACCAGCTGGAGAGAAATCTGCACGCCTAATGGTTTTCTTGCAGCTACCCGCTCCCCATCCGCCCACCAAAGCCCAGGGGAGTGAGTCCTGGGCTCGAATATACCCAGTGAAACTGCATGTAAATATAGAAGAGAGGGGGAGAGGAAGGATGTTGCGGGGATCTGAAACAGGCAGGTACAGAGTGAAGCTTCATGCAGACAGGAACAGTCTGGAGCTTGAGGGAAACTGGAGCCACTGGCTACTGCTGTGGAAAGAGCCAGAGAAATCTGATTACTGTAGAACCTCAGGTTTCCGTGTTATACAAAAAGTGGAGTTCGTTTTATGTCTAAATTAAACCCAATGGTATATTTTTATGCTTTCAATGTTGTGTGAAATAACTCCTACGTCATAAAATGTAGCTAAAACCCTTAGCTTAATGATGAGGAAAAAACACCCAGTTAGCCAGCTGGGAAAGAAATCACAGAATCAGAGAATGGTTTGGGTTGGAAGGGACCTCACAGATCTCATAGATCTTCTAACACACACACACACACAGACACACCGCCACTGGAATTATCCTACAGGATCACTGCTTTTAGACTGACATAAATAAAAATTCCAATGTAAAAATAATCTTTAAAAGGGAAGGGGAAAAGAGTTCAGCTGCCCTACTCGATCAATAAACAAAATGCAAATATGACAGTTTAATGGCTGAAGTGTGCCCAAGGATACTCGGCGAAACATTTTACAGCCATACAGCTCTGCAGCTGGCTTATGTCTATGTGTACCAGGAACAGCTTTACATGTGTCTGCACAATTAAGACTTCAAAATACACATAACCTTTGGCAACCATGAAGCACAAAACAGATCTGAACACATAATTTATATCTCCTCTTCATAAAAACTCTAAAAACCAAAATATCAAGCGGTGTGTGTTCTCTTCTACTATGACAGCAGAAGTCACTGGGTGAAAATGAAATGAAGTGTCCATAAGCTGTTTTTCCCTTCGTTTTTCAAAAGTATCATGTTTGTTACAAACCATCAAAGGGAAAGGGAAAGGAAGAGGGAAAGGGAGAGGGAAAGGGAGAGGGAGAAGGAAAGGGAAAGGGAAAGGGAAAGGCAAAAGGTTGCCCTGCCCCATCCCAAGCAGGCTGGCACCACCTTCAAGTGCTTCTGTCATCTGGGTGCACTAGGGCAGCTACCTCGTGTCACCGTCCATAAATACCTTCCTTGTTGTTACGAGACTTCGACCATCATATGTCATCGCATCATTTGAATGCTCGTACACATAACAAGGGCAAAAAAACACCCTCAATGCTCTGTCAGTGTGGCCAGATTGGCCAGAGATTTAGATCCATTATTTATAGAAGTTTACTTCTGCTAAGAATCTTGTTGGCCTTTTAACTTAAAATTTTAGCTCTGCTTTTGTTTTGCTTTAGTAGAGCTAGCAGGGATTTAGGAGGCCTAAGGCACTTTGATTTATTAATGATCTCCCTCAGGAGAGCTGTGTGCTGTAAACGCACCCTGTGAGCTACTGCTCTGAACATGTCAATTGCTATTATCAATCCTAATTAACGCCTGAGCGGAGAAGCCGAGGTTCTCAGATCCCAAGGACTGCATACCCTGGAAGTACTTGCACCGGTTGCTCCCACAGGTGCCAGGACACTTTCTGCAGGCAGACCACATCCCCTGGGGCTCAGGAACAAGCTGAGAATTGCCCTGTAGCTGAAGTGTGAAAGCATAAGGCTAAGGGCCGTAAGCACCCAGGTGTTGCCAGCAGTGGCACTCATTTGCAGCTCTACACGTCTGCTGATTCTCTTGCTGGAAATTCTGATCTCTAAGCCACCTCGCATCTGTCTGAAATGAATAACAAGGAATTCAAAAATTATTAAAGGAAGGAAGACAGGCTAGGGGGTGGAGCAACTTCTCTTACTTGGTTTTTCTCAGAAAGCAAAGGCAGCGCAGAGACACTTCTAGGGAAGCACTGCACATCAGGAAGGAAATTACTCAAGTAAGGCAAATACTTCTCGATGCTACATTTCCTGGGTTTTCTTTGTTTCTTCTTGTTACTACTGAGAGTGGTTTTATTAAGAAAAAAAAATAGAGTATTGTGCTGCTAGCAAAAATTCATTGTTTTGTTAGTGAGCCAATGAACATTACCTAACAGAGTTGCCTGATGGCACAGCTGCAGATTTAACTTTGGGAAGCCAAGTTTAAGCCAGTGGCCTTCACAGTGAAAGACGAAGCAAGAAAATACCATGAAAATTCAGAGGAGGAACATTATAAATGTGACATCACAGGCAGTTAATCAGTTATCAGTTAATCATTGCTTAAAGTAATCGCCTCTGTTCTGGAAAAAAGAAAAAAAAAAAAAAGAAAGAAAAAAGATCAATCTGCCACAATGGCACTTCATGGCCGCGACTCATCGACGTGCGCCTTCAAGTCGCACAAACCTGCAAGGTTCTTGGTAGGAGCCAATCCATCCTCATTTCTCTCACATTCATCAGAGAGCTGCGAAGGCTGTGGCTCAGAGAGAATTGTCTCTTCCTGTCTGACAAGGGCTTCGGAGAAAATATGTCTGGATCTGAACAAAAAATCCACAGTGAGGGCATCCTCCCCGGCGAGCCAAAACGCAGCATGATGTTCGCCGATGGAAGGGGAGCCTCGGGACAGGAATGAGGAAGCAAAGGCGTTCTGCACAGCTGAAAAATGGCTCTTTTCCAGCTGGGGTTGTTGCATGCAGGTGGGTATTTCATAAATCATCTCTGCTGTTTGGCTTTTGGAAACCTGTATCCAAGCAGGAGTTTCAATAACAGCTGATGGGCTCTTTGCCATTGGCCGTGCATCCTGAAAATTTTCACCTGCTGGGGGTAAGAGCAGCGTGTACTTCTGGTTTAGGTCACTCTGCCCTCCGTGCGGTGTCACCGGGACCCCTTCCCTTCCACCAGCCCAGCAGGGCATTTTTCCATCCCCTCTGACAATCAGGGATGGTACCTGTTGTGCAAAGCCTCTGCTAGAAAACACCAAGGCCAGATTTAAGAACTGCCTGAAACACACAAAAAATATGGCCACACTTAACACTTTTTTTTTTTTTTTTTTTTTTTTTGAGACTTTTTTTTTTTTTTTATTAACACAACTCTTGAAAGAGCCTTCCAAAGCCTGCAGAAATTTACTGTGTAACATCACAAATCATATGCAGCTGTTGTTGCAGTACACTGATCTGAATCTTTGCTAGTTCCCTGCTAGCTCGGGTAATACAAACATTTCCCATTCTTCTGCATGGGAAAAAACGTCTGTGCCAAAAAAGCTCAACGCTGGTCCTGTGTCTCCGAGTGCCTGTCTTCTCCTACCAGCAGGAAGTAGCCACAGCATCTTCTGTGCTTGCAGTGGCTCCAGAGTCCAGTGGGAGGGAGCCCAGTGAGCCCTGAGATCCCTGCTCTCTGGGGACAGCGACAGGACCCGAGGGGACGGCATGGAGCTGGGACAGGGGAGGGTCAGGCTGGGGGTTAGGGAAAGGTTCTGCGCCCAGAGGCTGCTCCCAGCCACCTCCAGCCAGGAGCAGAGCAGGGCCTGGAGGCGAACAGGATGGGCAGCTCAGGAAGGAGCACTGCTTCACCACGGGGACTGAAACCCATCTGTAGGATGGGTGGGGAGCCACAAGGGTGTGGAGAGGCTGCTGCCATCCCTAACCACAATGTGGAGCTCCAGGGGAGCCTCAGAGGTCCTGAGGAAGCACATTACTAGGCTGCAGAGGCTGATAATACTCCAGCACGAATCACTCAGCTCATAATAGCAGTTGTCTTCCTTGCCGTCAGCTGCCTGACACAAATGCTCTTCTGCACTGAGCAGCACTCCTTCCCACACTCCTTCCCTGCGCAAGGCAGAGCGGCCTCGTATTTCATAACTATGGTGTGATAACCAAGGTTGCCCTGCAAGGGACTCCAACCCGGGAGTCCATGAACACTGCGAGATGGTGAGTTGAATTTATTTGTGTTGTTCTCTGAGTAACCTGCTGAACGAAATGATCGGTGATGTGACTCATCTCCTGGTATCTCTATAGGTATGGATGTAATTAGTGATGTATGTCCCAGAATGCTGAATTTAAGGTCCCTTTTCTAAAATTATTATCCCTTGTAGCTACAGACAAGCTGAGGGCAAATTTGGCAAGTAGTTTATTTTTAATAATTATGTATTTATAAACCCCATGAATTATTAGCTGGTTTGTATTTTATGTATTACAGAGCACTTACCTCATTGCTGCCGTTGATCAAATAAATCATTGTTAAACCTTCTGCATGAAGAGAAATGAGACTATAAAACAGGCATGTAATTGCATAGCTGTTGAATAGGCAGCCTCTTAAATAACCAACGTGCAAACAGGATGCCTACGACTCCTCACAAAATAAAAAGTACGGCGAAATAATGTGGAATGCGTTACTACGAAGGCAGCTCCATGGGGCTATAATTTGGGTGACGCACACGGCTGTACTGATGGCTTTCTAGCTCACAAGGCTGTAGCACTAGCAGACGGGTTGCAGCAGAGCGGAGGCGTGAGACTGCCCAGGGAGCCCACCCACCCCTCACCACAGTGCTCCCAAAGGCTTCTGGCCATCCCAAAATGCGACTGGTGGCTCTGGGGGTCAGTCACCAGCTCCCCAACGTTGCTCCTCGAGAGGCACTGTCTGGGAAACTGGGAGAGGAGGCAGCGGGCAAAGGGTGGGCAGCCAGAAATGCAGGTGAGTGTGAAGTATTATTCGATGAAATTAACCCCAGGCATGTTCCTCGCTAAAGCCAAGAGCAAATGCTTTGCAGAACATCACCAGCAATGATTTGTCAGCATTGCCTAATTGCTTCTGTCATGAATGAAATAATCCTGGTGCTCTTATTAGCAGTTCCTTGATAACATCTGTTGGACAGGAGGTTTTTAAGCCATGACAAAGATTTAAGGAGTTCAGCAAATGGCTCCTTCAGACCACTGCTGTGCCCAGATCTGTCTCCTGAATATTTATGTAAACCAGGCTGAAACAATAGCTGCCTTTTCCCACACCCGAGGCAGCGGTCAGGCTGTCACGCCTCACGGAGCTCCGTGTGGACCTGTTGAGCACGCTGCCCAGCACTGTTCAGTGCACACTATGTAGCAGCAGGGAAAGCTGGCACCAGGGGGGACTTGCTGGGAAAATCACCCACGTTGTGACCAATGCCATGGAGATGAAAGCCGTGCTCTGGGTGCAGCACTCTGTAAGTGGTGCGGTGCTCCACTTTCTGCAGGCAGCAGAGGTGCTGCAGCTGTGCTGGACGTGAGCATGCAGATGGGAGGATCCAGCTCTGCCTCCTCGGCTGCCCTCTAGGTTCATCCTTTAGCTTGATTACTTCAGCCTCCCTGGGCTGTAAAACCCCGAGGGCTCTCATCTGGCTGGACTTTCCATACGACATGTGTCACCAAGTAGTCTTCCAGGAGCTAAACGTAGGACGCAACCTTCAGGAGTCGGTCCCAGGTACAGGACGTGCTCAGAGGAGCCACCAAACCTTTGAAAAGCCTCTCAAAATGAAGATGCAAATAAGGATAACCAAAAAGGATAGGCAAAGCAAAGGCTCAGAGTATGTTCAGTGTTTGGATTTGGGCAACCATGAGCAGAGAGCACCAGGAGATGCTCATGCCATGGACTAGCTTACCAGCTAGCTCTGCACCTCTGCCCACCTGCTGGAGCACCAAGACCATACTTTGGCCAAAGGCTGGTGCTCAAGTGGTGGGTTCAGCAGTTTTGGGTGGGCCTTCAGCAGGCCCACGACCTTTTTCTGGATGTTTCTCAGAGCAGGACGCTGTTTGTGTTGATGGTTTTTCCTAGGCCTTAATGAGCACTGCCCAACCCACCGTTGTGCGCAACCGGGGCTGACATCCCAGGGAAATTTCAAATCCAACAGGAAAAATCTTTGCTTTTGACTGGCTGAGGATGCCAGCAGGGATGATCACCCAGTGAGGAACAAGTGCAGCTTTCCAGGCAGTACCCGCTGTGAAAATAAACAGCGAGGCCCCTGCATCCCAGGGCTGCCAATCCAGCAGGAACATTTGCTTTGGAAGAGCAGCAGTGGAAGGTTTTATTAGGCAGTGTAAACACGGCAAAACATGCTGGCTGGCATCCAGTAAGTCACGTCAAAGGGGAGAATGTCCAGACTGGCAAAGCTGATAAATAATCATAGCCAAAAATGTCTTATACCGGGAAGAAATCCGGTTCTCAGAGATACAGACACAACCTTCTCAAAATCACCATGCGTGCATTGGTGTTATCAAAACCAACATTTTGGTCCAAAAATGTCTAACAGTGTTGTCAATACCGTAACAACGTATATACCCCGTATAATAAGAGTTAGATTGAACAGTAAACATTTTCCCAATGCTGCTAATGAGAAATCCAAGTAAATAACTGTGACGTACTCTGTCTATCTGCAGGGCACTATTTGCGCTGTGTCATGAATTATGAATGCGTGAATTAAGGTTGATTGTGTGCGCTGCTACAGCTGCCTATGAAAAGAGGTAGTAAAAGGCTTCTGCAATTGTGAAGTCTGAGTCAGTGCCGCGTGCGTAGTACCTGCTTAGGCAGCAGCACTTCAGTGTGCAAGTTCTCACTTCCAAAAAGGTTTTTAAGTGTGCAGACGCCCGCAGAGCTGCAGAGCGGGTCTTCCTGCATACACACACAGCAGCACCGAGTTCTCCCCTCTGGCAGCAGCGGCCGAGAGTCTCAGGAAAACCACAGACTGAACACTGCCGAGGAGGGACCACCCTGTAGGATGGAACTGGTATTTTTTTTTTTTTTTTCTCCCCTTTTCTTTCGAAGCTCCACACTCAGTCATACAAATCCTAATCCCGCACGGGCAGAGCTCCAGCAGCAATTGCCGAGGAAACCGGGGTGCTACAAACACACAAACGCCCAAATGCCTCCCAACGGCCAGCAGCCGGTTTGCAACTTCGCGGGGCAGCTCAGGAGAGCAGAAAGCAAACCACAGACGGGCCCGCCGCCACCTCCTTCGAGGCACCTGTCCCCTGGGAGTGGGCAGAGAGCTCTGCACCGAAATCAGACCTGTACGGGCGCACAAACTTGCCTGCGTAGCATGTCGCCGCCGGGCAGAGGGGTCAGCAGCTCCCTCTGGGTGGCTGCGCTGTGTTTGCCCTTGTCTCCAGGAAACCCCGGTTCCTTTCCCGGGGAGGCGGCGAGTGGAGGGATGGCAGCTGGGTGTCTCCTGGATGCCCACTGCTCGAGCGACCGTCTCTCGTTCCTGCCCGGGAAGCGTGGTGGGGCTGAGGGGCTGCGGCCCTCCGGCCTGGTGGGAGAGGAGCCACAGCAGGGCCCGGTGCTGGTGAACCCTTCCCGTGCTGTCCTCCCACCCTGCCCCTCCACGGGGGGGCTCGGCCCCGTTTCTGGTGGTCCCTGTGGCTCCGCCTGAGGCCTCCGATACGTGCTGTGTTTGGCCTCTGCCCAGGAAAGCTCTGCTGGAGTGGGGTGTCCTTCGAGGGAAACACGCGAGTGGCTTCTCCAAGTGAAACGTGCGACCACGGGTGGATAATTTCTGAGTGACTCGGGGAGCATGCCGGCACAACTGCAGATGGCTCCCCTAGGAAACATCACAGAGGGCCGTGCAGGATGCCCCAGGCACCTCTGCCTCTGCTCAGCATCGGTGGTCGGATCTGATGGCTCTCTGCCTCAGTGAAGTCACCCGGTGTTTTGCGGGTGTTACGCAGCGTGGGCGTGCGGGGTACAACACAGGGCGTGTTGTCAAGTGATGGTGTCAAGGCGCAAAACACAAAACGCAGGCCCCTCCTTTTTTGCTGACGCTCCTGCAAATAGAACATGACTGAGATTCTTTCTTTTTTTTTTTTTTTTTTTTTTGGCAAACATATGTCAAAAGCAAGTGTTGGATATGTAAGAAGCTGAAGGGCCCTTAAGGGAGTATCTCTGTACATAGGCTGTGTTTTAGCCTGAGAACACAGCCTACGAATGAATTTAAGTCCTTCTGTGACACTGCAAAGAATCGTGAAGCGCCAGCCGGGCAGCCAAAACAGCTCCACAGCTCCTGAAAGGCTGGCACCCCCCCGCAGCTCTGCTCCGACCCACGAAATCAGCTCGCCGGGGTGTCTGCAAGCTTCCTCACGCTGAATTGAATGAAAGAAAGAAAAAAGATCTTGTTTTAAACAAGGATTTAAAATGCACATTTCCAGAACCTCTGTGTAGCTCTGCAGTTAACAGAAGGTTGAATCCCCTTCTCAGGCAGGAAATAAGTAAGTACGTAATAGGCCCCTTTCACAGTAACAACACCTTGCAGAAGTGTAGGAAATAATGGCCAGCAGATGTGGTTGACATGAGATAAGGCCCTTAGAGCAGTCAGAAACTAAGAACCAGAGCAGAAGCTCTCAGTTTCAGCCACTGGCTTACTCTTAATTTCTTAACACACATAATTTCTTTCTTTGACTATCAGAAAAGGAGGATTTTTTTGTTGTTGTTCCTGGTTCTCTACATGTGGAATAAATCTGAGCTGTATTACCAACCCAGCTACATCTCGGTGACAAAACAAACAAAGAAAGAAGCAAACAAACATAAAAAAACACCATAAAGAGTAGTGAACACGGAACACTATCCAAAATATTTTTTATATATATCTATATTATATACCCATATTATATATCTGTATTACATATTATATATATATA
>CM021729.1:68039436-68084962 GCA_011074415.1 Stictonetta naevosa | reverse complement strand
CTGAATTCTTGTTGGTGAATGACCTTGATAAGAATTAGGTGATCTGCAAACCTCTGAGCTTTCCAGAACGTGCCCTTACTTTGTGACTCTGAATGGATCCCACAGCTTTGGAGATCATTTGCCACAGCATGCAGAGAGAAGTGATGATCAGGAAATCCTGACTGCCTGAGGAAAATAAAAAATTGAAGTGAGTTATTATGATAAGAAATTATCTTATTTATAGAGCTGGTCTCTCTTTCATGCCAAAGTTTTTATTGCTCAAATAAAGCTGTGGAAAATCTTTTCCCAAGCAAAAGAATTGAGAAAAGAAATTAATTACAAAGATATTAAACTGAAAAGACAGTAAGTTACATTGGAAAATGTAGATAAACATCTTCCTTATGGTACTTCTAAATAGGTGTAGTAAGAGCTTAAATATACCATTCACATGAGTTATTGTAATACATTTTTATATAGGCATAATCTTGTAAAAAAAAAAAAAAAAAAAAAGAAGAAAAATCCAAACTTGTGCTGGGTTCCATAAGCAGATTTTTATAGCCCTTCCCAAGAGGTGAAGGAATGTAACAAATACCACCGAGGACTCACTTTAAATTTACATGCATTGGAAAACTTTTAAATTCTGCGGTGTTAAACTGTCAATATCCTGATGTTAGGATAAATACTATTGAAATAAGACAAATCCGTCTATTCTAAAGCAGGCAGGGTAAAAGACAAAGGTGTAGAGTCCTGGATATCTTAATCCAGCTACTGAAACACACAGTTTTTGGACACCTGGCTGGCAGAGTGGCACCCAAGCTGCTGGGCTGGGCAGGTAGCTCTCCGTGCTCCCTACACATCATTCTGTGGCGTGCTTGTGAAGGCAGCCCCGCGCGCCCACTGCGGCAGGCGCAGCGCGATATATTTAGTTTGGGAACGAACAGATGGGCTGTTTGCTCCGCGCCCGTACGTGCTGGGTTCCCGCGATGGGAAAAGAAGGCATGTCTCGTCTAGACGGGGTTTAAATGGGGGCAGGGAGGATTCTCCTGAAAGAGCTGCTTGGCTTTTCCCATTCCCTATTTTCACTGGTGGCATACTTCTCACGGAAAGGTAGGCTGCTCTTAGATCAGGTTTTTGGATGTTTTCTGTTGACCGCCACCTTTCTCGATCATATCATGGTGTTCTGCATAATTAGATAGCCTTCTGCCATGTATGGCATCCTTGCATCTTTTTTTCTACTCTTTCCAGTAATTTGGACTTCCTTCATTATGTTACTCTACGTTGTTTTGCTCAGTAAGTGAACTATGTGCAATGCCTTCACTGTAGATGGTTCAATACTCCGTAAGGTCAGTAAGAAGCCCCAAAGTACGGTTAGTACAGCTAACTTGGAGGTGGAAGCGAGTTTTGTGCCAAATGTGACACAAAGAAGAGAATGCTGCAGAAAGGTATTGAAGGCTTGGCTTAAAATTGATGCCTAGTTTAATTTTGTGACATTTTTAGCACAGCTCTGCACAGGAGTAGCTGAAAGAAGAAAGTAGCACAAGAAGAAAGTAGCACAAGAAGAAAGAAAGAGGCAGGAGCGGTATAGAAGAGACAAGGGACTGTTGGTGGCAACTGTGGTGGGGCTGGTCTAGGATCCATCACCTGTTTCAGTCCCAAACACCTCAAAGCCATCAGGAGCCAGCAACACCAGTGGCGGCAGTGGTGATAAGGACCCTGGAGAAACCCTTGGGAGGAAAGATCAGAGAGAACCACTCACATGAGAATCATTAGCGTGCAGTTTGTGATCACTTAAGAGATGGGGGTGGGATCTACAAAAACCTACAGATCCTCATTTATTATTATTATTATTTTTTTTAAGTCAAATGTACTACTTATATCAGAATATCATCAGGCTTTTCAGCTGTTCCAAAGGAAGAGACTGCTTTTGGCTTCAGCAAGAAGCGGGCCATTACTGCAGACCTGCTTTATGAACTCAAACTTAACTATTTTTTTTTTTTGTTCACATTCTGAATGCAATTAAAATAAATGCTGTTTTTATCTCCATGTAAAATATGGTAATTCTTGCTTCTGTAAGCAAAAAAAAAATGACAGTCTCTTATAATTGAACGTGCTGAGCTAAAAAAGATTTATGTACCACGAATACAAATATGGAGTGTGTCAGTGGGAGCAAAGATGATACCATAGCAGGTTGTAAATGTGCACATATATTCAAACAGTGTAAAATGCAAAATCTTGGCATGTTAAGCACTTAATAATCCAGGTCACTGTACATTAAAATCTTTACAAGACAAAATAGCCTGATAATACCAATATTCTCACACACAAGATGATAGGATTAGTGTTATGTGCTGTTTTATTGTTTTTTATTTGTCAAACGACTAGACTGTTATTCCAGTTCAATTTTATGGCTTTCTATCTGAAGGGTATTAGCTCTGCATAAGTAGGATACGTTACTTCAATTGTCTTTGCAGGACATATGGTCATGATATTTTTCAATGATGAGCACTACAGAAGTATTTATTAAATTCACTGAATTAAATTAAATACAGATATAACTGCTTTATCCCATGATTAAATTATGTACAGACTTATACTGCATATAAAATGTAGTAAAGCCCAGGTTTAACTACACACAGTATAATGTAACGAGCAATTCAAATATAATTTTGCTAATGCTTCTCGTTATTTGGTAGGATTAACATGCCCTTTGTAAGCAACTTAAGCAACCTGACTTCATAACTTATTTATTTATTTATTTTTCACTTCCCTGACTCCTCTGAAGGGGTAGTTTGCCTGAGGTAGGTTACATGTTATTGTCAGGGAAATATCTTTATTCTTTTGCATTAATGCAACCTGTACCTATATGGCACAGAATTTCCTTGCACTCTGGTCCTTTGCAGACATCAGTAATTTATTCTACTCTGTTTCTCTGAGTATATTTTTTCACCTCTTGACTTTTTTTCACCATAGAGGTGTTGTAAATTCTCCTTGGAAATATAAAAGACTAGCAAGACCTGTTTCTTTATAGAATGAGAAGGACTGCAAATGTTTATTTTTTTTTAGAAATATAAAACTGCTAAGTAATTAATTAAGGTTCCACCTACTTTTAACATTTTTATTCTAATGATAGGATAATTTTTGAAAGATAAATTTGCATAACAACTTTTGGGAAAGATCTTTTTTAAAAAAAGAAAAAGAGCATGTATAGTTTGGGGTATGTGTCAAGCCACTGGATCACCTACAGCCTTCATTTGCTCTCTGGTCAACAGGCTTGGGTCTGCAGTAAGTGGGAAGAAAAATAATTTCTGCACCATGAGCTCTCAGAAGCGAAATCTCTTCAGATTGTCGTTTGAGACAAAGAGA
The DNA here is from genome assembly GCA_011074415.1 of Stictonetta naevosa. Lineage (NCBI taxonomy): Eukaryota > Metazoa > Chordata > Aves > Anseriformes > Anatidae > Stictonetta > Stictonetta naevosa. The sequence continues at coordinate 68,081,620 of CM021729.1, read as the reverse complement.
TTAACAAAGAAAATACTTTTTGTAGAAAGAAAACTAAACGTGTCTATATTTTTTTACTCTAGTCTCACTTTAACTTGGATTTTTTCTGTGTGCTCTTCCAGCAGCACAGGCTGCTGTTTCTGCATTTCTTTTCTTACAGAAATGATTTCACTTTCCTAGCTTCATGTATCTCTTAAAAAAAATAAAAAAATAAAAAAAACAGATGATGAAAGCTGCTCAGTATTAGCAGTTGTAATGCTGATGACATAGGTAAAAACATAGCTGCCAACCTGGGTTAATCCTAGAAGAACAAGTACTGCAGCTATTCCTGGGATCGTATGCGTGCAGCAGGGAGGATATATTTGGTAGAGTGCCACAAAAGACCTCACGACAGACAAATCCACACGTCATCAGTGGAAGCACTCTGTCATGAGTATGAGAATTGCATGTAAGATGTAATAAAGGTGTAATCCCACATTAGTGGTGCAGTAATATTGTTACACAGACTGTTTAAAACCCCAAAACTATTTGAATATGCTATTTCGTTGCCAGTCCCACAAGCGTAACTAATCCAGCAGAATATCTTTAGCAATGATTTATCAATCTCTATTTGCATGAGCGTAACCAGCACTGAACATATCAGCCTGAAGGTCTGAAAATTATCAAAGCAGTTAAAGCATATAACAGGGATGTCCTCGGAGCTCTAAAATAAGCCACCTTTCCCACGATCCCCATTCCTGTACAAAACTGCTTGCAGTTCCAGCCTCCCCTGGGCAGTGGAAGACGCTCTTTGTAACGCCGCCAAGCAGAGGAGCTCAGGTCCCTTTCTCAAAACCCGGTCCCTCACCACCTCTGCCGAGTCCTCGCGGCTGGTGGTGGCCAGGGAGAGCGCAGCAGGACTGGAGAGGTGCTCAGCAGACACCCCTGGTGATGAGAGAGGGAGGGATGCGAGACCCACGGACGGCGGGGTGAGGATAGCTTTCCTTCAAGGTGCTGCCTGTGTGTTTTAGCTAAGATGCTGTTTACTTCAACAGCTGAATATTTTAGCCCTACTGTTTAGTGTGAGACTGGCATCTCGATTATTTTAGAAACACGTGGCTTACAGTGATGGAGGCAAGATTGGCTTCAGGGTGACCCCCCTCTTTGGTCAAAACTCATCTTTATCTCCGTTATTTCTTGGAGAAATTCAGTGAAAGCATGAGGCAGTTAATATAAACTCTAATGACAAATGACTCTCTTGAGACCCATGGAGAAGAGCAATTAACACAATTTAGAGCTTAGAATAAAAAAAAAGTATGAAATTGTCTCCATAGAATGAGAGAAAGGACATGTAGTCATGTTCCTCTGAAGTGTCTTGAGACACAAAACATCTTAAAATGAAAGAGCCCTTTTTGATTAGTGGAGAAACGGCAGGACTTGGCTCAGAGAAAATTATCTTGCAATGCAATTGAAGAAAGCAATTTGGCTGGGAGCTGAGGGTAGGAATCAAATATATTTGGCTCAAATATAGAATGTTTTGTTGCCAGTAGAGTAAAACAAATTTGATGAAAACTGGCACAGAGTACGGGATGAAAAAGAGCTCAAAGAAAGATGAAATACAGTCGAACCTAGGAACATTGCCTAGACCTCAGCAACATGAAAACAGTGAAAGCTGCCAAAGTAAAGGGGAACTTGCCCATTGTCATCATGCTGGATGGAAGTAGAAGCAAAAGGACCTCTAAACCCCCTTCCTGCTCCCGATAAATAAAATACCTGAGTTAGACATGGGTATTTTTTAGACGTGGGTACCAAACATATCAGCCTTTCTCACACCTCAGTAATGGCAGAGACTTTTAGGAGACACCACCTCTGAGTGTATTGATCTCACACTTTTCTCCCTCTTACAGTTCGCTTCTTTTGGCTGAACGTAGTGTCACCTAACAAGCATTACAATGTTACAAGTAATATTGCCCAGAGGAAGGAAAAGTTGTTATGAAAATCATGCAAGTCTTTGCTGCACGTACAAGTACTGCTCCAGAAAACCTTGTCTTTTTAAACTGATTCCTATTGAAATTAGTGAAACGCTCTATAGATGTAAATTAATATTGTTTGTTATACCAAAGCTATACCTAAGTGTATATAATACACAGTATGACAACAATGGTGATATTTAATTCTCCTGATGACATGATATTTCTATTACATTACTTTGAACAGTTAAGTGCCATTCGACGACAGATCGTCAGCTTACAAAGATCAGAAGGACATATGTATTAAAATTTTTGTAGTCAATTCAGACAGAGGTGTTTATTACTAATCCTCTCTGTTGTTTTTTTAGACATTACTAAGTAAACATCTCCCCAACACATTTTCCATAAATGTGAAGAAATTTGTGGAGGATTCCTCCATATTTTTGAAGGCCACTGTTCTGCTGTCCTGTTCCATCATTTTTTTTTTTTTTTTTTTTTTTTTTCATGAGGTCTACTTAGACATAGCCAAAGGGAGTCAGAAGCTTCTTCTGCTGTTCAGGAAGAACGATGTATTCCCATCACAGCTCCTCTGACCTTACTTTTCACTTAAGCAGTGCTGGGACCGCTGGAGGAGCCTTAGTTCCTGATGTAGAGTACAACAGAGAGAGAGACATTGTTTTTTGCTACCTGATAGTGACTTCCCAAAGCTATGATATTGGCAAACACTTTTATTTTTTAAACTGGATATTAATGTACTCCAGGCATGAAATGACTTATAATGCCCTTTTTATTATTTTAGCACTTCTTTGTCATTGGAACAATATTTTATATAGGGGATTTGTAAAAGATTGGATTTGCTCTTTTTATGGCCTCTTTATGCAGTTACCAGCCACACAGTGTCAGACAGTGTTCCACACATTAATACAGATGCTGAATATGATTATGTTTCTGTATGTACCTTAGATGGTGAGCACAACTCTGTATATTCACTAGGGAAAACAGCTCCTGCATCAAAATGTCATTTATCATATTATTAATTCAGATGAATGCTTGAAGATGTCTAAAAAGGTTTCATCAGCTGCAACAAGAGGGAAGGCACAGAAAAGCTCATGAGAAATTCCTCCAGAATATTGCTAATTAAATAGTCCTCCAGTTTGGCTTAACCCTGAAGTGCAGGCTGGCCTGAATTCAGCTAAGAGAAATGTCATTTTGACTTAGTCCAAGCAGATGTCATCCTGCCTGCTACCCACTGCCAGCCGGGGTGCGCAGTGTAGAGGTCCGGGTGGGTGGCATATTATGTCGGTCTCCGTAAGGAAGTGGCACTTGTAGGTAATCCCCCGCGAATTCTAATTACATGAGCTGGGAAGTGGTGGTAGTGATGGATGTTGACAGCGGGTTTTCTCAGCATGCGACAGTCCGCCGTTATGAAGTGATCCAAAGCTGCCGCCCTGCCCACGCATATTGCTGCTGGTCTGCGCTGGGGGCTGCAGCGTTGTTTCAGGTGGGAGAGATCTGGATGTGTGTTTCTTCTGCGGTGTAACTTTTGTACCCGTGAACTTACTAATATACAGAATTGCCTCTTTTTATGGCATGAAGTACTCACATAATATTTCTCATAAAATGCTGCCAGCCTCCCAACAGACAGAGCCATCAACTTCTGGACAAAATAATAGTTAGAAATATTTTGTGATTACTCATTGTTTTCCACCTGACTCTGAAGAACTGGATTAATTAAGCCTTTCGACATCCAAATGAAGTAAATGCTACATTAATAAAAACATGGATGGCACTGGAAAACCTACTGTACACCCAAGAACCCATATTTTAAGAGAACAAAATGCAGGTCAGCTTCCTGGTACATTAATGAAACCAAATAAGAAACGGACCTGTATACCAGCCTGATACAGTGCTCAAAGTGAAAGGCAGATAGATGCATTTTATGGGCTGTATTCCACAAACATTTTCCATTGGAAATCCATACCAATAACAAGACACCAGAAAGAGCAAGCTAAAAAGAGCTACCATCAGCCTCAGAATAAATATGAAGAATATGGGCTTTTAAATCCACGTAGGGTTCTTTTTTTTTTTTTTTTTTTTTTTTTTTATTGGTGAAACTAATTGATCTGTCTTTCGTAATTTAGAAATAAAAATGATGCATGTCACAGAGAGTACGAATTTTACAAGGTATCTTTTTATTCTTTGTGCTTACAATTATGAGGGAATGACTGTCCCTGCAATAGGTGGACTAATTAGTCTTGCAGGCTATCAGATGCGGGTCATAACAAACTAGAAGTACTTAAGCATCCCAATCCTTGTGACCAGGGATAGAGTATCTTATCTTTATTTATTTGTATTGCAACTCTCCTAAGCAGTTTTCAGGCTAAACAACCTGTCAAAGGAATTTCTCAGGGAGGAAAGGTGCCATTTTCCTCAGTTGTTTTTTCAGTAATACCACGGAGTAATAAACCCAAAACATCTGGGGTGGAGGATGCTATACACTTAAAGCCCTGTGCTGGGACAGCATTAGCAAGAATACACAATCAACCTGTCCTTCAGCACCAAGAAAGGAGAAGCAACCAAAGTGGAGTATTCCTGTGTCCTGCAGGTATTTTGGGGCTTCACGAAGATGCTGTTGGATAGATGGGGCTTTTGGGGGGCAAATGTACAAGGTTTTCTTCACAAACAAAGGCTTTAGAAGTGTGATTGCTCTTAACCTCTGAACTGGGACTGCCATGACATTCAGGGCATCCAGGATGCTGGAGATGGAGCAGGGGCTCCTCAACCCTGAGAGCTACCTTGCAGATCTGTGCAGCTTGAGTTTCTTGGTGCAAGGTCACTTTCTTTTTCTATTTTTCTAAAGTTCTTCTGGATCTTTTCTGTATTTGCTCATGTGTAGTTGGTCAAATAATTGGGCATGCGTACTATGGTATATCTCTAAATACCATTATGTGTATGTCAACCACCCTTCCAGAGTGCAAAGTCCAAAAAATGAACATTGCAGTATTTTCATGTGATCCTCGCTTGTAATTACTCATACATGTATTTTAGATACAGTTTGATGTTTTCTTGACAATTTTGTTTCATGCACTATCGTCTCCATTTCAGGAATGCCTTATGTATCAGCAGATTTCCAACAATATTCAGTCACTTACTAGTCCTTCTGATGTGCTTGAAAATGTTCACATTAATTTCATTGGAAAAACTTATTTATTATTTTTTTTATGTGTAATTAACAAAATAACTAGGTATTGTCAGTACTTCTTTGAAGAAAAATTTGTATATACAGATCACTACAAATGAGAAATCATTAAATCTGTTTCTTTACTTGATACTAATGACTGGGTTTCTCATGGACACTTTCAAATCCAAAGAAAAAATAAGCAAGGAAAAATAACACGTTCTGTCACAAGTAAGAAGCAAATTAAAAAAAAAATAAAAATGAAAAGAAACAAATCTTTTGGAAACTTGTCTTTAATTATCTATGTAAAAAACAAAAAAAAAAAAAAAAAAAAAAACAAGCAAGGAAATGTGGAGGTGTTGCTTAGGTAGATTTTACTTTTTAAATTTTCATCATCACATTCCCAGCAGTGTTCTAACACATCAAGCTTCTTAAATCTGCCAGTCACTGTTAAAATTTTGTATGACAGACTGTAGGACTGGATCCGAAAGGCTTTTTTATTTCACTTGAAACGAAAAGGCAAAGACAACTGGAAAAATCAAACAAGTCAAAAGAAGAGTGAATGAACGAGATGAAACAACATCAAGAAAGGAACACACAGGGAAAGGCAGAGAGCAATCACAATGCTTGAATAAGTGACTGTGAAATGACAGAGAAGGCACAAGGCTGCCCCTCAGCTACAACAACTGCCCTGCACCTCCCATCCTGTGCCCTGGGGTTATTTTCAACACTGTTTTTTAGGTAAATTGGGCCACTTTTATGGGTTAGGTTGGGTGGTAAAAAATGCAGGACCTAGCAGATTGCAGATTCCACGTGACATTTTACAGCTCAGGCTCTAGCCCCTGATCAGAGGAACACAGAATCACAGAAACATTAAGGCTGGAAAAGACCTCCAAGATCATCTGGTCCAACCATCCCCCTGTTGCAGTCACCCACTAAACCATGTCCCTACGCACCAGCTCCAACCTTTCCTTGAACACCGCCAGGGACGGTGACGCCACCAGCTCCCTGGGCAACCTTTTCCCAGTGCCTGACCACTCTTTCTGGGAAGAAATGTCTCCTAATTTGCAAACTAAGACTCCCCTGGTGCAACTTGAGGCCATTCCCTCTAGTCCTATCACTAGTTATCTGCAAGACGAGGCCAACCCTCTGTTCCCCACACCTTTCTTTCAGGAAATTTTACAGAGCAATGAGGTCTCCCCTGAGCCTCCTCTTCTCCAGACCAACCCCCCTCCAGCTCCCTCAGCCGCTCCTCACAGGACTTGTGCTCCAGGCCCTTCACCCACTTCATAGCCCTGCTCTGGACACGCTCCAGGTTCTCTATGGTCCTTGCTCAGTTACTTGTTTCATGCAGTTAATACCACAAGTGGCTTGACCCAAAAAACAAATGTGAGTCCTTTTGTTATTATTATTTTTTTTAACCTAACATCATTTGTATTACAGATGATGTTACACACAAGCAGACTGTCCTGCACAACAATGTATTTTTTCCTTTTCACTCACTGGTTTTAATTGAAAAATTTTGCATTTCCAACTGAAGTTTGTTGATCATAACTTTCTATTTCTTGAAATATTTTATCCAAATAAGAGATCAGAAGACAAGGGTTGGGATTACTTATTCTGCTGATGAATTACCCATAAAAAATTAACTCCTCAATAGCTTTACAAGTGAAATAACTTCTATTTTCTGCAGACAAGGACTATATTGGCCTTGAACTGTGAGACTGCTGCCATTCGAGAGGTATAGCTGACCTGCTCTTTGCAGGCTAACCCCAGTCCTTCTGTATTGTCCTCCCAGGATCAAGTAAAGGAGTGAAGTGTTCTGGCATCCCCTCATGACCTCCAAGTCAATAGGCAATAAACTTGAGAGCCAAATTATTTCTCATTTACAGTACTCTGGCTGTATCTCATGCGGGACAAATCTTGGTAGCATCGTCTTTACATCTTTGTTTCTTTTGCTGAAAAGAGATCATAATGAAATATAGGGAAAAATTAGGTGTGTTTAATTGTTTTATTTGCCATATATCAGCTCTACAGAGATTCTCACCCCATTGACTTCCAAAGGCTAAAAGAATCCTGAAGTTTTGAAGCAGGAAAGAGTTTAGGTTTTGTGCGTGCTGTGTTTAAATGCCTAAAATCTTTGAGGAAAATGTCAGGCAGGGCTGCCTTTATTCATTCTGTCATCTTGTAAGAATATCATGCCGCTTCCAGTGAGCAACCAGAGGCAGCCCTGAGTTACTGCAGCAGCAACGCGCCCCAGCCATCCCCCGCCATGCATCCAACCAGCCCGGTGATGTTTCACCATTTAGTGGATGTCAGTGGGACAGAAGTCGTCAGCAATGCCTGTGCACTGCTTTCTCACGTTTTATAGTATTTCCTAGTGTGAATTATCCAGCTAGAAGTTAAATTTTTAATAATATATATATATATACTCATATTTATCTTCATTTTCACAGGCAGTCCGTTTCATATTTATTCACAGCTGTAAAAATCCTGCCCTCTTAATTGTACACGAGACAACCTATAGTTACTACAACAGTTGCTTAAACATAGAGAAAATTACTTTGTTTTTGTCTTTTATTGGTTACTTTTTGTACAAAACAAGGTTTGCACAGTCTGACTATGGGCCATCTGTGATCAGTAATGAGATGGGTAAGAGGCAATCTTCCTGAAGGAAAGGAAACCATCAGGGAAAACAGGTGCTCAATAATTGCAGGTCCGCCTGGCCTGGGCTAAGACAAAACTGGGGGGCTAACAATTCTTTCTGGGAGCGATTACTTACAGTTACCTGTGTGTTATGAAAGAAGCTCACATCAGAACTGAACGTGGAAGAACAATGCACACTTTTCACGTTAGACTGCCTGGGTATAACGAAGGTATCAACTCAAGTGCTTGCAGGCCACTTCCATGCCACAGATCAGCTTCCAGAACAGTTTTGCTTGGTGGGAAAACGCCAAAAGTCGTGCCTAATCTCGGAGAGCAGGTAACAAGGGTTTGAGAATAATAGTTGTGCTTTCTCAGGGTGAGCAGGAATTAATTTGTTGTGTTTTGCTGTGGTTTTAAAGGACTTGTGTTAGTTTCATGCTGCCAAAAAAGAGAATTCCCCGGTCATAAGGACGCAGATTCTTTCCAGCGTATCACCAGAAGAACAGATACTAAATACAACACAATTTTAACATTCAGAGGTATTGAATACTGAAGAAATAAATTTCAAGTGAACCGTATAAATAATCAACCCCCAGCTGACAAACAGATGGCTAATGGGATTAATAACAGGCAGTAAAGTCTCCCCTTTCTACTGATAAGTCATTTTAGAAAGTTCAGGAGCTCACAGAAATTAAGATTGCCATTACCTGAACCACAGAAATTTGGTCCCTTCAGCAGTGGCTTCATGTTTCAGACTTATACTTTTTGGCCTCAGTTCTCAATGTGGCCTACAATTTGGGAATTTAAACACAAAAATAATTGCATGTGAAGTTAAAGTGTGTGCAAATATTAGTTGGTAGACATCTGGTCTGAGATTTTCAACGCTCAATTCAAACTGTAAAAAATATTAAAATATCCAAATTTCACATATTTCTGTAGAGGTTGTCATGTGTACGCAGGTAATTAGATAACAAGTTACTACCACTTGCATCTGTCATCTAAACATGCAAAAGAGTACCCAGAAAAGATGACATTGTGCTCACAGCTCTGAAAACCTGTCTGCTGATGAACGCTACACTCGCCATCTGGCTTCTGCACACTGTAGATGACTTCGCAAGCCCTGAAAAATCAGTATTGCTTGGGCTTGTGTTGGATCTCATGCACCAGATGGCCCTTTCACTGAACTTGGCTCTCAAGTAGCTGGCCACAAACTGCTGTGCATTTTATCCATGTTGTAATAATGTTTGTCATTTAGGGAAACTTGAGTTTACCTGCACAGTTTGTTTCTCCCTCTTGACATGCCAAAGTTCTCTCTGTCAGGCACACTGAATACATGTGCACTTACAAACTTCTGAAAAAGCAGCCATCAAGAAATATGCCATAAAAGCAACTGAAAAATCAAGCCTATAAATATATGTTAGTCATAAATTTTGTATTGAAGTTATAAATGTAGAAAAAAAAAAAGACAAACAAGATCAAAAAAATATTAGGTGATATTAAAAATGAGGAAAACATCTATCATTTTTAAAATGTCTTTGACCACTAAAAGTATACTGAAAGTATAATCAATTGTTTTAAACTTCATATGGTCTAAATTAGAGTCAGGGAATACGAATATCAGCCAAAGGAAAAATCTAGCATTGAGTTGGTCCAGCAGGACTGTAAAACCTTGGCTTTCTAGGATTCTAGGTAATTATTGGGAATCGTTTTCATGTTGTTATTGTCTATGTCAGCTTCTCTTTATGAGAAACTCTAAGTGCATTTTATGTTGGCTATTTTACATTGTCTGTAAAATGACAGATGCAGGCAGTAGCAGTTAGATATTTAATTACCAATCTGCACATCTGAGTTCTGTCAGGATAATACAGACCTTTAATCAATCAAAGCAGAATGAACATAGGAATATATTTTTAAACCTGTCCCCACAGCATTTACATCTCCATCAGGTGTTTTATTTTTGTCTGCTACCACGTGCTGTGTCCCCAGTGAGTACTGTGGATATAGACTGTTGGACATATCCAACACAAGCAAACAAATTCCATCACATTAAGTATCTGTAACTCAAGAGAGGAATAGGCAAGCTTGTGGAATATCATGCTAAATGGCACTCTGGGCAAAAGCAATGCCAATATCAGCTACCCGTGGCTGCAGTTCTTTTTCCCCTGGTAGCTCTGGTGTTTTAGACACAACTTGATTTTATACTACCTACTCCTGTCAATACACTCTGGAAATTATCTGGTCTCTTTCTTCTTTCCCTGTCCTTTTCAATTTCTTGTCATCAGATTACCACAGATGCTGTGTGTTGCTTCCTGGTCTTGTTGCCCTCCACCCCTTTCCACTGCATTCTGCCTTACAAACACTGGCAGTTCTGTTTCTTCTTCCATCTTCTCTTCCTCATCTAGAGTCACTGAAGACTAATGCCGTCTGAGTCTGAGCTACACTCTTAAATCCCATCCGACTGAATCTCAAATTCAGGCAAAAGGTATTTGCCTAATTCATAGTGCATTGTAATAGGATTGTTTTTCTTTTAAATATTTTAAATAAATAAATAAATAAATCACTTATTTAGATGATTATCTGTCATCCCCATTAATTCATGCTAATTCAGAAAGTGTCTTCTCATTTTTTTTTTTTTTAATAATTTTTTTACTTTTTTATCTGTTAAATATTCCTGAGGGAACAATGTTCAAAGACAACATAGAGGAGCAGCCAATGATGAATAAAGTCACTCTTTTTCATCTTTCTTGTGATGAAAAGTGGGCTGTCTCTGACTTTGTTTCCAATAGTGATAAAACATTCTTTAGACCATAATGTTTCTTTTATTGTTGATTCGTGTAGGCTAGTTTGGAAATACAGAACTTGATGATTTTCAGTGTCATGCCTGTAATCCCCCAGATAATAATTAGTCAACAGTCAATTCAGGAATAATCAACTATCAATATTCATATCAATAAGCATACAGTATAGTTGTGGAGTTGACAGCATGCATTGCCCTAAACATATTTCTCACCTTTGCATAAGTAACTCCTAGATAAGGCTATGTCAGCTTTCTGTGAAGACTGTGGCTCTGAAAAATAATTGATTTATTGGTGAAATTGGTTTGTCTGCTATCTTTTATAATCTCTTTAACTAATCTTAGATTTAAAGGAAAAAAAATAAAAAGAAAGTATTTTTCTTCTACTCTGGAGCACCAAGATGCTGTCATGTTTCAGACAAGTAAATATGACTCTTTTTAAGCCTTTCATATATTATTAGAATAGTCAAACGAAATACAGTCATGGCTTACAGAAAAATTCATTAAGGAAATGTGATGAAAACCTTCATTTCCAACCTCAGACATTTAATGAGTCAGTCACTGTTCTCCTTTTTCAGATAAAATGCAGAGATATATAAATTATAGGGAAACTTCAAAACAAGAAAGATCCAACATAAAAAAAAACTTATTCAAATGCCAGAATGCAAAGGCAAAAAAACCAAAATGATGAAGTCCCACAGCAGACAAAAAGGCTCAGAGCTATTTCTCCCTTCCTCCTCCTGAAGTCCCTGGTTATGTGGTAGTAGGGGAGCACTGTGCTTGCAGGGCACCTGTCAATATGATGGCCACAAATATTTAGCCAGTGGCAATAGGTTTTCCCTTCCTGGCCCCATTCGCAGAAGTCCTTTAAGCTTTGGTTAATTTAGTCACAAGGGAAGTGGATCACGGATGCAGCACAAAGAGGAGCAGCAGATGGCCTTGTTGTTGGCCAGTACGAGAATGGCACCAGTAGCTCCCAGTGAGGTGGAGGTTGTTTTGGGAACCAAAAGGCAAACAGACAATCAAAAAGCTCACAGCGGTGGATGCTCAGACATACATACTAGTAATGACAGCTACAAATACAGGTCCTCATACTGAGAAGGACGCTGGTAAAGATTGTTATAGCTCTGGACCATTAGAGACAAATATTGGAACCTCAGGGCTGTGCTGAAAATTTCATTTCTCTAGAACTGCTGAAAGGGACCAAAAGCAAATTGTCAACAGTGCGGCTCAGAACATGGGCACACAAAGCCTGGAAGGTGGCTGTCGAATAAAATTGCAACTGAAAGGATACATCAGAATTAAACTTTATATTGGAGTACAGTTATATGGTTACAGAAAACTCTTTTGGTTCTCAGTGCAACCAGAAAATATCTGAAAAAAAAAAAAATTATTGAGATAGCCAAATTGAAAAAAAAAAAAAAGGTACAGAGACAACCAAATATTCTTTTATTTAGGTAACTTGATAAGCAGTTATAAGAAAAAGACTGAATTTACAGACAACCCAGGCACTAAAACTCTCAATGAAAATTAAGAATCAAGCATTTTTTAACTTCACACGAAATATGTTAGGTAGGAAAACAGTTTAAAATGTATGACCCAGAGGAAAACTCAGGCAGCTACGTACAGCCAGATTTGTAGTTTGCACAAGCAGTATAACACAGCTACTAAACCCAATCTTGTTCCAAGAAGTTCAAGATACGTCAACAACAGTAGAAATACAGAAAGCAATTTTTTTTTAGAACAAAGGTTTTGCAAATGAAGGGCGAAAATATGTGGAATACTACTTGCTGTGCTAGGAAACACTGGATAGCCTCGAAGAAGTAATAAGGTAATTTGGGGGAAAAAGAAACAAACAAACAAACAAACAAACAAACAAAAACCAGTAATTAAACATTTGAAGAAATATGGAGCAGGAAGTTAGATAGTTGGGTGGACATGGAAAGTAAAGTGCAGGGCAAGTATACTGTCAGATCGTAATGTGTTCAAACTGAAATGCAATAAAGAAACACATTTAAGAAGGCTAGGACAGATGTGTGCTTAAGATTGATGCAATTGTGCCTTGAACTGGTACTCCAAAAGTCCAACAGTCATGAAGTATTGCTAATTACTTAAAACGCACTCCTTGACTAGGCTTATGTAAAGCATAACATAAGACTCAACAAAAAGATCTGGAGACTGAAACACAAAGTATTTACATTCTGTGCCAGAAATCACTGTGGTCTGTGGAGGAATTCATTCAGGAAAAGACCATCTGTAAAACAGATGTATGTCATATCTTCAAAACCAGAAAGAGTGATAGTATGAGTTTATATGGATTTCCCTTATTAACAATAATTTGGTAATAGAAGGGAATTGAATAAACTATTTGTATGAGAAATTTCAGTGAAAGGAACTTGACATTTTGGTGACTAAAATAACAGAAAAAGGCAGTATGATTCATATTACATATATATATACACACACATATTTATGTGTAAGCTCCAAATGATTTTTCAGTCAGCCTTCTTCTTTTCCATTCCTCCTAATGCTGGTGTTACAGGATGGAGGAGGAAATGGAGGAGACAACATGAGTCCTCCACAACCCCTGCTTTCAAATGGACTTGTAATTGCTCATTGAGTTGCAGGACCACAGGGACATTTCAGGTATCGAGAAGCAGTTCTAAATCTGAGTAAAATTAACCCTGGGGAACAAAAAAAAAAAAAAAAAAAAAAAAAAAATTGAACGACAGCAAAAAACAAACAAATAAAAACCCATAAATCTTGTATCCTCTCAAGATATTGAGAGGTTACAAAACATCAAAGCTGTTTGGAGGGGAGATGGCTTTAAGCAGAGATGACCTGCAAACAAGTAAAACTCCAAGAGAGAAAAATAATCATTAGACTCTCTAAAGTTGTCCAAAAGTAGTTGATGTAGGTGATGTGTGTTAACTGTAAAGACCAGTAAAGTTTGAGGGTGTCATAGTATTTGGAATGCTGATTTATGAGCACGAGAGTGTTCCCCATATAACTACAAAGAGTTAACAGGCAACATCTGGAAGAACAAACAGGAACTGAGGAAAGGGCTCGCCACTGGTGATGCTTCAGCAGAGACTCGACAGCTGTCAAGAACTACTGCCAGAAAGGTTCACTCTGAAAATCTGAGATGCTTAACATTCACATGAACCTACAGAGACGCTTTCTGGACCAGCAAAATGCAGTAAAATTGCAGAAAAATGAAAAAGAATAAAACTGTTGTAAGAAGATTTAAAAGGCACCGTGCTAAGGCTAAGGAACCAGGCAGACTCTGAAGGATGAGATGCTTAGCAACAGGAGAAGCTGTAACAGGATGAATATAGAGGGTATCTGCCATATTAAAACTGATTATTTTATTTTATCTTGTTTTGTTTCTGATGCTAAAATAAATGTTTTCTGTCTCTAAGAAGACTCAGTGTCTAATAAGGAGGCCTGAACATCTTACCTGCAGAGACACAGAAGCTATGGAGACACGGGTCCCAGCCTAAGGGAGAATTGTGTAATTTCACTGAAGGCTAGGCAAAAACCTAAAAGCATCCCTCTTGAAAAGTGCTCTCAGAGAGACTGGGAAGGGCAAGGAGCTAAACCACTAACCCTTCCTGATGCTAAAGGCGCTCTACAACCTGTACTAAAGAAAATATTGAGGAGACCTGGAAAAGTGTCAGTGTTTGCCCATTGCTCTAACAGATAATGAAGCTGGAATTTTGTGATGTCAAAAAACTCTTGGATCAATCAGATAACTTTAATAGTCAGTACAACTATTATTTGTCAGTCCTAAGCACTGATGAGTTTCACAATACAAGAATAAAAAAATGAGGCTGGAGCTGAGATGCATCACAGAACAAAAAAGAAAAACTGATGAACTCATTCTGCTGTGCAAGTATACTTGTCATGCAAGCAAATAAAGATTAACGTAGTGGAAGAGGCCAAATAGCTAACCTAATACCACCAGTTACTGAAGATCCCACAAGCTTTCAAGCATAATGTATATAATATACTTCAAAAAATATTATATTATTATCTGTATATATTTGTTCATATTATAAAAACAGCACAGGTACAGTATGGACCAGGCAGGTCGTAGATGGTACCTTGAAAAGCTAGTATTAAAAGTAGACTTGCTTGTTAATGTTTGCACATGTTAACTGGAGAAAACCTGAAGCTGTCAGCCAACAAATATGGAAGAAAATTGAGGCTGCATAAAATTTCTAAATTAATATTACAATTTACCACTAGCAATAATGCAATTCGGTACTAACGATAATTAACAAAAAGTGAGCCAGAACTCACTAAAAAAAAAAAAAAAAGAGTTTTATATTCATTGGTGGAGACTTGAAGGGGAAAAAGCCTTCTAACAGCAGAGAGATTGCTCTGCTCAGCCCTATCGGAGGGGTGACATGCTTCTACCCATTTGCAAGGCCATCTGGTTGGGCCTCTCTCTGCTGTGGGATTTCCCTCCCAGACGGGTATGAGGCCTGACCACATGGCTGGGAGCGCTGTGCGTGCTTCACGGTGCATCGCTGTGGCTTTGCACCAACCTGTGCCTCCGCCCTGCCTTCCCAGGAGCTGCATTAGACCTGGCCACACAGGTTGTTGGAGGAACCATGTCAAGTGTAAGCAGCAGTGATTAGAGAAATAGCTAAGTAACACTAGCAGAAGGCCAGGAAGCAGTATTCTTGAAATATTAGAGACAAAGATACATGTGGAAGGAATGGAAATCGATCTCCAGTAAATTGACACAGCTTCTCATAACATCCTACAATACTCACAGTACTTTGCTAGTATAGAAAACATCTTGAAGCTTGCAATGCCATACAGTAATGACCGAATCTGTATTTTAATTGCTACACCCAAAAAACTCAGTAGCTGGTTAAAAATATTCAAAACTGCAGTAAGGAGATGAAAAAATTTCCAGATCTTAGCTGTGATTAGCTTTGTGAGATGCTATGTTATGTCAAATTAGAAGAGCCATATGTAGTAGGAGCATAATTGTATAAAATCCAGGAAGAAATGTACTCTTTACTGTATATTCTTGGGTGAAGAGAGGACTTGTAGTACTGCCTATAGCTAAGGTTGCCTGAAGCTTCAAATTATATCACATGGTTTCAATGTTTTTAAAATTTTATTTATTTCTTTTAATTTCAAAGCCTTTAACTATTTTGCCTACAACTTTCCGTAGAGGATTTTTGTCTCATGCTGAATCCCAATTAGAAAGGTTCAGGTAAAAATACTTTTAGCCATGGCCTAAAATGAGTAAAACAATGTCGTTGCCTGCATAACACAAAAGTTCATACAACAAGTTGTAGGGAAATTTAAAGGACCACTGTTTGTCAGATATCACAGGTACCACACGGCAAGACCTGAAATATGCTGGTGGGTTGCCTGTGTCCCAATGTTTCTGTGAGAGAAAAACAAACAACAACAAACTTCCAAAGCTGTACGTAAGAAATGCATTACAGAAAAAAAAACAAACAAAAAGCAGACAAACAAACAAACAAAAACCCTAAATTTGTCATTTAAAATATCACTTAGATGAAAAAAGGAGACACAAATTCATAATAATTCGCTGAGGAAACATAAAGATGACTAAATGGCAGCACTGAGCACGTGCAAATGAGGTTAAAATGCAGTTCCAGGCTGAGAAAGGCCAAAATCTTTTTCAGCCTTTGAGCCTAAGGCCATCTCCAGTCAAACACTGCCTCGGTAGCTGTCTTGTGTATATTTCACAATACGACCACCTTTGCTGTATTTTAGATTCCGAATAATGGGAGAAATGAGGCTGTTTCAAAAGTAGGAGTTAACTGAGAACTTAGGTATGTTTCCAAATGTAAATACATATGGGTAGTGATGTGAATATCAGAATCTACAGGGTAACGATTTATTTTTCCAATAAATAAGCAAAAAGAGAGAGAGAGATGTTTTTTTTAATCTAAACCAGTGGAGAGATACTGGTTTTGGAGCCAGTCATTAAAAATGTTAGAAAATAGATTTTATAAAATTCACAGTGCTTAGCATTGAGTGCTACATTTGTTTTATCAGTTTAAGTTAAACTGATTGGTGTGATGACATACATAGAGAGAGCAAACACAGTTCTGAGAAGATTGTAGTCGCTTTCCTCATAAAATGTTCTTCCCTTTTTGACATTTACAATTGATATGTTGGAAAAAAAAAAAAAATCTCTACTATGAATCTCCTCAGTTTCAGAAACTCCATGTTTGAAACACCAGATCTGTCTTGTGTGTGTCTGTGTTTTGTTTTAGCTTATGAAACATTGTTGCAGTGGGGTGTAAATACATGTTTTCAGATACCCTTTTTTATTTCCAGGGCTAATAAAGGCTTATTTGTTCATTTGGAAAAGTGTCATTCCCAGCTGTTACAGGTGTTACACCCATACTCTTTTTAAATGTTGAGATTTCCATCTGAACGTTGCTTGATGTCTTGCTGTGATCTTTCTGCCAGGTTCAGCTTCAACTTTAATAAACGAATGTGGCTCAGAGAATTCAGTGTGCAGAATGACTCATTTTATTATAGAACTGTTTATGGTGACTTGATCTGAATTAATGCTAGAATAATCCCACTCTGCCTGTTACAGTGCTGCCATGTACTGCCTCCTGGACCCAGACCCACTTCGCCCCCAGGAAAACGAGCATTTCTGCAACTAAACAGCCCAAGCTACTTTGACCTTTTCCTGTTACACGCAAATCCACTCGCTGGCTGGATAAAACAGACATGACTTCAACAGATTTGGAAGCTGTGACATAATGACGCAATTTTAATGTTAGGAGAGAAAAATGCTGGGTCTGGCGGCAGCCAAGCCAAGAGGCTTTCCTGCACAGTATTTGGGACCACTCGGCGCAGAGGTTGTAGCCATGCAGCAGGAGCTGGACTGCAAACGCCAGGCTGCTGCACGGCGCCTTGTGCCCACTTCTCCTTCCAGCCGGCGACTTCCAGGCAACATCGCGCTCACCAGGGCAGCGGGTGTAGGAATAATGCTTACCCCAAGTAACAAAATTCCCATATTTCCTGTGTTTGAGACAGTTTGACCACTGGTGAAAAAGAGTGCCGTTCAAAGGCATATTAAGCCGAGGCTGCTTCAGTATTTTGGTGAGTAAGCAGTTATTTTAACCAAAAATGTTGTATTCTTTCTATAGCTATTGTCTTTCTGAACATTTACTTTTTCATGCCTTCACAGAAATTACAATCTATTTGAAAACCTGCTTATTTTACAACTGCTTCACTCTAATGTGAAAATAAAGAGTAAAAGACAAGGCAGATGTTCAGATAGAAGTATTCAAATGCTTCTCTAAATAGGCATTTTTTCCCTCCCCAGGCATAGGCACAGAACCAAATTTATCTTTACTTATACTTGATTCCTGCTTTTTGAGCCAATCCTTCTTTTCACAAGAAAGTAAGCCATAGAACGAGGTTCCATTTCAGCACGTTTCTGTGTGGCACCTACAACATCAGACAGATATTGCACATTAAGTTCCAAAGGCCGAGAAAACAGCTGTTTTCTCCCGTTTCTGTTTGGCAAAAGTCATATTGTCAAGTGCCTGGCTGCAACCTTCTTTGGGAAGGCTGGATCAGAATACAGTTGCCCTAATCACCAGCTGGTGTGACGAAGTGACTCGGATTGAAACGCAATCCAAAATCCAGACAAAGGTACGGCTCACTTTATGCAATAAATGTGTATTTACTTCAATTTGTTCTGAGATCATCCTGCCGCTGTCACTTTAATTAAAACAAGAAACTTCAGACAGCATTCAGCATCCAAAATGGAGTGATGGAGACAGTGGTCTGGCTCTCTGTGCTGAGGAAACAGACAATATAATTATTTACAACTGTCTTCTTTTTAGAAAAAGCGTAGGTCAAGACAAATTGACTTTTTTTTTTTTTTTTTTTTTTTTTTCCCAGCTGCACATGCCTCCAGGAAACAGTGAGGCTGAGCCATAAATCCGCGCGTACAGCTGCAGAAGGGCAGATGTGCCTTGAGACACCTTCGGCGACAAACCCGGTGCTTTCTGTAGCACCCCCTGCCCAGGCAGGAGCAATTTTAGGCACACCTTTCCCCAGCACCGCGCCCACAAGGTGACTCCGGCGAGCGGGGGAAGGTGGGCGCCCTGTGCCCCCCTCCCCAAAAATCGCCTCGATGGGCGCCTCCCCGTGGCGCTGCCCGTGGAAACCCCCCTCCCAGAGCCGTTTTTAAAAATTTTAACTTTTATTTTTTCCTTGCCCCATGGAAACCCCTCTCTCCCAGAAATGCTCTTTATTTTATTTATGTAATTCTTTTTTATTTTTTCCTTGCCCCATGGAAACCCCTCTCTCCCAGAAGTGCTCTTTTATTTTATTTTATTTTTTTTCTCCCCTTCTCCTCCCCCACCGCAGTCTAAATAAAGATGCCGCTGCTTCTTTTTATTTATTTTTTTTATTATTTATTTTATTTCCCCCGCTCCCGGGAGCTGCCTGCGGGTAAAATGCAGCATCACGGCGCTGCCGGGCAGAGCACGCTGCCCTCTGCGCGGCTGTGCTGAACGCAAAAAATACACACATATATATAAAAGAAAAAAAAAAGAAAAAAAAGAAAAAGAAAAGAAATCGGCGTGGAGAGGGGGCAGGCTAAGCCCACTGTGTCCTCGCAGCATATATAGGCGAGCCCGGCGGTAACTTTGGCTGCCTCCTGCCTTCGCTGCGGGGCCGGGGCTGGTGCGGAGGCCGCTGGTGGCAGTGTTGGTGGTGACAGCGTTGGTGGTGGCCGCGGTGGTGGCAGCGGTGGCGGCAGCGGCGGCAGCAGCAGCAGCAGCAGCAGCAGCAGGCGGCGCCGCTCCGTCCCGGCCCGCCGGGGGCTGAGGGACGCCGGGCCGGCCGGGCTGTGCCTCCGGGGCCGCCGCCGGAGGACGATGGAGCCGGGCAAGGAGGGTAAGCCCGGCGAGGCCGAGCCGGCCGCGTCCTTCCAGGCCCGGCTGTGGAGGAACCTGCAGCTGGGGGGCAAGCGCCGCACTGCGGAGCCCCCGGCCCCGCCGAGCGCTAAGGGGGAGCCGGCGGCCGCGGGGCGCTGGGGGGGGCTCAGGCGGCGGCGGCAGGCGCTGGACCGCGTCTTCTCGTCCTCCCAGCCCAACCTGTGCTGCTCGGCCGCCGAGCCCCCCGAGCAGGGCGGAGAGGCCGGCTCCGCCCTGCGCCGCCCGCCCGAGCACCGTTTGCCCCCCGGCAAGGCCCCGCCGGCCGCCCGCACGACCCCTGCCGCCTCCTCCGCCCGGCCGGGGGGCGACCAGGGGCCGGGGGGCGGCACCGAGCCGTGCCGGCGTCCCGGGGCGCACCTGTCCCACCAGAAGAGCTCCTCGCTGCCCAGCACCGCCTGCCTGGAGCAGCTGCTGCAAGGCTCGCCCTCCGCCGGCACCGGGAACCAGGCGGTGAGTCCCTCGGCTGGGGCACGGCGGGGGGCAGCGGGACCCCCGGCGCCGAGGGGCGAGCTGGGGTGGGTGGCGGGGTCGGGGCGCGGGGGGACAGGGCTGCACCAGGGCTGCCCTCCTCCCCCGTCCCCTGCTTCCTCTGCCTGTCACTCTCTTTTATTTTATTTTTTTATTTTTTCCCCGAGTCAGCCAAATTCGGTGTCTCGGCAGTGCAAGAGGGACGTGGAGCTTGTAGAGGGGTCCAGCACGGAGCGACGAAGGTGGTTAAGGGATTGGAGCATCTGTCCCGTGAGGAAAGACTGAGGCCTGTTTAGCCAAGAGGGGACTGAGGGGGGGATCTTACCGACCCCTACAAAAAACCTGAGGGGACGGTGTAAAGAGGATGGGGCCAAACTCTTACCAGTGGTGGCCGGTGGTAGGATGAGGGGCAATGGGTACAAATTGAACCACAGGAGCCTTCATCGCCACGTGAGGCAGAACGCTGTGGTTCGGGTGACAGAGCACCGGGACAGGCTGCTCAGAGAGGTTGTGGGGTCTCCTTTGGAGATCCTCAGCACTCGCCTGCGTGCCGTCCTGTGTGGCATGCTCCAGGTGACCCTGCTGGGCTTGGACCAGATGATCTCTGGAGGTCCCTTCCAACCTCGGCCATTCTGTGGTTCAGCGGCCCAGCTTGCACACGCCTAATCAGTTACAGTAATTAGCCCATCCGTGCGCTGCCACCGCTGCACACTGGTGGCACAGAGTCCCCTCGGTGCCCAGGGCAGGGCAGCACCTCCAGCGGGTGTCACGTTGGGGTGAGGTGACGAACCCCGTGGTGGTAGGACTGTAACAAACCTGCCCTCAGGCCTGCCGTCTGTCCTGTCCTGCCGCCGCTCTGTCCTCCCCTTCACCGCCCAAACCCCAAAACACGGGGGGCTGTCGGCGTGGCACCGGCCGGACCGCGCTGGCGAGGCGGGCATCGCTCCTCAGCAGCCCTTACATTTCTGCCCACGCTCGCAAAAGCGTGCGGCACGTTTCAAGCCGACGTCTTCGGGTTTGGGTGGTGGGAATCACGGGAGTTTGACTCTGCCGGGTAATACAGGGCATTTTAAAGGCTACCACACCTAGCAGTTAATAAATATGAAAAGCGCCTTTACTTTTTTTTTTTTTTTTTTTTTTTCAGTGCTGTTCCACTGTTGCATTCAGCAAAGAAACAGACCGTTTATTTTCAAAACATGTCAATTGTTATTTACTTGCGAGGGAATTACTCTTATTTTGAGCAAGGTACAGTCACAACATTTGGAAAGAACGCTGCTAATCCAAACAAAGTGGCACCCAAGCTTTCCAACAGTTGTCTTTAATGAGCAGGATTATGGCCAATTTCTCCAGGCAATTTCTAGCATTAACTCGGGCTGTGCCTGCATACCCAAACTGCTGTTTCTGATGTTAAGCAAAGCTTTTCGTGTCCCTGGCTCATTGGTGGAGCTTAGAGCCGCTGATCGTGATGTTTATTCCGGAGGGATGATTTGAAGCAGCTGTTTTGTGGTCCCGGACTCAACAGGTCCTCTGCCCTTCTCATCGCTGGAGGTGGAGTCCCGCTCAGGTTATTTAACCTGGTTTAATTCACCATCTTCACTGGGCTATAGGATGGGAAGGGGAACACGACTCAAAATATAAGGCGCTGCTGGAAGCTCTCCAGTGGTGTCTGGTATTCCTCAGAGGTCTGTGCGCAGCAAGTAACAAGTTCTGTGACTGTCTCGGGTTTCCACTTCAGTGTATTTCAGGAGTCAGGTCTCATATGCTTCTGTGCTGTACTCACAGTTCAGTAAGGTCCCTGCCCAACTTTGGTCTTGGCCGATGAAATCAATACTAATAAAGTTCTATATGATTTAAGTATCTTATTTCATCAGCAATCAGGTGAGAAAATGTCGCATTCAAATTAAATTAAACGGATATCCACAATGATCCAGAAATTAAACAGTTGTGATCCTCAGCGTGAAGCAGGCACCAGCGTTTCCTTGCATCTGTATTCCAGTCAAATCTCGAATAAATTTTAAAGCAAGTTTTAAATCTAGCAGTATCTTAGTGTTTTTTTTTTTCTTTTTTTCCTTTTTTTATTTCTAAGTATTTTTAACATAGTCATATGGACAGGCAGTATTTTGAAGAATGGAATTAAATGAGGCTCCTTCAGGCTTTGTACAGGTTTATTCTGTTGATTTTCTTTTCTTCAGTAACTATGTACTAGATATTTTGAGGATGGAAAATACTTCCTCAGTGATGGGGGAAAATACTGCAGCTGTAATCAGTGGAAAGGACCATGAGTTAGTGTGGTGAATGGGAAGACTTGCATTTTAGGTCACATTACTATGTGCAGATTTAATCTTGGTATTGTATTTCTTGGCACAGTCACACCATTTAAAAATAATTTGATCTAAGTAAAAAGGCTGAAGTCTGCGCTACAGTGAGATCACAGTGAACATGGACAATATAGCAAATGCTTCGCTTTCTTGGCATTGGATGAAGTTTCCTTTCCAGTGAATAGGACTAGCACTGTGCTTCAAGAAGACGGACTCTCAAGCATGGAGTCTTCAGCGAAGAACCATTACAGTTGAGCCCTGAATCCTGACCTGGTTCTCCTCGGAAGACTGAGCGCCTCTCGAAGCTGCCCTTGGATTGCGCTGGGGAGAGGTGGACGCTACAGCCGCTCTGCAGGGAACTCAGGTTCCTTTCACAGGGTAGGCAGAATGTGAATGCCATTTACTAGGACCGAGAAATAAATCTGTGCCTGATAAAACATCATCCTTCTTCCAGCTTCGGAAGGCTGTGCGGCACGTTTGCTTGGCCAAACCTTTCCTGAACGTGGACGTGGCATCCATCCTCCTTCATCCGTCTGGGGGATGCACACCTGAGGGAGCCGCAGCTGGTGGCAGCTCTGTGGAGGTTTCATGGGCAGGAGATGCCAGCAGCCCTCAGGGGGTTCTGCAGCTCCACAGGGGCTCTGGATGTGCCCAGCGCTGCCTGTGCCGTGCACAGAGCTGCATGCCACCTGCTGCACGCCAAACCGTTTGTTTAATTAGGATGGCATCCGTCAGACTTACAGTTACAGGACTTAAGGGCCAGAAAATGGTTGTTAAGTTATATAATGCAGCGTAGTGCAAGGGAGAGGTGAGGCAGTGAGAACAAACCTGGAGGGTTGTTTCCAGACAGTCTGTCTGACTCTCCGTAATATATAAATAGTTAGTAACAAAGTTGGTGTAAGAGGGGGAACTTGGTGGAACCTGGGAGGGAACTGCAGAAATGGGAGAGCGTAGCGTAGGGTCAGGTGAAGGAGGGTTGCACATTCAGGTTAAGAAGCACGGCATCGTACTGAGGTGTCTGGAAGATGAAAACAGAAGCGGTGATTAAATAGGAATAGGAGCAGAGACGGCTGTGAGGGAGCCTGAAGAGAGCAGAACTCTGAACTGGGTGTGGAAAGGGATGCAGGGCCAGCGAAAAGCTGAGAGGCAGTGCTTCTCTCTCTACCAGACTACATCTACACCTGGCAGAGTGCCACTGGGGTCAGTGCAGTTACATTAGCAAAACTCTTGCCTTGTTGGGTCTGGTTTGTGTATCTTGCGGGTCATCTTCCTGTAATTGATCCAGCCAGTGAAGGTGAAAGAACAAAGTAGAAGGTAAAGGCAAAAGATGTCGGAGAAAATCTACACAGGTAATGTTACACAAGAATCTTAATGGCTACTTTGGATTTCTAAGAAATTGCACTGGGGAAGGAGGGTGACGAGGAAAACTGAAGGCTTAGGATGTGCAAGGATTACCTTTTTTTCTGAGATAATGCTCATGCAAAAGAAGAGGAGTTGGAGACAGTTCATTTGCACAGATATTTAGAGCATGATTTGAGGGTGACAGTCTTCTGAGAATAAAAGGCCAAAATTCTGGGCAACAGGAGAAAGCTTTCTTTTGGGGATTTGGCCACCGACATGCAGGGAAGCAGTAGATGAGTGAATTTTAAAGCTGGGCCAGAAGAGCCTTGAGCTCGTTTATAGAAATTAAATAAAAGTAGAAATAGCAAGCAGGGGGAAAAAGCTGTTGCTGAAGTTCATTTCTTTCTTAAGAAAAGTTGCAGTTTCTCCGGGCTGTTTGCTTCTCCAGGAGTCTAACTACATATCCAGTTCTATCAAGGGATGTTGTGCATTGCCCTGTGTCCTCGTTGTATTGATTTCTGGTAAACTGTTTACCTCCCGGTGACTGGAGATGCACAAGTCTGTTTTATGTTGTGTCGGACTCTGGCCCGGCTGCTAACTTGCAGTATGTTAATACAACGTGTGTATATTGCTAACATGAAAATCAAGTGATAGCACAACAGAATTGTATTTAATTATAACCTCTGCTTAATTAACTGAAGATTCTCTCCAGAGTTTTCAAAGTGAACTGCATCATTTCTCAAAGTTGGCCAGTTAGCATTTCTTCTCATGTAAAGTACTTAGGTATTTTAAAATGAACTAGTAGCAGCTGTAGATTTACCGTTCATCTGTGACCTCGTTCAAGGTTTAGTTTTTTTTTTTTGGCTTTTTTTTTTTTTTTTTTTCCTGCCCTGTTTTTACTGGTTGTATGTAAAGCTCTCTATAATAAAATAATGGCATTGAGAATAATGGATGGATACATAGGAATTGTAACAGCCACTTTACACTCAAGGAATCCCCAAGATACTAATTTCCTTCCCAGTGACTCTGCTGTAATGTTTTGGTAACTTTCTTGGTTACTAATCCTACCTTTGCTGTAGGATTAGTAACTACTTTAACTGGATTTCAAATGAGTGTCAAAGCTCTGCTACTTCAGGGTATTTCATAAATTATTTAAAGATGTCGAAATTGCTTCATATGGAAAGCCAAACACCTAAATACAGCCATATTACTAAACTTTTGCTCAAGAAATGCTGAAAAGTGTTTTTTTTTTTTTTTTTTCTCTTCTGTAGTACTGGACACAGAAAATTACTAGGCAGCAATAAGACTTGCCATCGGTTGCTATATTGATGCAAAGAGAAGCACTTTTTTAGTGTTTTAGAAAACACGACTAAAGCAGTTTTAGAGCCGCCAGCATGTCATTCACATTCCTTCTCTGTAGGTAGTTCTGATTTAACTGTTTTGTTGTGATGTGGTGCTAACATATTAATAGACCTAAGCGTCATCTTTATTTTTTGGATGAATTGCTGGTCTTTGGCAAGATGACCGAGGACTCTGCATTGATCTGAAGACTGAGGTTTGGCCTTTCCTCTCTTGTTTTGTTATTGATCCTAGATCTTTCTGATTATAAGTGTTATCTTCTAGGGAATTTTAAGAAGGTAGCTATAATATAAACCTAAAGCTGTAAGTTTAAATGAGAAAAGAAATTGAAAAAAAAAAAAAAGTTTTCTCCTTCCCTTGTAAAACAGGGAAAGATCCCTCAATCTTTATCTGTAGACTTAATATATCCAATATATAAATTAAATCATGTTTAATTCAGTATGGAGTGTTCTTCAGAACTGGTGTCCGTGCATGGAAGTAGCAGTGCACAGTCCATGTATTTCTGTACTGGTGAAATGATGACAAACCACACCAAGCGCACAGAAAAAGCCACCTGGAATCAGTGGGTCCTCTGCATGGGCCAGTCCAGGCACTCAGCTTGGAATTTGTCTATGGCCCATGGATAAAGCCTGTTTGTTATCAGGTGATGTAATATTTTGAGGTTATCAAAGCTAAGACTGCACGATTCTGTTACCATAGCTGAAGGATTTTTTTTCCTAATATTCATTACTTCTTTGTATTATTCAGCATCCTTTTGTTTTAGAAGTTATTAAATTTGTTGTACGATGAAGTAGCTTCCCACGGATCTCAACTCTGAGTCTTGAAAGAACAATAAAAAATGACAGGCCTTATTAAAAAAAACTAATTCCCTTGGCAATCCCTTTGGTTCAGCTTTCTGAAACAAACAAAAACTCGTCAACTACTTTAACGCACTCTAACGCTTCCCTCCCTGTCTTTGTCGTAAAGCTACTTGGAGAAACTGGATGTCTTTGAAGAAAAGAGTTTTTAAGCTTTTATACTGCTGGAAGGAGGGTCAGGAAACGAGGAAGGAATACAGGGATGCTGTTCGTGTTTGTAGGGAGAAAATTCGTGTGGCCAAAGCCCAACTAGAGTTGAAACTGGCCATGTCTGTGGGAGACAATAAAAAAGTTTTTTTTTAGACATGTGAACAGAAAAAGGAGAACCAAGGAAAACATAGGTCTGCTGCTTGATGGGGAAGGTCTCCTCACAGACAATGACATAGGCAAAGCAGAGACGTTTCCTGCCTTCTTTGCCTCTGTCTTCAACGCTGATGATGGGCTTCGGGACCCAGGGTGCCCTGAGCTGGAGGACCATGACGGTGGGAATGACAAACTCCCAACCGACCCTGAACGTGTGCGGGATTTGCTGCTCCACCTGGATCCATACAAGTCCATGGGTCCAGATGGGATTCATCCCAGGGTGCTTAAAGAGCTGGCTGATGTCATCGCTGCACCTCTCTCAATTATTTTTCAATGATCTTGGTAATCTGGAGAGGTCCCAGTAGACTGGAAGCTGGCAAGTGTTGTGCCAATTTTCAAGAAGGGTGAGAAAGAAGACCCTATCAATTATAGGCCTGTCAGTCTCACGTCAGTGCCTGGTGAAATTATGAAGAAGATGATCCTTGAACTTACTGAAGCACACCTGGGGGACAAAGCAGTCATTGGTCCAAGCTAACATGGCTTCATGAGGGGTAGGTCCTGCCTAACAAATTTGATTTCCTTTTATGATAAGATCAACGTCTAGTCAACCAAGGGAAACCAGCTGATGTGATCTTTTTTGACTTCAGCAAGGCTTTTGACACGATTTCCCATAGGATCCTACTGGACAAAATGTCCAGCATCCAACTTAACAAAAACATCATCCAATGGGTGAGCAGTTGGCTGATGGGCAGGGCTCAAAGGGTTGTGGTAAATGGGGCCACATCAGGCTGGCGGATGGTCACTAGTGGGGTCCCTCAAGGCTCCATTTTAGGGCCAGTCCTCTTCATTGTTTTTATAAATGATTTGGAAGTAGGACTAGAAGGTGTTTTGAGCAAATTTGCTGATGACACCAAACTTGGAGGAGTTGTGGACTAAGATGATGGTGGAGAGGCCTTGCAGAGAGATCTGGACAGGTTGCAGAGCTGGGCAATCACCAACCACATGAAGTTTAACAAAAGCAAGAGCCGGGTCCTGCACCTGGGATGGGTCAACCCTGGCTACACGTACAGACTGGATGACGAGATGCTGGAGAGCAGCCCCGCAGAGAGGGATGTGGGGGTCGTGGTTGACCGCAAGTTGAATATGAGCCAGCAGCGTGCCCTGGCAGCCAGGAGGGCCAACTGTATCCTGGGGTGCATCAAGCACGGCATCGCTAGTTGGTCGAGGGAAGTGATTGTCCAGCTCTAGTCTGTGCTGGTGTGGCCTCACCTCGAGTACTGTGTGCAGTTCTGGGCACCACAGCACAAAAAGGACATTAAACTGTTGGAGAGTGCCCAGAGGAGGGCTACAGGGATGGTGAAGGGCCTAGAGGGGAAGACATATGAGGAGCGGCTGAGGTCACTTGTTCTGTTCAGCCTGGAGGAGGCTGAGGGGGGACCTCATCGTGGTCTACAACTTCCTCGCGAGGGGGAGCGGAGGGGCAGGCGCCAACCTATTCTCCATAAAAACCAGGGATAGGACCCACGGGAATGGTGTCAAGCTGAGTCAGGGGAGGTTTAGGCTGGACATCAGGAAGAGGTTCTTCACCGAGAGGATGGTCACGCACTGGAACAGGCTCCCCAGTGAAGCAGTCACTGCACCAAGCCTGTCTGAATTTAAGAAGCAATTGGACTGTGCACTTAGTCACATGGTCTGAATTTTTGGGTAGACCTGTGCGGTGCCAGGAGTTGGACTTGATGACCCTTATGGGTCCCTTCCAACTCGGGATATTCTATGATTCTATGATCAAGAGAAAATAGGTTTCACTATTTATCATGTTTTACTCTGTATCAAGAGTAAAACCAATATTTTTATTTTATTGATATTGGACATCAAAGATATCAAATTATTAATGAATAGGTTAATAATTAAAATGTTTTTCTAATGTGTAGAAGTGGAACTACCCAACCTAACTACTGCAATATGATTTTCAACTTGTTTTAGTAAATAAATAAGGAAATTAGACTAAATTTGTACCTAATGTTTCCTTTAGTTTCCCTGAAGGATGATTGAGGATCTGCTAGTGTTGCTCTGTCATTACGTTCTTCTGTGGATGCTCATATTTGTTGCCAGTCATTAGCACTGGTAGCAGCCTGGTGATTACTTGGCATATTATCTTTAGAAATGAGAGTATATGTTTAGAGCATTTTTTTTTCCATTAAGACCAGTTCTTGCTCTGGTGCCTTTAAGGCTCAGTGTCACTGATGCTAAAAGCAGAGCTTGGTGTGTTGTTCGATGTGGTGCAGTGTTTGTGTCCCTCTGCTATAGCAGGAGAAGCCTTTTAAAAAATACATTTTTTTAGGTGAAATGCTCCCTATTTTTCCCACTTAAGCATTACCTTTGTCCAACTAAGATCACAAGTTGCTGCAAGAAATCCAGAGCCAAGGTTCATTACCTCTGAATGAAATCTTGTTGCAAACTTTGCTCAGTTATGCGTAAATCTTGTTATTTAAATCCATGTAGTTTTTCTCTATCCTCCCTCTGCTTATTTGAAAGGGCAGAGAAGAAGTAAATTTCTGTCCAGAGAAGCAAAGCAAATTCAGTCACTTGTTTGACTGCTCTTAACTACTGGCACTGTCGCGATACCTCACAAAATTGAGCATCAGACAGCTTTTTTAATGCTGCAGCGCTCAAACTTTGCTCTCCTCCCTGTCCGATTCTGGGGAGGTCCTGCACCGGTTTCTCAAGAAAAATCTCCTTCAGGAATGAGTCACGAAATGTGATACCAGGCGGATTAGATGCTTTTTTGGAGAAAGGCTGAGTGCTGTTTACAGAAGGCAGTTGGCTTGAGTTTGAAGGCAGGGCGTGCCATGGGTAGGATGCCATTTGGCTCTGTTGTGTTTGGTCTGTGGCATTTGCTTCTGCTGTGCTTCTTAGTGGGTGACCACGCTGGGCAAATCCCGTGAAGGCCTGCAGACACCTGAACAAACCAGAATTAATGCACCTCATGTATATGTATTTTGCAGTTAAGCTATGCAGTACCTTGAAATTAATGGATATCCGTAATATGTTCCCACCTTGTGCAAGCTGTTCCGATTTGTGTCCTTCGTGTAAGAGATGTCTGTACCCATGAGATGCCTATTTGCTGCTTCAGCTGTGTTATTAATTCAGCAGCTAGGCTGCCCTGTAGCTAGTGATAAATATTTTATGGAGGTAGGTTTTAGAAAAATACCAACATCTTCCGAGTGTTGTAGAGGGCACACAACCCAGACATTTTCTTGTAGCTCGCATTTCGTTAAGGTAGCTTATGCCTTGGTTTATGTAGTAAGAGAAGAAAAGCTATAGTTGTTGCTTTGATTGGTGACTGTGGCCAGGTTCTCTTTCTAAGCCTTTCCTACGCAGTGCTGGAGTGCACCAACGAGGAAATGCTGAAATGAAGTTTGTCTGGGCTGGCTTTCTGTTTGCTGGCAGACCTGGTGCATGGGAGAGGCACTGAGACCTTTTCCAGAAACTAATTCTCACCCAGCTTGAACAGGATTTCATTTTCAGCCTGCGGCAGAGCTCCTATGTCCAGGGACTCTGGGATTCCCTTTGACCCCCAGACCTTCAAAACTCCACTCTTTGTCTAAGCGTTGTCTCAAAGTGTTTGTCTGATTCTGGCAAATGGCTCTGAGCTCTTGGAGAGCAGGGTCCAAAAGCTTCCCAGCAGGAGGAAGCAAACACCGACTTCCCACTGCTGTACCTGCTGGGCCAGGAATGATTATCAAATGAAACTTCATGCCCAGCAGAGAGAGCCTGTGAAGATGTAGAAGGCTGTATGAGAGGTAGAAAGGATTGTCAAGCTCTGTGAACTGAAGGTGAGAACTGGGGCTTTGGCCTTTCATTTTAGGGATGCCCTTATCCCCTTCCAGCTGAAGGCTTACTGCCCTCTTTGGCACAGAATTTTATATTCTGTTAGAGTTGTAATTACGTTTTTAAATTTTGCACATTATCGATGGTGGTTTTGATTTTCTGGTTTACTGTAGTTGATCTAGCATTAATACAAAAAACTGTTATGGTCTCAATGTCATAAGAACTGGCTTTTTCAATTTGGTTTTATGCTACATTTTCAGGGTAGTAACAGTACTGCCTCTGGGAATCAGCCACAGTCCAGGAAATGTCATGGAATAAATGCATGTGCATAGTTTAACCTGAGTCTGATACATTTAAAACAAATAGAAAACCTACAGATAATAATAATAATAAAAAACCAACAAAAACAAAACAAACAAACAAAAAAACCTCACTGGGTTACAAGAATTGGGAATTTTAATCTTTGTCATGTTTATAAGATTTGTATCTAAGATTCAGCTAGGAAATGTAGTTCAATATGTAGGGTAACAGTTAATCTCTTGCAATTGCAGTGCTAAGATTGATGTTGCAATCTTTTCTGAGCGCCAGTGCCAAATAACAGTAGAAACACTCCAATCATCTCTGCAGTGGAAATACAAATTTCTGAAATGATCTACAGAATTTTCCATTTAAACTCATGTCTGCACAGTCTGGTAGGCTTTGTTCTGTTGGTGCTTTTCTTTTTTTCTTTTTTCCTTTTTTTATTATTATTATTATTATTATTATTTATTTTTATTTTTATTTATTTTTATTTTTATTTTTATTTTCTCTTCCTTTCGCCTCCCAGCTGCGGCGTGCGGATGCTTTGGTGGCCTGGCCTTTGGACTAGCAGCGTGGTGGATGGCTGCACGGTTCTGTGTGGAGAAGAGTCTTTGGGTGTGGGGCTGTAGCAATATCAGGGCATACAGCACGTTCCACGAAGGATTGATTCCAGATGACGTGTTCAGTGTAGATGCCTTAGAGAGGTTTGTTTCCATATGTTGAAAACGGGTTCCTCAGCTCGAGAAAGCTTTCAGTCATCTAACCTGGAATTTCCGTATGTCACGGATCTGTGGGAGAACTGAGTTTACAGGTACTTCCTTATGTTAATCAACACTAGAAAATGAAGTGAGAATCATCCATAAAATTCTGAAGTGATGGAAAAAGAAATGTCTGGAGTATCATGAAATATGCTGCGCTGTTTTTCCCAGTACAACCTTTCGTTGCACCATCTCAACACGCGAAGCACAGCTTTGTTTTCAGTACAAAATATTTTTCCCGTTGCTTTCTGCTTTTCCTTAAATTTGAGAAAATTCTGTTCCTTTCCCGTGACTATAGGGTGCTAGGGAAAAAAATATCAACAGTAATAAATTAACAGGGGGAGAGCTGTTTAGGGCCATTCGAGGTGCCCCCCCACCCCCAGCTGGAGGACAGCATGTGTCTGAAGCCCTCAGACGTTCAGAAGCCAAACGTTAACTGCAGCTGTACAGCTTTCTGCTCTTTCTGCTGGTGCTCTGTCGTGCTGCTCCTCCAGACAAACATTAACTTCAGGCCTATTTGTAGCAACGTTTTGAATAATACGAGCTGCAGTTAGTCATGTATTGCCAGAAGCCTCTGTCAGTTGCAGAGTGGCAGGCTCATACTGAGTTTATTTGATCTTTTCAGCTAGTACTTTTAAACATGCCTGTTGTGGCAGGTAGGCCTGCCATACTCTAGTTAAACTATTTACTAACATTAACAACAAAAACAAAAACAAGACAAAACAAAGTGAAAGTGTACAGAAGCATGCTTAGCAATTGTTCCAGCTTGTTTCTGCTTACGACATCACTTAGCTGCAATTAATTATGGGCTGTCATTATAGATGCGGAGATCTTGACACACGTATTTCCTTGACAGCTGCACTGGAGAATCCATAGCAGGTGATACCCAGTAGGAGTGGACCCTAGATTGATAGACAAAATGCTGAGAAACGGAGCAGTTATTGCAGACAAAGCTACTGGGAGTCTTTGCAAGTCCCTTCCTAAGGAAAAGGCTGCCTGTCAGCCTCTTCCTCTGCCACTCCGTCTGTCTTCAGCGAAGAGGAATGATTTATTCCTCTGGGTTTATCGTGGTGTGATTGCTGTGATGCGTGTTGGCTTCTGTTGGTGTTGGGATAGCTGATGAGCGATGGAGGAAAAAAAAAGGGATGGGCAAGCACAGGCAGGAGGAGGGTGAGTACCATCCCTAGGGTGCCGGGGGAGATGGCCGGTGTCGGACGGACGCTTTGGTCTGCAAGATTGCTGCCAGCTGTTGTTGGGAAATTTGTTTTTAGCAGCACAGGTTTCATTTGGTTTCAGATTTGGTGAAAACAGTGCGCATCTGAGCCATGGAGGAGGGGGAAAGCAGGTGAAGAGTAGGGGAGCGCACAGGGATGTGCACAGAAGGTTTTGTGTTCAGCACAGAGGGCTGCGCGGGTGCATCACCACTGAGTTATTTATCCACCCGCAGGCACCTTGTCCTTTGCAAGGCGCCTGGGAAGGAGCGAGGAGAGGTTTTCTGTCACTGCAGCAGCCTAGGGCACCCTGGCCGGGGCAGTCGTCATCTGGTGTTGTGAGTCTGTTGGGGAATGGGGTGGCTCTCAGCTGTACCTGCCGCGTAATGAAGTTGATACTTCAGCACTTTGAGGTTTGGCAGGAAAAAAAAAAAAAAAAAAAAAAAAAATAGGCCAGGAATTTTTTACCGACTGACTTTGTTAGGAGCAGGGCGATCTCTGGCCCACGAGTTTATTTTTAAAATATGGAAGGGTTTGTTATCATGTTGCTGGGCATGAGGCTGCGGTATTAGAGACTTTCAAAGTATGGCTGTCAGACATTATCCTTTTCCTCATTTCTCAAAGAGGGGACCGAAATCTGAGAAGGGAGCAACGTAATCACACTTCTTTTTAAACAAAAAGTAATTGAAAAATGAGTTATTTTTGACTAGTACAACATGAAGTTTTATATGCTGTCTTCATTCTGAAGCATTTCAGATGGCAGAAGTTTACCTATCTTGTGAAAAGTGCGCAAAATACTTAATTTGTCTTGTAAATATAGGGTTATATCAAGCACGTGCTCGTCACCATATAGATGTCCCTGCACACAAGAAGCAATAACTACTGCACGGCTAGAATATTAATTTTCACAGAATCCAGGATTACTGCTTCATTCTCATTAACACATTCCACTTATTTCTCCCAGTTTGTTGCTCACTGGCAAGGTTATTGGATGTGAAATGCCAGGTAGAGGAGTTATTTGTCGCATCACACAGCGTAATGGAAATCGTTGGTTGTGCCTTCTGTGCACTGCACAGATGGGAACCTCCACTGGTGCTTCATGGTTTGTCTTCAGATTTGATTTTTTTTAAAAAGTGGGGAAAAAAATGCAAAAGCACTGATGACAATTGCAAGCAAATAGCTCTGTTTCAGTTGTTTTGCAAGACCGAGGGCGTGTGGTGTTTGCAGTATTTCCACGTAAGAAAAGGAAGCAATCTAATGAAGTCGTCCTCTTAGGCTGTCAGAGGAACTGCTGTCCTAAATAGAGCTAAATGTCAACAGAGCTGTGATTTGCAGCCCCCTGTGCTTTATTCTGGTTAGGCCAAGGGAAAACCCTTGTCATTCTTCCTGAGCGGGACTCCGCTGCTTGTTGTAACTCGTAGGAGAAGAATGAACTCGCGCTCGTTATTTATTCAGTTATTTATTTATTTGTTCAGTATCAGAAAGGGCCAGGCTGCTGTAACTAGCACTTGCGTTTTATTTATGCTGCTTGATTGCCGATAATGGAAAAAGTGCCTCGAGGCCTAAGATGCATTAAAGTGTCGCTTTGTTCAAGATGACGCTGCAGCATCCAAAAGAAATAATTGAACAAAGTTACACTTTTTTTTTTTTTTTTCCCTCCATGTATGAAAGCCATGCATCAGTTCATGAGCCATGTCTAGATGAAGCGCTAGGAAATGGTGAAAGGCAAGATTGTTACTGGACTAGCCACTATAAAAACGCAGGATGAGGAGTAATCTTTCGTGCTTCTTTTTGGCAGATGTCTAATACTGTTACCTGCAGTGCAGCTGTCCTTACTCTAGAGGCTGGCCAGTCCAACTACTGCCTTAACAACTTGCAGCTAGATGCTGTATCATCTCAGCCACTGGTGCCTGGATGACAATCTGTTTCCTACTGGCCAACGTGAAAAAATAAACAGAAAAAACCCAGCCTTATAACTCCTCCCACCCTTGCTAAAACGCTAACAGCTTTCTCTCTTTTAGAGGTTTATCATTTAAAATGTCTCATACCAAGAGGTTAAATAAAGGTGGAAAGGTGTTTTTTGTGACCCAAAATGGATGTTTTCTCATTGGACCATTCTGTGTAGAATATTCCTATTTCAGAGACTGATTTTTCTTCACAGGGCCCTTGCATTTGAATTGATATCAATTTAAGAATAGAGCTGTGTGTTCATCTGTGCTGATCTAGCAGTATTTTTCTTAAATAACCTTATGGTTATGATAACCTTACTTTTCAGTGATATCCTCCGAGAGACTTCTGTCCTTTCAAAATGCCAAGAGGAAGAGATTGACGCGTAAGAAAGGGCCCAGGAGTAAGCTGCTCTCCAAGTCAAGCAGCTTTCCTGCCCATAGAGGAGCTTTCCAGACCAATCACTTTCAAAACGTGGAGCGTGCTTGCTGAATGACCTAGTAATGACAGCATGAGAGTAATGTGCTCTGCTTGTAAACACGAGGTCGTGCAGCATTTTGGGAAAAAAAAATATCTTTGTACATCCTGAGATACACGATTTGAACAGTAATAACATAACTGTTTTGTCGAGAATGTATTTTGACATTTTTGAAATTGACATTTGAGAGAAAATACTAATGTATTTTCTGACTGGTTCATTTACAGGAGAGAAATTTTCTGACAACTGGCATTTCAGTGTCTTGGTAGATCAGTAGATCCAATTAAAAAGCCTCTCTCAGAAAAACGCAGTTTCAGTTCTACCCTTCAGACAGAAATGATCCTTTTTTTTGTGTGTGTTAATACTGCCAAAGGGTGGTGAGGTACAAATGTGTAGTGGAATTAAAGTTTTTGTCCAGAGAAGTTGTCACAGCAGTCACAGGCAAACAGCCGAGGAGGACAGTGAGACAGTTAAAAGCAGAAGAATAAACAGCCATCAGCTGCTCTGTTCTGCAACTTCCGTTTCTAAGGAAGCTACTTAGAAACTGGCATGCGATATCTTATGTAAAACTATGATTAATTTGTTTCCTTGCCTGTCATTGAATGGGTGGAAAATACGCCAGACTTTTCCCTCAGAATGGGAAGGATACATCTTACCTACTGTTAAAATGATGATGAACTTGTTGATACGTTCAAGGAAACTGGATTTTGATTTGGAGGAAAGCCGTCTTTTTTCTCCAAGGTGCCTGTTTTTCAACACTGGATTGTATAAAAGTGGTCTTCAACCAACGGCGTGCCGAATCCATCTCTGGGCTCGGGATATACTAATTCGTTACGCTTTCGCATCTCCTTGCAGGTCCTGGATGCTTTCTCTGAGCCCCATTTTTTTTTTTTTTTTTTTTTTTTTCCAGCAGTGTGAGTTAATCAATTTGAGCTGCTGCAAAATGAATCAGTTTCACTTAGTGACCACAAAATTGCTTGATCTAATGGAGGGGAAGAAAACCAGCCTTGAGAGAGATTGAGAGGGATCTCAGATGACCTCCGTCTGATGGTTAGGGCATTGAGGTGGGTGGCACCGGGCGTTTCTAAATCCCAGCTCCCGGTTAGGCACAACAGGATTTATTGGAACTCGTCTCAGCTACGTTGTAAGAGGGCTCTGCTGCTGGGATTTTGTATGTAGAGTGGGCACGTTGCCACCCTCTGTTTTTTTTTTTTCTCTGTGGCCCCAAAGGGGAGGCGCACACCGAGCATTCCTGCCCCATGGCTTTGCTCGGGGGCTCTGGGTGAGGAGATGCTTTTTGTGCAAGTAATGCCAGGTTCAGACAAGGGCCGAGGTTGGCAGCAGCTCTGTGGTGTGACGTCTCTGGAAGGTGTTGCTAGCAGAAATTAAAATGTGGACGTGCACCTATGTTTGGCTGACATTTCACCAGAGATGCTGAGAGTCGTGGTGGTTCTGTCAGTCCCGCATATAAGCTCCTCCAAACTGAGCTGTGTGTCTCATGACATTTCTTCAGTGATAGGTTTTAAGACATGACCTTGAGTGAAAAGGCTGTCAAGAATATTATATGATAGATGGGAGAATATATATTTATATTTTTTCCCTTGGTTCCATTGAGAATATTGCAGAAGGGCTTGTGGCACAAAGAGAAAGATTTGGTGGGAATATCAATAGCATCAGATTCTGGAACCTATATCAGTACAACAAAAGTGGAAGTACCTGTAGAGAGATGTGTGAGATGCGCAGGTCACACCGGGCATACACTGCCCCCTCACACAGGGATTTGCTTAGGCATTGCCATCTTTTGTGTGTGTCAGGAAATTGAAATCACCCCATCCTATGAAAGAAAGACTTTCAAATACTTGACATCTGCAATCTTTCCTCAACTATTTCTCCTCACTTTTTGTGCTAAATAGCAATAAAAAAACCTTGTATTTCTGACCCAATTCTAACAGGGTTTATTTTTGTAGTCTGCAGTGTTGCATGCGTTGCCTTTAGTATCCTATCACTTGCTTCTAAATAACTGTAATCTGTTATGGTGTGCTGCTCTAGTATCTGACATTTTCAATATAGTTTTTGTCATGCAGTCAATATTCCGCTAAACCAAAAGAGTCTGCATAGTTAATCATGTGTATTTTGGGAAAAAGGAGAACTTGGGAGTCTTAAAATTCAGGACATAATATTTTCATGCATAAAATGCTGTGAATTATTCATAAAAATTAATCAACCTTTCCCTTGTAATCTAGCAGCAGCATTAGCATGTGTTCAGGCAATGGGCAAAGTTTATTCCAGAGCCTTTCCAGCCAGGAGCCTCCATGCCTTTGATAACCTGGGCACCCTCTTGCTCCTGAGCGCTAGTATTCTGTTGTTCAGTCTCACTGATTCTCTTTCCTTGCCCCTCTTCTCCACCCACACGTGTTGGATTTTGTTTGTGTTCAGTAGGATTCGTCATCCTCTGCTTGTACTTTCTGAGTTGGTGCACATTACTTCGAGTGTGGGCTATCTGAATGGAAATATGGTAAGTGGTTCAAATGTACACTTGTATTTGATACTTGCTTAATATACACAATTAATACTTTTAGCTTTCTCCTTACCTCGTGTTTTACTTTCACATCTGCTGAGGGGAGGAAAAAAAAAAGGCAGGAAAAGTTGTGTTGACAGAGAAATGTTCTGCCCCCCTGTGGTCCTAGATTATGAGGCATGGAAATTGCAGACCTCCACTTTCAGAATGGCCTTGTCCTGCAGCTGCTGTGCACCTGGAGATTCACTTTGGGTAAAAAACGCCTTCTTGCTTCTTTCTTTTCCTCCTTGAGTGGTGGATCTAGACAGAAGAAACACAGATGAAATGGAACAGTGTCATTTGAGCAAGCAATTGAAGAAAAGTTAATTAGCATTTTAATTGTTTTGAATTTTAAGTGGCTTCTGCTTATTCACCATGGGTTGAAGAACTCCCTTCTATGCCTGACCTGATTATATTAATTACTATTCTTGGTGTAGACTGCTTCTGTTACTTGGAATTAATTTTTGAGTAAGGTTAGATCCTCATCTGCTGTCAATGGGTGTACCTCTGTGATATACAAGGCAGATAATCGGTGTACACTCGCTCAGGATTTGGCCCAGGTTTGGTGTAATTTGGTCATGCTCTCAGGGTACGGGTACCGCAAGCAGGGCTGATGCCCGTAATTCTGCAAGTCAGGGGTTACTGCCCAAGGAGTCCCTTTGCAGCAGGCATTTAGGCTCATTAAATGTGCCTTGGTTTGACTGCAGAGTTCTCCAGGGACAGATGGGCCCGCTGCATGCATGTCGGGAAGCATTGCGGTCTGAGCAGCCCCGGGGAATGTCTCTCCCTGAAATGACTGGGGACCTAAAAAGAGCGTGGGTGCTTGAGTCAGAGGCATGCTCCTGTGCGGGAAGAGATCAAAGACAGTATGAGTAAATATGAACCTATCACCTGGCAGCTGGGAAGGTGGATTGATTCTGTCTATTTTCTTTTTTTTTTCTCTAAGGCACGCTTAATATAGACTTAAGCAAGTTGAGAAGTGTTTTGGGGGAGATTTTGGTTCAGTTGATTCTTTTTTCTTTCTTTTTTTTTTTTTTTTTTTTGGTTGCAAGATACTTAGATTTTTAGGAGCCTACCAAAAAAGTAAATGGAGACTGTGTTGAAAGAAAACTTTGACTGCAGGAAATAGCTGTCTTATCGTTTCAATATTGGCTTACAAGACAGATAAAAGAATCTTTGTTTCATTTGTATGTGAAGTTGTGTATGTTACACAAAATAAGGTGTTTTTATTTGTTTTTCAACATCACTGAAGTGCTGTATTAAGAATTGATGCGTAGGTGTGATAGCAGATGCATACATAGCCAATTAGTATTCAAAGATATCGTATAATTAGTCACAGGCTTTTCCATGCATGCTTATTCCTATGTTAATGCTAGAAACTTGTCCACTTCATTTACTCAAAATTATAATGTGTTCATTCAAAAAGAAAAAATATATACTCCATCCAACTTTCAAAATTGTCATTATCACTTTTACAGTGAAAGGTGAGATGTAATTTGTAAAATTCCCTGTAAACATGGGTAATTCTTGATAACTGTTCTTGTAGATTTGATTAGGTTGTGATACGTGTGATGGTTACTATTGTTTTTTCCCACATGCATATATTATCTAGAAGGTAACATTTAAAGTAACACATCCAATACAGTTTAATCTTTGCCATCAAATGAACCTTGTGCTGTCATGGACGAATGGTTTTCTTTTCAAGTATTTTGCTGAAGGCAACCTGTTTAACTTGTCATTTTTATGTGTTCCGGTTTGGTGTTTGTAAAAGGTTGATGTCTGTGATAAACCTTACATTTTCTTTCCTTCTGCTGCACTGGAAGTAGCAATTTTCTATGGATGAGGATGCATCCACGATGTTGCTTGTCACTTTGGAGTGCCAGAAGTGCGCGTGCATAGGCTCGGGTGAGCAAGGAGGGCTCCTTTTCTGTTCCCATTTTTGCCAGGAGCTCTCCCGCTCACCTCCCTCCATACCTGTGCTTTGTTCCCTCTGGGCTGAGGTCCTCTTTATGGTGCTGGGCGAGCACCACAGGTAGAGGGGGAGATGGATTCAAGGAGATCTCCATCACCCGCACATTTTCCTAGAGGCACTCTTGCATCCTTGGCAGGCAGAATTTGGCCTGAAGAAGCAGCCCTTAGGTCGGTTGCTGCTATTTAATTTTAACAGGGTAAAAGATCGCTCTGTTCTTGGTAAGAATTTGCGCTGCTGGTAATAATGCAGTACACAGAGGAAGCCAAAGTTTTTGATGTGAGGACTTTTCGGCAGGATTGGCTGGGATGAGGGGACGTAACAGGAACTATTTACTATGGAAAACATTGAACAATAATAACTAATTCCATGCTGATTTTTTTGTACAAAACATAGAACTTTCAAGAGAAATTTCAATTGGAAATACAACCATGGATATCCATGGAAATTAGGAATAAAACTGATTTATGATGTGTTTACCTTCTGTCTTTGAGTTGGAGTACCTTTAAGTGAGAATTTTATACGAGATAGAAGAGCAATAAATAGGGCAGACCAAAGCTACTATATATTGAGGAGCAGAAGGTATGTATCATAAGGTTCTTTTTGTCCTATAGCCTATGAGAATTTGTTCTGTAGGCTGCACACTTCAACTATCTCAATAAATAGAATTCAAAATCATTGCATTTTTAGGTCAGAGATCAACTGTGGAGTTAGATTAATCTCCCTAATTTATTCCTTTGTGAACATTCATTACAAAGCTTTAGGAAAAGGCTTTGACTTGTAAGGAAGAGATGAACTAAAAATATCAGAGATGTAGTTCAATTTCTTGCAGATAACTTGCGCTAGGTAGGAGTTGTACAGATTTTTTATTTTTTTTATTTTTATTTTTTAATTTTTTTTTATTTTTTTTTTTCCAGTTCCATAATTACTTAAGCATCATGAATTTCACGTGGCTTCACTGTGCCTCCAGTTAACATGTTCTTTTGTTCCTCAAAGCCTCAAAGTCCTGGGTTTTGAAGGAGTTTAGTGCTCTTCTGCAGATGTTTTTCCAGGCAGGTGTGCACGGGCTTTTCAGCTGGCTTCCTGGGTGTCGATGAAATTCAGTCTTGTGGTGGATGATTTCTTTTCCCTTCCCTTCGTTTAAAACTCAAACAGTGTGTTTAAAACCAAACCAAACCAAACCAAACCCCTTCTTTTTGTGGAAGTTAATGTCTGATACATTATGCAGACTTAACTGAAAACTGAAGTGAGGTAAGCTGTGTGCTGGAGTTGCAGAGGCACTGAAATTCTCCCTACCCACATAAGTGTTTTTTTTTTTTTTTTTTTTTTCTGCTTGTATCTAGTA
Organism: Stictonetta naevosa; assembly: GCA_011074415.1. NCBI lineage: Eukaryota > Metazoa > Chordata > Aves > Anseriformes > Anatidae > Stictonetta > Stictonetta naevosa. The sequence continues at coordinate 68,041,060 of CM021729.1, read as the reverse complement.
GATAACTACCTATGTAACCATTTAAAATGCATATATTTTTCATGTATTTTCTTTACACTGATGATACTAAATACGGGATGTGGCAATAATATGTCAGTGGAGTTTTGAGGAGAGGGGACTTTAAAAAATTTTTCTTTATGGGTGATGAAATACTGAGCAGTGTCAGGTAAATGTTGCACATAACACTAAATATCGCAGACCTTTAATACATTCTTTTAAGATAACATTATATGGCTAACATGGTAGTAACAGATTGCAGCAGGCGAAATGAAAAATAAGTAAAACCTGTTTTTAAGGAGAACTTTTATTCTGAGGTACTTTAATTTCTCCAGGGAAAGTATTTTCAGACTACCTACCCCATTTATGCACAGAGGCAGCAACAGACTCTGAAACCAGTAACCTTTTTACCTTGGACCAAGAATATGATTGTATCAAAAAGCCAAAAGTGTTGTGATACATCAGAAGAGAACTGCATTTATATGCAGTACACCAAGCATACGCATGCAATGTTTGATAAATTTCAGAATGTTTAATGCCAAATTTAAAGAACACATCACAGAGAAGTGCTGTTTTCCTCGTAGCGTACACACTCTTTATTCCCAGTGATGGTGTGAAGCCTGTCTAGGCATGCAGTACTTTTTAAACAGGCGCAGCTCATGTAAGTTCTGACACCCGTGTTTTAACAATTCAGTGGGAGACCTGGTTTTGAGAAGTGTTCAGCACCTTGTATTACAAATGGAGCTGATAAGGGGCCTGAAATTCAAAAAATCCAGCTCCTTATTTAAGCCCTGAAATACAGACAAGTCCACCTCAGGCATTCATTTGAAAAACACCAGTTCTCCTGTATAATTTATAGTCATTGTTAGGCCGTGCTTCTGCTGAAAATAAAAAGGGTTCTTGGAAAATCCTGTAGCTGATCCAAAAGATGCTTTGCTGCCTTGCAATTTTAATCTGAAAAGATAAATTGGCAGTCCATGGTGCTAGCAGTGGTTGCAGAGAGATTTTATATATAAACATGTATTTTTCTTTTAATGCGACTGGTGGTTTAATGAAAGAGCAAAACGGTAATGGAGAAAAATGAGGACTTTTCTCAACAGATTGGCTCATGATAATCATAAGCTTTAGTCAGTTACTGACAACCTTTGTGTTCTGCATGCGAAGGAAGACTCTGTTACATGGGAAATACCTTTGGAGCAGCTGCTCCAGCTGCCTATTAAAAACGTCCAGGACATGCAGGACGTCCAGCACCATGCCCCAGGTGCGTGGGGCAGGGGTGTTTCCTCCCCATGCCTTTCCTCCTGCCCTCCTCTGCCCAGCAGGACCAGGCGGGGAGCTAAAGGTCTCACGGTAGGACGAGTGTTTCTTCAGAGCTGTCTGCATCTGCAGCGCCTCGGGGGGTTATTTCGGAATGAAAAAGAGAACCCAGGTTCAAAATCTTTGGGAGTTTCCACTTTGCGCAATCCCTTCTGGCCGTTCCAAGGCCTGATGTGCTTTTTAAGCATTTTCTCTTGTTTACCACAGGGGCTGAACGGTTTCCTTCCTGCTCGCTGGTCAGAGTTGTCTTGTGGCACCGACGGCCCTGAGGTGGGACGTATTCTTCTGGACCGCATCTGATTTTTGCATG
>CM021729.1:68010956-68029436 GCA_011074415.1 Stictonetta naevosa | reverse complement strand
GTTTTATGTAAGGTACGTTTCAGATACCGTAAAAAACAAAATAAATAAATAAATTAAAAAAATATGCAGGGAGCTTCGCACCGACTGTGAGACTGGGCTGCACCGTGTCCAAGCTCCGTCTCCACACTGGGCAGCTCGGCTCGCTGGCCAAGTTGAGCTTATTCGAAGGTCACAGCTGCTGTTGATCAGCCAGAACTTAACAAGAGGTCAGATCTCTACTCGGACAGCAAATGGCAGAGCTCGTTCGTGCTTTGGTCTCCAGAAAAACACTGCCTGAGCAGCGCTTGGTGTGTGTTTGTAAATTCCGATTCTGCAGGCTCCGGCTAATCTCCTTGTTTTGTCCAGCCCGCACGATAAAAAGCCTTCTCCCGGCTGCAGGTCCGACCGTGGAGGGAAGAAGCTGGTTGCATGCACCTTGTATGAAGATGTACGGATGCGTGCATGGGTCCAGAGGTGTCTGCGGGGCTCTGCAGAAATGCATGAACAAGGGTGCCTTGCTGAGAGCAGTAAGTGGTTGGGATGGGTAAGCCAAAGGCAGCGCGACGTGCTTCGGGTCAGAGCCTGCGCGAGTGCCCTGCTTGCCCGGCACGGCATCGCTGCTGGCACGCTCTGTGAACGAGTTTAATTAGCAATTCCTTCCCTGCGGGCTGCCTTCCTTTGTCTTTCGGTCTCTTCTCCTGTGCTCTTCCCGTGGGGTGCGGAGTGGTGGTGCCCGTGTAGGTCCCACGAGCACTGTAGGGCCCTTCTGGTAACAGGGAGGGGACGCCGAGGGTAGGCAGGGGGCCGAGGGGTGTGCTGGGGAGCCTGGGGGCTGTCACTCCCCAAAATCACTCGAGCGAGGCGTATCTTTCTGCTCCCGTTTCTGTGATAACGGTACGCCTTGCTCATCGGTGTCGTAGTGGTAGTGATGAGTTAATTGTTAACCACCGATTTCTCTATCAATTGTCACAGCTTCAGCAGTAAGGTCTGGGCTTGGGCTGACTAGTGTGAGTGTTTCTGCTTGTTCTCTCGGCAGCTCATCCAGCTGAAGCTAAATTCAGCTCCCTCCTTGAGCTACCTGCTTTAATGCTAATGTGTGTTAAATCTCGGCCAGCTGCAGGCAAAGCACACCTGCAGTGGAGCTTGAGCCAAGACTAGGAGACTTGATGCTGCTTTTGGAAAGCTGTATTTTCTCGTTTAAATAATACTAAACACTGAACTTTGCAGTTATCTAAAATGCAGTGCACTAAAAATTTACTGCGCCAGGTGCCTGGAGTGGAATAGTCTCACAATTATCAACTTCACTTAAATAAGGTAATTCCTCCACAGCAGAAGTTTAATTTCTGATTTTGACCTCAGGCTAGTCATAAAAATAAACGACTCCAGCACATACATAATTTTAAGCAAATAAGGTGAGAACTACACAAATCTGTATTCTGGTGCCAAACAATAGCAGGGCCTCATTTCTCCCCTCCCAGAAGTATTTTTGATCCTACAGATATGAAACACAGCAGGTGTATTCTGAATCTCTGTTAAATACATAATTAATGAAAATAGCGAATTTCATTGAATTTCCATAGTTGACGTATAGTCGTTCTCTGAAGGCAAATAATGTTATGCCTGTGCTGCTTCAGAGAAATTTTGATTCTGCATTTTTAACATTAATTTACAAGTAGTTTACATTAAACATAAGCTCTACTTAATATCTTTCAACACATATGAATTGCTTTTCAGGAAGTGCGTGTGTTCAAATGTACAGCTTGTATTTCACATATGTAATGACTTGGACTTTTTCAGACGTTTGTGAAACAGGGTACTTCTGTTTATTTCAAGAATAATGCAGTGGTGGGCTAAAAGCCTTTAAAATAATTCTTCAACAGAAGTTATTTACAAGACAGATTCTCCGAAAGAAACCGTAATACTCGGTTTTGGGAAGGAAGATAATCCTTCCATAATTTCTTATGGTGCAAGAATACCACAAAAATGTATATACTCATCTTTGTGTTACTAATTTCTAAGTAATCTGTCATATCACAGAATTAGTTTCTGAAAGCAGATCTGTTCCAGATGCTGCCTGTTCATTTATATTTGTATTATTTTTCTTGTAGCATGCCAAAGACACAGTCAGGACAATATTTGACTTTTTAAGTGTATTCTTTATATGAGTTGACTGTTTATATGATGCATTAGTTATCTCAGAATTACACATATTTCACAATTTCAAAAATTATTTCAGACAGCTGGAAACAAGTAGAGCAAATGTTTGGCCAACTTCTAAAAATACAGAACAAAATCTGTGTGTTAGAAATTTAATATGCTTTGCTAGCAGTGATCCTACAGTTTCTGTATCTCTCATACTTAATTTTAGAGACTTTTTTCACAAGTTACAGGTTACAAATATTTTGTGTGAAGCACCGCTCAGTCTCCCTTGCCAGATGTTTTGTTGATTAGGGACGATGGGTGACTACAGTACCCTGTTGCTTGTAGGGAAAGGCTTCGTTTCTACTACGTTTTGTTTGGGTTTGTTCATTAGGAATTGTTGTTAAAGACTCTGCTGCTGTGAAATGGGCTGTAGTATATTCACCAGTGGATTTATGAGTGCATCCATTCCATGCAAACTTAGCAGCTAGGCAAATAATTTGATAGGTTTCTGGCCTTTCCAGGTGTGTGACTTTTTTTTTTTTTTTTTTTCCCTTTAAATTCTTATAGAAATATGCATATGTATTGGTATGTTTGCATGCAGGTGTGTGAATAAAGTCTATCTTCATTTGCATACTTCCCTGTTAAAACAGAATGAACTCGAAGGCTGTCGACTCTCCAGTTATATGGCACTGGAAGAGCCTACTCTAAATCCTTTACCCTCACAGTGATGCTTTCCAAGTTTTCTGTTGCTGTTCTCTGTGCCACAGTCAAACTGTGAATCTGAATTTCCTCTGTGCAATCAGCAATGGAAACCCTTTCTCTGGGAACCGAGGAGGAAGGTGTGCCACGAGCGAGACCATGGGAGCACTGAAATATCCTACCCTCCTTCTCCGCCCGCTTTGGTGATGCCTCTGTGCAATGTAGGTGGCTGTGCTCTGTCCACATGTTGTGTCTCTTCAGCTGTGGCCGTGTGAGGGCATGACCTGAAGGATCCAGGACAGACTTGCAGCAAATGCTTGCATTCCTTATGTTAAAGAAGAGGTCAGCTTGCTGACTCTCGGAAACTGTGTGGATCTGGTAGGGAGAAACTGTGTCAGGTAGGCAGGTTTTAGATCAGAGTGTGATTTGTCAAAATCAAAGCTTGGCAGTTTTAGCACAGCAAGCAAACTCTGTGTTTATGTCTGGTAAGATAATTGCTAAGTGGGAAAATAGTTGTACAGGCAAGATGCAACAGTAGTAGTGACGGAGAATGTTTTCAGCTACCTCTTTACTTTTCTCTTCTCTTGGACATAAAAATGTTTTAAAGAGTTATGGGTCTACTGGAAAGCTTACACACGTAAGTTTTTATTGTTTCAGTTGCGTTTAATGGCATCATTTATGCAATAATTTTGAAAGAAACTATTATGCAAGTTAAGCTTCTGCATCCTAATGATCTGTTTAACTAAACCTACTAAAAGTCTTTGAGAGAAAACAGGTATTTAAGAGCAATTACAGAGCAATTCTATGTTGCCTGTCAGTTGATGGTTATCACTGCTAACGTAATGTACTCTCAATTGCTTTTTTGAAAGAGGAAAAATTATTTCCTGTATTATAACTGTAGTGCTTGAAAATATTTTGAATGTGGTTTTCAGGTAACCATAAAGACACAAGTCAACAAATAGACTGTTCTTTGTAACCGAGGAACAAAATATTAATATCACTCAGTAAACTGCAGCTGTAAGTCCTGTGGAAGAATATGGGATTGCCACTGGTATTTTACTCTAACCTCTATTCTGTTATTGACATCCTCTGCTTCTAGCAAGTGAAAACATGATTTTTTAAAATTTATTTATTGGTTTATTATTAATGTTTTATTTATTCATTTTAATGGTAGTTACAATGGCATTTTATAAGTGAATGACAGTGCTTTTTACTGGTAATGGTTTGGTTTGGAATTGCCATACTGTAGCAGTACTTTTGTAAAGTTCTGTCTTGTCAAGTGCCAACAGTAAGCAGATGACAGAAGGCGTTGCCTAACAGACCACGGGAATCTTCAGTGAGTGGAAGGTGGTGTGTACCTAAAAACTGGTGCCAGCTAGCTGCATGTGCTACCTGGTTTCTTCTGTGCAGACGAGTTGTTTGATACCCTGTAGTTGTGGGATTTCAAGTTCTGTGGGTGTAAATGCTGACATTTTCTTCTTTGTTTCTTATTTCTTTTTAAAAATGAAAATAATTATAGGAATATCTGAAAAAAAACGATAGAAACCTGTCTGCAATGTTGTCCTTGAAGTATTCTGATTAGATAAATTAGATCTATTAGATAAATTCATATGGTTCATAAATATGTACAAAAAGGTCTTTTGAACTAGTTAAAAGTACCTGAGGGATGAATAGATGAAAATCACTTGGTCCTTAAAATTTGCAAGCAAATTTCCTTCTACTTTTATGCTTATTCAACAAGAAGATTTGCTTTCCCTATATATTTCATTGGCTAGGGGAAGTAAAAAGTGTTTCACGTTTTAGGTTGTCACAAATGCTGTGCTTTGCCTTATATTTGTATAGATGTATGCATATTTGTATATATCTGACTTGCCGAAAATTTTTTAGAAACTGACGATGACCAGATTTAGTCAGTAGTGAATACGTACTTGTCTAGGTACCTAGTGTGTTTCATTGCTTCAGACTCTGGTTTGGTTGTTTTTTGGTCTGCTATTTTAGTTTCTGGATTAATTTTTTGGTTGGATGATATTTGGTGTCCTATTGTAACGTCAATGGTCTTGTATGGATGGCCCAGTCACCGGCTGCCGTGTTTTCGGAGCAAATGTTGTATGGGTAGCATCCGGTCTCATTGGTAGGCTAAAGAAATTCCTACTTACATTCTCTCTAATTTTCATTTATGTCTGGTTATTTTCTTTGAGTCCTGCAGTCCTGACATGCTGCTCTATACCCTGGTACAAGCTTCGCAACACTCAGTCCTCCATTCATGCTGAGATAATCAGGTTTTATTGAATATTTTTGAAAAGAATGTGACTGGAGATGAGGTAAAAAGGGATTAATTCCAGAAACTCTTCCGGGGTTTGACAAGTGCAGATTTTTACAAGATGTTGTAAAAATTGAGGTGCATGTTTATTTAGGTTTGAGCCTACCTTTTTTTTGGTTGGAGATTAAGATTTGTCCCCATTTCCATCTTAGTGTTTCTAGGGTATTTTTCTTCTCCTGTATGTTCTATGTGCAGGAGGAGGCATTCCATTATTATTACTATTTTTTATTAAGCATGTACAAGAAATACAAATGCAAACCTGTGAATATGACCCCCATGCACATTTCACACCGAGCACACGCTACCCCTTTGGGTAGTTGCAGGCCGCTGCCTGAGTCTGGCTCACCTCTGCTTGTGTGGAGGGAGCTGTAAATTGAATTATTCATAATCATCAACTTTAGTGTGAGGTCTAGATAAGTGTTGGTGTTAGTCATTTGATGAACTATGAAAAATGCTAATTAGGGCAGCTGTGTGCAAAGAACTGCAGTAGACCTTTTTTGAACGTGTCGAAATGTGTGTGCAACATGTAATGTTGGAGTTCATAATTTGGTATTGATGGACTGTAACATTTTCTACTGTGACTCTAAGAATATTTTCTCATCAGAGATCATAACTAATATGAGGTTTGTAAGGTAATGTAGCATGTTATAATTTCATTTTTGCCTGGGAGCAGAAGCTGGCCTAAATTATGTATGTTCAAGTGGCTGCTGAAACACAAAAATATAAATTGTTAAAGAGAAATCTATACGAGAATTAATGCTGGCAATGGCCAAATGTTGACACACAGTTCTCTTGGCATGTATTGTTATTCAAATGAGAACAAAAGAAGCTTAGTGGCTTCCTATTACAAGTCTGGTATACTCAAGTACAGTAGATGCCAACCAAAGTCTGCACCCGGTGCTTCTGTTGGCAGAGATCTAGTAGTATCGTTCAAGCATTTCAGGAAAGGAAGGGGTATTTAATGCTTATGCCCAGGACATCTCTCAAAAATGCTGTTGAAATGCGTAATCTTGTAGTTCAAGGTTCAGTCCTCTCCTTTCATATCTGCTGCATCAGGACGTACTTTGCAGAGCCATCTGCCACCTGCCCGCATGCAGCGTACCGAAGCAGCTCCGGACCAGCTTCACGAAGCGCTGCGATCAGCAGGAGGCCTGGGATGACAGGTTTGGGGCCAGGGGAGGTGGGCAGCAGAGCCATGATACCTTGCTTTGGGGCTGGTGATCCTGTGCTGGAGTGGGAGATTTAAGGCATAAGTCTAGCCTGTGTGCCTGTGACAGCATTAGAGGGAGCTGAGCTAATAGTGCAAAATTATATCTAAAGATTTTTTGCTGCACGGTATCATTAAAAGTCATGTTAAAAATAGTCATGCACCAAAAAAAAAATAGTCATTTTCTAGCATCACTGAACAGAAACATTTCAACAGAAGGTATTGAGGGCATCCCATCGAAGGCTTTTCAACACTTTATTTAATGATTTAGAAATAAATACATTTGCTGTTAATGAAATTGGCAGACAACAGATTGTGGAAAGACGTAGATGACAGTTTGAGTGACTTCACACAATAGCCTCAAAAACAATCAAATGAAAAACAGCAATATCACTTCCCAGTCAAAACTGGTACTTGTCTATACACTGAGGGGTGAGGAATGCAGATCTCACCTCTACGAAAGTGGTATAGAAACCTGGAAAGGAGAAGTTATAAAAGGGATCTAGAGGTTTTATCAAGCAATTCAGGCAGAGCACCTAGTGTAACAGCACAGAAAAATGAGCTCAAGTGGCCTTGAGATTTATTAAACTGAAAATCGTGACTGCAAGGAGGGTTGGTTTTGCTTCTGAGTGAGGTACAGCTGAGAAGGACATCAGAACATTGCGTGCAGCATCTGCGTTTTTAGCAACATGTTGAAAATTAGAGCCTTGGGTTGTCAGAAAAATGATTTGCAGGCTGAGGAAAATGTCAAACAGAGAAAACCTTAAAGTTCAATATGCTTAGCTTACCTAAAAGAAGGTGGAGAATGATTTTAATCCAGGATTACCTCAGCAGAGCCAAGAGGATCTCTTCGGTAGATTTTTTCCTGGAGGACTGCTCGTGGTGCGAGCAGGGGAAAGGGAGTCAGCGAGCAGGCGAGAGCCCGCTTGTGGAGCATTACATAAAGCTAGGCACATCAATCAAGTGGTAAAGAAAGATCTCTGCTTTTGGTTCTGGTTATGTAAGGCCTGAGGAGCTCGTTTCTAACTTAACAGGGTGATTAGCTTTGAGAACGACTTGCCTAGGTGCACAGCAGGCTTGCCATCTCTTTGCATCTGGAAGGTGTTCGTCCGAAGAGCCTGATGGGCACGGTGGCAGGCCAGAGTGCTTCGGGGTGATCACAACAGTCAGCATGGATCATTCCGTAGTCCTGCCAAGAACTCGCTCTGAAATCTGGGGGGTAAGTGAAAACTTGTGGAAACCTGAAAATATCTGAAAATTACTCTCTCTTTTTTTTTTTTTTTTCCCTGATATTTTTTATTTTCAGATGGTTACACCATGGAGCTTAGAGAATCAGACCACACTCACTTGGTCTTTTTTTCATGAGGTGTATATTATATTGTACATATTCCTCTCCAGAAAGCACACAGTACCCCTAAGCAAGTGTTAGTGGTCTTTTGAAAAGGCTTTCTTGTCTATACATTCCATTTTTCCTTACATTTCTGAAAAGAATTTACATGTAGCAGCTCACAGGACTTTTTTCTTTGGTGCCAGTGTGGCACTTTTGACTGATCTTCCTTAAATGAGCAGACAGCATTTAATCATGTAATTTGTATACCCAAGTCAGAAGTACTTTAAAGAAAAAGAATTCTTTCTGTACAGTAGACAGAATAGTTATTTAGAGTGATGGTTAAGTCATTCTGCATTTACAAGTGTAAGAACTTGAATTATGAAATACATCCGTCTTTTTCTTTGATTTATTCTATTTTTTTTTTTTTTTTTTTTTCTGATATGGAGGTATTGCACCTGCGTTCAGAACCTCGCAGAACTGAGCAATAAGAGGAAGAAATTCATGTTCTCGTAAATGGATTTGCTTACAATTTGTGTTCATAAGTCCCTGTAACAAAGGCATGCTGAACTTCAGGGAAAACGCGCCTTCAGTAAGCACCTAATTACAGCTGCGGTTGTAGTTGAAGCATTCTTATCTTAACAAAACAAAGGAGTGAGGGCAAGAATAAAGTGAATGTGTAACACTGAAGTGACACTATTGCTCGTCACAAAAGGTGAAACCAATTGGCATACAGAATGCCTGAGGGTTTGTAGGACAGAAATGCTGAAATGCCAGACTCGGAGGTACCACCTGAATGCAGTCCTTTGCATATGGCTTATAACCATGTTCTCTAACTACATTCAGGAGCTAAGAAGCTATCTGGAAAATGAGGAATGTTTTAGTGTTTAAGAGGATGTGCAGAGAGGTTTGGCCAGAAAAACATTCAAGTAAATTTACGTACTTTTCTGACCACAACAAGAGGGAGAGTGTTCTCCTGTGTCTTCAAGCACAGAAGCATGGGCTCTGAAAACTGGCTGTAAGTCTGTTTTTTACATTCAGAATCACACTCAGTATGCAAGTAATTTTTAAATTTACAAAAAAGGGGGTTTGTCGTTAGTCAGCATCTTACTGCCTGTTGGTGTGTAGAGGTAGCAGAGTCGAAGGAGAACGATCTGAGCCATGTTGATGTGTGACAGAATGAGCGGTATTCTACAAATACTGCTTCTTAAGAAGCATTTCATTCGGTGATTTACTGAATAATTCTATACGTATTAGTTTGATTTTGCCTTTCATTCCTGCATGTTTTACGAAGAAGAGGCAACAGGTTTGGTAGCTGAGTTATTTCAGGCAAAGCCTTGTTTTGTTGATGAAGTCCTAACAGAGGCAAGGAAACACAGAGCAACATCCTACAGAATTAGTGGTTTTGTTTGCTTTTTTTGTAAAGGTAAACAGTTAATAACAGGAACAGGTAAAAGCAAAATAAAGATATGCCGGAAAGCTCCATCTTCAGGTGTGACCTATTGTCTTTTGTTCTACTTATGGTGTCCAATTTAGGCCTGATACTTTTGCTAGCACTGGGATTTTTTCTGGCTTGTACAAGGCATGTTTTTGAAGATGTTTGGGAATTTGTTGTAAAAAAATGAGCTAACTATAGACAATTAGTGCTTTTGAAATGATCTCCTAACTGAGTAGTTCCCTTCTGTGTGTCCCTGCCTGTGAACAGAAGCAACAGGACTTTGGAGACATCCATCTTTTTTCAGGAGTGGCTTCATCTGCTGGTAGATACCTTTGTAAGGAACTCTAACAGGAGCCATTTTAGAATATGTTCCTGCAGTGGCCATTGTCTGTTCTCTTCCAGTGTCTACCACCTGTAAAAATATAATGCGTGAGTTTCATACAGTTCCTTTTTTAGCCCTAATATTAGAGGATCTCACTGGGACTGCCATGACTGCTTTTGCCAGGTAAGGCAACCTGAACAGGTTTCCACTAATTTTGGTCCACAGATATTTTTGTAGTTATTCAAAACTTAAAGCAGTCTGTCCTGCATTTCCTTTCTGTTTGTTAAGAAAATGGAGCCACGGTACAATACCTTTTAACTCTTACTTCGTGCCACGACAGTTGCATACACGCTTGGAAACTGTAATTGCCTAAAATTTTCTTGAAGCACTCTAATTCCAAAACCAGTCTGTTTTATTTTTGCGTCCTTCCTTCTGAAATGTAAGCAGACTTAAGAGACTTCCCATTGTTTGGCCTGGTGTGTACTTGTTGTAAGTTAAACAATATAACAAATTCTAAGCATCTGTTTTGATATGTTTCTGCATTTTCTGGGCAGTAGCTATTCTGCTTTTCAACTTGCATTTAATTAATTTTAAGCCTCTAGAGCAAAGGATTGAAAATAGCAATCCCAACCCCTTCCCTGTCTTGAACAACTCATTAAGCAGTTACAGTAACTGTTTTTAAATTACTTTTAGTATGCGTGTCAAGCTCACATTAAATCATCTTCAAAATGTGTATGTGTGTCATGAACTTTGTCTATTCATAAACAAAAGCATCATGCACTCAAAATGAGTGGTATATTAAAAAAAAAAAAAAAAAAAAGCAGAGGTAATGCACCCCTGTACATTTAAATGGTATTTAACATTTCACATTCTCTCAGGAATTAGGTTTAACCGAATATTTGATAAAGACTCCCCGGACTCATACAACGGACTGCTGTTCCTCTCCAGTCAGTTCCTTGCAAAGACAGTGCAGACTGGGAGTCTAGCTTCTCAGAGCAAGTATGTTTGTTTTAAATACTATATACTTGAAAGCAGAGACTTGGAAAGGTTCATAAATGAATACCCTGCTGCATTCAGTGCTCGAGGAAGGAAAAGTCCCGAAGGAAACTGGACTGGGGACAGTTTTATTCCCTCTATATAGAAATGTGTACAACTAAGCTTAAATGGTTTCAAAGTTCAGCTCTGCTGAGTGCTGGCTGACACCTTTCATTTAGTGTATGTTGGTGTTTTGCCTCTAATCGATTCAGTTCTTACTTAGAGATTTTGGAACAGCTGTTTGCCAGGTATAATATATTGATATTTTTTCTTCTTTCTTATGACAAATTCTTACATCCTTTTGTGGATTTCTGCATCACTGGAAGCCTTCTAAAAAATTAACAAATTAACTGTATGCTTGCTGCCCATTATTTGCATCATGGGTATTATGTGTGCATTTCAGCATAGGACAATATGAACCCAGAATTAAATACAAGTCGTTTGGATAACATATTAAAGAACAAGTCTGTGAGGTGTCAGAATGTAAGTGTGAAAATGTGTCTTTGGCTATTGAGCCTTTTTATTCTTTTATATAATTCCTATTTTTGGCTTAGTTAGGGAGTATCACTGGAGTTGTAGTATTGCTGCTTGCAAGCTAGCCAGCAAGTTACATAGTGCCCTTCCCATCCTCCTAGGAAGAGTCTGCCTACTCAGAGGCGACAGCCCACGGCTTCTGCCTTTCCCTCTGCAGTGAAGTGCAGAGGAGCAGCAGACAAGAGCTGGCAACAGCTTTGTGATGCAGTCTGGGGAGGGGCTCAGATGTGCTAAGATGAAGGTGGTGGAAGAGCTTAACTGGGACATGACACTGGTTCCCAGATGTCCTGAATAGTTATCGTGGTCAACCCTCAAAGCACCTTGCTGGAAAACTTCTCACTCGGGAATGATGAAAAGTTGATGATTCCTGGGACCGCTAACCAGGTGAACCACTGGGAATGTAGGATGAATGTAGGTCTATTAATATGGTGGTCAAAGACGCGTGCAATTTCTGTTCAAATATTATGCATTAGCAAGTGTTCTCAGTAGATGGAAAAAAGGAGCTGTACGTGTAGCCCTGCTGAATAATTTTATTTACTCTTTCATCTCCTGCTGATCCCACTATTAGAAGTATATGTAGAGGGGAACCAAACTGCTTTGCTGAATTAAAAAAATACATATAGGCCTCTGCTTCTACAGGCATCGTGTCTCTCTGCATGCTTGCATTTTGTCTGTAAGCCTTGCAAGCAGTCATTCCTATGTACACGTGACTGCAGTGATCTCCTCCCTGTTGCTAGCTCTGTCCTGTTTTCATAGCTTACTTGAGCTCCTTTACATATTGAATCTGTTTTGGATCTAATTCTTGACGGGTCCAAATACAAACAGCTCTCAAGAATTTCCTCTTGTTCCCAGATGTCTTGGCTCTCTGACACACTCTCCAAGCTCACACAGAAACTTTCCATGATGGCTAACCTGCCTCTCTCCTTAGAAAGTGTGAAAGAATGGTGCATCCTCATATTGCCATGTGAACTCTCAGCAAACACACATAGTAATACAAATATTGAAATGCATAATTATAACAAAAGCATTGAATACTGCCTGGGACATGCGGGAATACATTCCTGAAGCTGTGAGTACTCCCAGGAAATGTTTTGTAAATTCAGTTTTTGTGTTTATAATTTCTCAGTGTTATTTCAGGCTTGTTTTCTGATAAGACGTTTCAAAAAAAAACCAAAAAAACAAAAACAAAAACAAAAAAAACCCACCCCAAACCAACAAAGAGAAAAACATACACACTATTTATGAGATGCAAAAAATGGGGGACACGGATTAGAAACCTTTGTGAATTTTTTCAAGTATAGAAATCAACCTGACTAAAGGGTTTGCTTCACCTGCCAGTGCCAATAAACTCTTTCAAAGGGAGATTTCCTATTCATCAGCAGCACTTGGGTTTCAGGAGATTACACCTTTCCAAATGCTGCTTGGGGGTAAGAACGTAATTAGCTGAAAGGCAGGAGAGCAGCAATTACTGACAGCAGACCTGCGTAAAAGTGATGGGAATAGGAGAAATAGCAGGGCTCGTTACCAATGTTAAAAATATACACAGGCTTCTAGGGATGATTAAAATAAGATTTTATAGGGCTTAATATGCTAGTATTAACATTACTAGAATTTCAAAGCCGGTGTACAGACAATTCTTTGGTGTGTCTGCTGTGTGTCTTTGTCACTAAAGGAGACAAGAAAACGCATGTTTGAGCTGAGGATTTACTTCATAAGGAAAAACTTTACACAATTTTACCATGTTATATTATTTTCTTAGAAAGTGTGATTTTTACAGCACTGTGTACTATTGCTCTATACTGTTTTATTGTAAGAGTTGCTAAATATTTGTGGGAGCATGCCCTTAAATTACAGTTATTACAAGAAATGCATTGATGCCAAATCACGACAGGCACTGTAAGCACCTGAGGTGCTTGAATTCCTCCTTCTGTTGTGGAGGTGAGACCTGAACTCGTGCAAGGCTGTGCATTCCCCAGGCTGCTGAGGGGAAAAAATAGGCATTGCAGTGTTGTTTCAAGATTGACTTTGTTTCTTTTTTTTTTTTTTTTTTTTTTTTTTAATGACTCCCTCACTGCTGTGTCCCAGCACTCCCCACCCTATTCCACAGTATTTTTCACAGGACACTAAGATTAACTTAGCAAAATAATTTAGCAAAAAAATCAGTAAAATATAAACTTGTAGGAATGACGATATTTTATGGAAGACTTTGACTATTTAGATGCATCAAAAGCTTTCATTTTCAGGCGCTGTAGACTTTCATTAAGTGAAGCCTATTGTTCAAAGGGAAATGAAGATAGAATGAACGTTACCGCTCTTCTGAATTTTTGTGTTTTAATGTAGAGAAGTATTTGGAGAAGGTGAGTTAATGGGGAATTATTTTGTAGGCACACAGGAACTTGGCTCATTGGGAAACTTCTGTTCGCTTTAGAACAACTTTCAGCTATGGTGCTTGGAAGAAGTTTTTAATTTGACTAATTATTGACAATGCCATTTAGGGAGGGCATCCAGCATAACGTGTCACTGTTATTCCATCGTTCAATGATACTGCTCCAGGAAGGTGCAGTGGTTGCAGAGCTTATTCACTCAGCTGCTGAAATAGCATTTAAATGAGGAGGGAGCTATATTTCTGGTGGACCCATCAGAGGTGGGTTAAAGACCTATTAAGAGGAAAGCTAACAGTGTGGTTAGAAATGTAGAACAGTTTCTTCAGAGTTTATTTTAAGGGAATTAAAAACTGTCTCAACAGATACATTTTAGAGTCATCAAAATCCGCCCCATGTGTTGAAAGCTGCAATACGCTTTCCTGCCTGGCATGGTTCTCTCCCTCATCAGGCTAAGGACTCTGTAGTTACTGAATAAATTCCGTAAATTCTATTCTAGGCCTAGTCCAATGCATAGGAAGAAAGAAGGAATTATGATAAACTCCTTTTCAGGTGCTTTTTGACATTTTGCTTAACGCAGAAGCTGCAAAATTACCGCGTTCCCTGAAAGAGAGTCTTAGAAATCAGTGAGAAATAGGAGGAGCTGAGTTGGGCTAAACCAGAAGAAAGCTTGTTCAGTGTATGAAAAGGACAATGGGCTGTGTTTCTGGAGAGCATGCTTTTTGATGATGCTGGTGATTTACAATGTTCTGTCTTCTGGCTGAGCAGCCTGTTTGTCTAGCTGGTTTGTTCTGCCTGTGAAAGTTTGAGGCTTTTCCTGGCAAGTTTCTGTTCTACTTTTTTTTTTTTTTTTTTTCTCTTTTATTTCCCCCCAAAACAAATACATAGTGAATCATGACTGCTGTCAGGGAGAGGAGGGAGACAATCCCAAATCTCTAAAAACAAACAAAAAGTCAATGATGTTCTGTCCATGCTTGTGGCAAGGCAGCCTCAGCATCCTTCGAGATGGTGAGGAAAGGCTGAAGGTGACTTTTGCCAACAAAAGGTGCCTGTTACGTGAGCATTAGTCCACTGGAAGAGCAACCTACCACCTTCTCTCTCCAGCCCCCACACAGACACCGATTTGCAGACACACATTCATCCCCAGAAAAAATAAAAGCCTGTGCTGTTATGATTATCGTCTTGGTGCAACTAAAATATAAAAAAGGGCTGAAAATTCGGACTGCTTTACTAGGGAAGAAGAACCTTTGCTAGCCAAATTAGGCTTAGTACTTTGTTAGATATTCTTGAAGTAGTATTACTTGCTATGTGCCATTTATTTATTTTTGATTTAAAGAACCAGTATGTTTTATTCCTGGGTGCATCTGGAAAAGTACGCTCTTCAAACATTTACCTGTTGTTGTAGGCCCACAGTCAGTTTTCTAACCTGTAGCCCCTTCGGAGCCTTGCTAACGAGGAGAGGGACATGACTGAAGACTCGTGATTCATTCTGGCCCCAGAGATCAGATAAGAATGATTTATTTCAGGAATTAAATCGTTTGTGGAAACCAAAGTAATGGAGTAATGGGCACATATGATTTCTGTTAACGCAGGTGTTGCAGCATTTTCTAAGAGCTATCAAATGTTACTGCATAATAATGAGTCTCTGCACTGTTATTGGCATTCTTGCTATCTCACTGCTACTGCCTCATTTAGGTAATCAAGAGTTTTGTGCGGTAGTTGGAATGCAATGCTGTCTAAGCATCAAGTATTAGTTTTAAAGATGAAAACCTAATATGTGGTCATAAACGTTTAATTTTTTACATATTAGGTGGTGTGTTTCAGTTTGAGTAAGTCACAGTTATTTATTTTTGGGGTACATAATATGTGAATGCATATATATACGTATTTCAAAAGCATATTATTCATTAGTAATTGTGCATTAAGATGACAATGTGATAAAATATGACATGTTACGCAACTATGTAGCTTTACAGTATGAAAAAATTGAAGGCATATTAATAATTTCAGTCATGCATTCAAAAATTAGTTACATTATCTTTAGATACAAAATCATGTGCTTTATTTCTTTGCTTCTTGTGGTATCGTGACACACTCACTGAAAACAAACTAGGCATTTGTAATGAGTTGGGTGCTACTTTTCTGTAATTGCTGTCCTTCATCCATTGAAAAAAAAATGCAATTCTTTGAGAAAATGAGAAATGAAGGTCAGAAAGGGAACAGTGGACAAGGTTGAAGTAGTTAAATGCTGACAAGAAGAACATAAAGGTCTTTCCTAATCCTTCACATACTTCCTACAGGTCCATTGTTTCAGAAGCATTCCACCTACAGAACATCACCTTCACGAATCACAGGATTTCTGTGACAATAAAATAATGCAGTGAAAAATCAGTTACTGATTGCCTATTGGATAACACTCATCAAGAAGTAAATTCAAAACAATAAATTTGAATGAGCATTTTACTTTTACCCATCCTCTCCCTTGAGATTAACTTTGTATTTTAACACTTCCAGGTTTTGTTTGTTTTGATTTGTACTTCTTTTTTAACTATTGATTCTATGTCCTTGAAAATGTTTAAAAAATTGAACTGTCACATATAACATTTTACAATTACATAATATTAGAAGGATAAGAATAATACAAATTTTGTATTCTTTGTATTATTAGTTACAATGTGCTGTGTTTTCTCCTTTTAACAAAGCAAACATAACTAAGACCAGGGTGTGTCAGAAGCTTTAGATACGGAATAGATGTATCCTGTGGCACATGGAGAACTGGAAGGTGTTATTTGACAAGAAACAGGGGCTATTTCTTATTCCATCATTGGATGACTCACTGTATGAATATGCTGTCTATCTGTGTAAATCACTGCATTAAATACTATAGAAGAAGGTGCATCATGATGTTAACAGGCCTATCTAGCAGTACTTGTTTACCTGTTCCTCATTTTTTTCTAGCCTATTAACTTCAGCTAACTTTCCCGATTTTGTATGTTTTTTTGTTTTGTTTTTAATTTCTTGGTATAACACAATGAATAATGCGACTTTGTTACGCTCTTGGCTATGCTAAGCTATTAAGTTTTATTGCAGCTACAGATAATTAAATCCAATTCTCTGAAACATTATCAAGTAATTTCCTAGCATAACCAATGGCATGAGTTACAGAAGTTCTTACTACCAGTTTAAAGGCTTATTTCTCTGGGTAGGTGACCTTACCTTGGTTGAAAATTGCAGAAAATGTTTGCATTTCAGTTGATTTGCATTTTGTCTGGCAATCTATCAAGTTACTAGAAGGAGGTTTACCATGAATAAAGGATGTCATGAGTAAATAAGGTGTGGAAATTTCATAAATGCAGCTGTAGAACTCTATTTGGGCCAGGTAGTTGCATTCCAGTATTATAAATTATATCAATGGTAATCATTTACAGCGTGCTCCCAAGAGATACAAACCCTGCCATCTACTTTCACAAAAAAGACCCTTTAGTCTCCAAAGTGGTATGACTGCTGAATGGTTTCCAGCTTACCCCTTCATTTCTGTTTTTCCTGGCAAAATCCTCAAATTATATCTCATATTTATCATAATCATAATTTCCTGTCTTGTTTCATAATATTAGACCTGAGAGTTACTTACATGTTAACTGTTACTCAGTTTTCCTGAATTCTGCATTCCTCTGCATAATTTAGATAGTGATTATTAAATTATTGTTTAAATTAATAATTTAGTATTAATATAATTGACACAGTCGTGTGTAACATCTCATTCGTAGGTTATTTATTGTAGCATAAAACTATTTGTTAGTTTTACCCATCTTTTAGTCAAACCCACTGCAGTTTAAACAGTGCAGTCATCATATGCTTGTCTCCCCTTATTCCTGGATTATTATTATTTTTTAATTATTTTTTTCCAGAATGTTTCAAACTTCTTGGGAACTGCTTAGGAGGAGGACTGTGTTGCAATTCTGTTAGTGTTTCTATTTGTGTGTGTTAAAGCACAATGCTGCATCTTCTGCTGCCAGGAGGGGTGCTTCTTTAGGGAAGATTATTCATTTGCCTTGGGTGGTGTTTGCAGGATCCAGCCACAGTGTGTGTCTACCCTTTAATGCTAAACAGGAGAAATACCAAATGTAGACAAAATGTTCGCTGCAAAAAAAAAAAAAAAAAAAAAAGATATTGCATCTGCTGCTCTTTGCTAACATGAAGGAGAATATTCAGGTGAATGCAGGTTATGGAGAACATGAATGTAGGCCCTGAATTAGCCTGACCTGTAGTTGAAAATAGCAGACTATAAACACGAAAGCCATGTATGAGATGAACAGGTCTCTGTTTAGTCACTGACAAGTTTGGTGCTTAACTGGCTGCAGACGAATTACTTGCTTGTACTTTAAGCATGTGGAGCCTCTGCAACTTGAATAAGAAATTAGCACTTTAGAAGTGTAGCGTATTTTCAAAAACACGACAGAATTTTATATCAAAATTGGCCACTTGCTACCAAGTGATAGAGTAAGGGTGAATGATTTTTTGCTTGAAATTTTAAGGAGGGGAATACAGAAGAGCAGCACTACTAGATTCATTGTATTTGGCAAAAAAAAAAAAACCCACAACACAACACCTTCTGCATAGATGAGACAAAGGTGTGTGCACTGTAGGTATGCTGGGGTGGTTCTGGCTGTCCTGAAAACTGCACCTTTGGTCGTGTTCAGGGCCACCACCTTCTCCATGGGTAATGCTGAGACTGTGGACAGGGTGCTGCCTGGCCACGAGACCTTGCCCGTGCAGATGCCCTTTGTGCTCATCATGAAACTTGAGAGAACATTGTTGCGTGGGATTTATTCAAAACTACCTGGCAAACAATACGTACTGTTAATCCCTCTTCATGAACAGAACATCTTTCCAGAATGGAGGATACAGTTTAATTCTTTTAAAAACAGAGTTATTTGGTGAGAACAGAGTGACAAGACACCTCAATAGCTGTCCCATGAGCTATTCCTCTCTTTTGCTAAAACATTTTGCTGCCTGAGACCAGTCACCCCATCTCTTCCTGCCAATTACATCTTTTCCATCATTTTCCAGATCACTATAGGACGAAACAATATTAA
>CM021729.1:67999699-68010856 GCA_011074415.1 Stictonetta naevosa | reverse complement strand
CCACTGGAGTCTCTTCTGGAGAAACTGGCTAAAGAGCTACACTCAAAGATGCATTGTGAACCATTTCTTAAGTACTGTTTTATTTGTCAAGAGTGGTTTATTAGAAAAGATTTTAGAACAAATTACCCATCTAAACTCAAATTCTTCATCTTTCTATTATTTTTTACTATAAATTCTACTGTAAATTTCATTTTACTGTAAATTATTGGACATATTCATCATGAGTTGCCCATGAATTTTCTGGAAGAGTTTCAAATGCAAATACACTCTCGAGGCAGGTATTTTTGTTGTGGGGAAGGCTGTTCCTAAAGCTTGTGCCACGCTTCTTCACGAGGTGTACTGCCCAGCTCTTGGTCTTTTTCCACTTTCCTGCCAGCTTGGGAATGGGGAGCAGCAGACTGAATTCATCTTTTCCCCTTTTGGGGGATATGCACTTAGCATGTGGTTGAGGTCACGATTCCTGCCAGAGTACAGTATGTCTGTCTTCACATTGTCTCCCGTTACATTCTTCTGAAAAACTCAAAGTCACTCTTTCACCGGATGTTTATTTTGCTGTTTCACACGGAGTACGTGCTTGATTGCATACTTCTCTGAACTGAAGCTTATCCTGTTTGCTAGGTAAGGCATCTTCACCCGTGAGGATTAAATGAGAAAAACACAGGGCCTCGCTGTGATGAGTTCCAGAACTTAGATTAGGACTTGAGTTAGTTATCCGTCTTTGTGGTAGGTGTATTTTTGTGCATATTTTGTGCACTGCTCAAGGATAACTGTCCTGTGATAAAGAGAAGCTGATGGTAACACACAGTGCCAGGCAGAGCATCAGTACTGAAAGCCAGTGGCCTTTATTAGCTATTTCACCTGGCAGTAATGAAAGAAATTGATCTGGCTTGATAAAGGATATTTTTCATTTCTAATTTTCTATGGTAATAACAGAGTTTATTAGAAAATTAACTGTATTATGTTGCTTCAGTTGAGGAGGATGCTGTTAGATGCTCTTACAGATGAACTTCTTAAAGGCATGTATGGAAATTCATTTCCAAATCTTTCCTTCCCATTGTGAGCAGCCTTTCCTGAGGTCAATGAATGACTCCTTTTTATTTTCTGCTTTCTGTATGGGTTTGTCCCGAAAATCTCAGCAAGTTATTTGGTTTAAGCAGAAGTAGAAGATTTGGAAAGTGAATAATTCAGGTAGGGACATTTGAGGGAGTTCATATTGGGAATGAGGTAGAACAATTGCCTACTTTTAATGGAGGAGAAAAGAATTGGGTGAACGGCAAATATTCAGGATTTAAGTAAACTTCTAACAAGTTTGCGTTGAGATTGTACAATGAGTGTGTCTGTTTTCTGGCGGGAAATGAAATTAGGACGGAAAAATGAAGCAGGAAACTTTCATTGGAGAGAAAGCTGTTTTGGAGAGTAGGAAAATGGAAAAAGGCGTTGAGTTTGGATGGAGACAATCTGTGAAAAGCTTGAACAGGAGAGGAGTCGAAGCAGTTGTGGCAGCCCCAGAGGTTGATGTGAGTGAGCTGTGTCCCTTTGGGACTTGGACCTTGATAAATAAGTTGTTCAGGGAGGGGTCACTTTTCCTGAGCGCAGCTGAAGAATCTGTGCTGGCTGAGCAGTTCTTGAACTACTGTCACAGAAGTGAAGAACTGAAAAACTGATGCTCTCTTCAGGGAGATGGGAACCGACATATAATATCTATAAATGATCATTTTTTTTTTTTTTTTCCTTGCCTTGTGCCTGGAAGAAGGGTGGTTTTTTTGTTGTTGTTTTGTTTGCTGTGTTAGGTTTTCCTGAGTCAGCGGTCCTGTGCAGGAAGCCTTAGTGTAAGTTTCAGTCCCATACATGGCACTGAACGTGTTTCCTGTGTAGTGTGGTTCATGGCCTTTTTTTTATGTTGCATCACATCAATGAAACAATGAAGAATACATTCAAAGACAGAGAATGATGGTTTTGAATGAAAATAAGAAAGTTGATCATAGGAAGACATACCTTCCTGGAGCAAATACGTCTCCTTAAGGCATGTGAGATTACTTAGCAGAAAATGATTCTATGATTCATGATTCTATGAAATTTGATAAGATGCACATTATTTAATAGTTGTGGTTATTTCACAGATATAATAGTGCTGTGGGTTTTCTGTCCCCAGTATTGCAAGTGCTGGTCTTTATGTTCATTTTTCTAGGTGGTAAATCTGTGTTGGGTTTGAATAAAGGACAAACAGTAGGTTTTGGAGTGTATGTGAGAATGAGAGAGAAATGAACTGGGTTCCCTTACACATCGTTTCATGTCTGAAAGGTCATTTACAGACCCTGAAGTCAGCCTTATAAAAAATGCAAGAAAAAGCAGCCATCAGGAATAGGTAGGATGAAGGGCATAGTTGAATCCATAAAGGTAATGTAATAATTTCCAGTGTGATCTTTCTGAACAGATACAATTATGCACAGGGGTTCAAGCCCAAATAAAATTTTGGAACTGTCTCTGAAGAACACCACATGGAAGCCCTCACCACTGTCTTATGCCCTCTTCAAGCATTTTCTGTTTAGCCTAAATTCCAAAGTAGCTTGTTCTGTGTGTGTCTGGAGGTGTTCAGCTGAAAGATGAGTTCAGTTCTGGCCTGCCAGTTACAGTAACAAATGCACCTATTTATCAGCCTTTGCAGTGTTGCTCGCATTTTCTGACTTTCTCTTATAACTGAACAGCTTTCCTTTTGAGCTTATTCTTGCATTTTGTTGTACATTCGTGAGTCCTAAAGCAAGCATTTTGTTCCCAGGGACTGTGTGTAGGTGTGCTGAAATTTCTGTTTGAATCAAAATATTCTCAAATTGTAACCATTGGCATTTAAATATTTATGGAAGAAATACCTTAAGTTTCATTTCAGTATATAATCCTGAGGATATATCCCTGCTGAAACAAAATAGATGTTTTTGGTGAGTTTTAAGCCAGATATTGAAGAAATGAATATCCTGTTACTGCTGTGCTGTCAGTATTCTTTATCTTCAACTTGAACTTGTCTCTCTGTATGATTCAATTTTTATTCTAACTTGTCCTGATATGCTGAGTACAAACTGTGCCAGATTGTCAATTTTGTAAGTGAATGCCTAATGAATATAAATCTGTACCTACTCTACCATGTGAATGTGATGGATTAGCGGTATAATATACAAGGTAAGCTTGTTTCTGAAGAAATATATACTGAATAAATGGGTTAGGGAGATTTCATATTTTTATTATAAGTGTAACTCAATTTGTACTTTTGGAATAATCAGCAGTGAATATAAGAGATTTTTTTCTGACAGTCTTGCTTAAGTAAGAGTTAGCCTTTTATCTAAGCTAATTCTTTTTTAAAAGCATCTGATATAGTCAGAATTCTTAACAGGAAAATTAAATATGACGCATCTTTAAAAAATTGTGGATTGTCTTAATTCTCATAATGTGTTGGTTGTTTTTGTTGACCTTTTCATGTTCATTTGTGGATGTGTATATTGTTGAAGTAGGTTAGAAAGGTATGGGCAATAAAGATGGAAGAAATACATTTTACAGGAAATTACTCACTGACATTTTCTGTGAGTGCTTCAAATAAGGTCTAAAATCAAATTGGTTGTTTCTGAAGTTTTTTTAGCCACCTCTATCTTTCCAAAAGAAAAGAATTCTGTGTCCTGCAATGTTTTCTTTGTCAAAAATTGCACTAGGGCAGAATAATTGATTTAAAGAACCATAAACTTCATATGTTCTTTTATTGTTTTAAATGTAGCTGTGATCTCAGCACAGTTTACCTGAACTGTAAAGTTAGTCCATATAAAAACATAGCAACACCATCACATTCTGAAATTAAGTTATGGTGAAGTTATTTGAACTTTTGAATATTCTAGCTGTTGATTCATGCTCTTGACTAAAAACCATTTGGGGGGTGTCAGTCAATTTCACTGATTAGTTTTTGTTAAATTAATGTCTTGTACCTGATGAAAAAAAATAAAAATAAAATTGTAAGATTACTGTCATTTGTGCAGTATGAGAGATCAAGTGCTACAGAAAATACGGAGCCACTGTAAGTAGAGGGGCATTTGGTTCAGTGATATGCATTTTGTTTGAACTGGGGCTCCTGTAATACCTTGTACTGAAGGCTATTGAATGTCATTCTCACATGAGGGTTTTATATTTTTAGAGGCAGCTAATTAAGAGATGTGAAGAGCTGAGCCTTGATACTTCAGTGGGTAATTACCTCCCCTTGATACTTACGTTATTTTAAGTTTGGCTCATAAAAAGAGCAATTTGTGGCTTTCAGCAGCAGCGCGGCGGTCCCTGGGGGTGGGGGCTAGAAGCTGTGCCCTGCCGCAGGAGCTGCTGCTGCCGCTGTCGGTACCACGGGTGCCAAGGCACGTGTGTGCAGGTACCTTCAGGCATTGTGCTGCCGTGCCAGAGAGCAAGGAGCTGAGCATTCACGGTGCCATACCATACGGTTTGGCTGGAGAGAGACCAGGGGACCAAGGCATTTCCCCTTGGTACACGCAGCCAGAGGCAGAAGGAAACCACTCTGACATCTGCCAAAGGTCGTGGTTCCCCTTTGGGGCATCTACCTGAGCAGTGTGCATCCATTGTCCTCTTGGCAAATTTCGGACAATTTCCGAGATAACTGACAGTCTAGTATTTTAATAATGATGCATTTAAACGTGTTTCTGTAATTTAGTAAGTATGTAGGTAAGGGAGATAAATTCAAAAGAAATTCATTACTGCATAGATTTTGTGTAGTGCTTTCTAACATTGTAAGGGTAAAATTTGGAAGCAAAGGACCACGCGCACCTACCTTGGTTCATCCAGTGCTTAATTGCCTGCAGTAGGGTGTTCTGCTCCCTTCTCAGATTTTTTTTTTTTTTTTTCCAAAGTCTGCTCTTGCGGAATGCAGGTTGTAAATAACTTGTGTTGTACAGAATTAATCATAAACATTATCATAGAATCAGGGAGTGGTTTGGGTTGGAAGGGGCCTTGCAGAGCACCCAGTTCCAACCCCCCTGCCGTGGGCAGGGACACACGCAGGGCTCCAGGTGGGGTCTCAGAGCAGTGTAGAGGGTGAATTGTGAAATGCTACATTAAATTCATTTTGGATAACAATAATACTGTGACTGGAAAGGAACAGAGAGTTAAGGGGAAAAAAAAAAAAGCTGTACTTGAGAGGATTTAATAATAAAGTAGGACTGAAAGTATTTCAGTTTCATTGAACATAATTGTGAATGGTAATAACTTAATCGCTTTAAAGACTATTGTGCCAAAACACTTCAAGGAAATGCTCATGTAATTTGTGCTTGAGGGTACTTAGATTTTCCGTTGTCATCTGATGCATGTAACACCTGACTTTTTTCTGAGCATTTAAAAAACAACTGCTGCAGGAGGGCACGTTCAGTGCCAGCATCATTCATGACCCTTTGGGTACCTGGCAGCAAAACAACACAATGCAGAATTCTTGCTTCTTCAGTAGGTGCTTGCTGGGTTAAATGGGAATAATGCCACGATGTTCTAATTTACTGTGTGCTTCTGCTTTAGATGTAGCAAGAGGCCTCAGCATAGGCCTCAGGCATCAGCAGCGACTGAGGATTTTAGGTGTGGCTGGAAACTTTCTCCTTTCCTCTCCTCAAAGTGAAAATTAATCTTTGAAGGGTGAAAGACTGCGCCTGAACTGCAGGTTCACCTGCAGAGGTCTGTGGCAGAGCCTGCAGCTCGTCGTTTTGTCAGCAGAGAATAGGTGGTTGCTGTAGCTTGGATTAGTTACAGGCCTCAGTGAAATAGCTGAATGTCAATGCTTGTGTCGCAATGAAGCAGAATTTACACTCTTGAATGACTTCTGAAATTTTCTTTACATTGTGCCGTGGTCTTCCATTGACCTCTCTGTACTTGACTCACAGGAACTTTTCCTGGTCGAAGCACAGTGACAGGAATTAAGCGATATATTAGGTCTTCCGCGTATGTTCTGATGCTATTTGTTAAACTGATGCTATACTTCAGCTGAAAATTTTATCTGAGCACTCTTGGTATCATGACTGATCACGCAATGTTTAGCCTTTGCTGGAACATCCAAGATCAGGACATTGGCTCCAGTGTCACTCCTCAGATGAGTGGAGAAAGTACAGAGTAGGTACAATGTGTGGGTGAAGCAAAGCAGTAATTGTGAATACTGATGATCTCTCCTCATGGTTTTTCATAGGGACTTAAAATAACTGCATTAAATGCAGTGTGGGTAGAAAGAGAAGCATAGTAATGATTTAAGAGTTGCTTCATGAGAAGATTTTCTTCTGTTTAACAAGTTCAAAGAGTGTTCTCTCTAGTGGGTACTGACAAGCACATATGAGTTAGCATTTGTTATCTGGTACAAGAAGCCCCCAGAGCTTCTTTCACTAAAACTTTAATTATAATTTCTTATCACAGGTATATAGGAAAATTGTGGAGGAAACTTGGGGAATTTATGGAAAACTATTAGAAACAGAAACATTTTTTTTTGTTCCCTAGTACATTTTTAATGTAAGATTGATAATTTACTACACTATATGTTCTTCCACAGTGACAGAGTGAGTTAAAGATTAATTCAGTTTAGCATATTTTTTCTGTTGTTGAGATTGTATGAAATCTATTACATCATATAGGAAAAAAGATTATTTAAAGCAATAATAAAAACAAATATTGTTCCCCTATATCATTGATTTCTTCCTTTTACCTGCTGGTTGGAGTTGAGAAGGCCCTGAAAAAGAGTACTTTATTCAGTCTTGTTTTGCAAGCTCTTCTAAAAGTCAAGGAAGCATCTCTATCAGTAGGAAGAAAGTAGGAAAACAAAAAACAAACAAACAAAAAACCACCAACATGAGAGAACTGAGCAGCTGCAGGTTAGAAATATTTTGTCTGTTTGTGTCATTTTCATTCTTACAGCTTGAAAGATGGCTGGAAGACTGTCTGCCAGGATTTGAGGTACTTAATGGTGATCTGAGCTAAGCACAGGGGAAATGAGTCTCCAGAAGCTTACCAGGTGATATTTTGGAGCTGAAACTGTAAGACAGAGATGCAACTGAATTAAAAAATTAACATGAATAACTTATCTACTGATTTGGGGGGGAGGGAAGGGAAGGAGTTAATGAAGCACAGAAATACACTCTCCCTACTATGGCTGATTATACAGTTTAGAGATGGAATTGTCCTCTTTTAGGCTAGATTTAACAAGAAGAATTACAGTTGAGCAGATTATCAGTAGCAAGATATGGTTTTCTTTTTTTATTTTTATTTTTATTTTTTTTTTTAAATAGCTCCCTTAAGTGCCACAAAGGAAGCAAGCGACAGATCTATTACAGTGACAAAGCAATTTCTCTGGACACCAAGGCTGAGAACTATATGTTAACCACTTGATCAGCATAGTATCAAGTGAGTTATGTGTATATGCATGTAAGCATGTGTTATCGTTTGCATAAGATAACACTTCTGTTTGCCTCAGAAGAGATTTTTTAGACTACTGTGATGAATTTTTGATGCATAAGCTTACGGTTCTATTTGCATGTTCTTAGTTGTCTTAATACAATGATTTTGAAAATTGTGATCTACATGCTTCTGGCATTTCTCTGTCTCTCTCTTAATTTTAGCTGCACATGTAGGAAGGATCACCTAATAACAACCTGAGCCGTCAAGTAGCCATTGTACATGCTTTTTTTTGTGCTCCAAACTGCAAAATATATCTGAGATTTATTTGATTGACAAAGCATTCTGGCGATTTAAATGTTTTATATGGCAAGAGCATTTCAGTGATTCACTATCCTTTCTGTAGATAAATTTACACTTTACAAATAAGATTCAGACACCTAATACAATACAGTCTTCCCCTAATATATCTGATTTTCTGATTTGCTTTTTTTTTTTTTTTTTTTAACTTGGGTTGACTGTTTTCAGATGAGAAGATAAAACTTTTGCTGCACTTCCTAATGCATAGGAGGAAAAGCCTGGACTTCTTGAAGGACGGAATGGAAGTAAGCATTAGGGATGCCAAAGAAAAAAAATGTACAATATTTTCCAAACTTACTAACACATTGTATAAGTTTGAAAAGCATCATAAAAGTCTAGATTGTTGTAACATGTGACACATTTTCCTGCCAGACAGCTGAGTCTCTTGGCTAGCAGTCCAGAATTGTCGTTGCAGTGGTAGCCTCGCTAATGGCTTTTATTCCCTAAGAGGAAGTCGGTGTAGTGTGATAAATTAAGATTTCACTAATGCATAATAGAGGTGAGGGATATCTACTTCTAGTTGCTGAGATAATTTTTGTTTCTTAGCAGTCTACAGAACTAAATTGGTGCAAGCTTTCTGGGGTATGATCTCTCGTGAGGCTTAGCCAGGGAGACCCTTTCCTCTCCACGTGGACTGTGGCATCTGCTGATGTGTAATTTACTGCAGAGCTGGCCATTCACTGACAGGGGAACAAAAAATCTCTTTTGATACGTTAGCTGCTTTCATCCACGCAAAATGGAGTTGTGGAGTAATTCAGTGTGCTTTATTGAAGTTGTCTGTTGGGTGTACTGCTTCCATCTGTGAGGCAAATTGATGAATCTGTGTTAAGCTTCTGTTACCTTAAGCCAGTGAATAATTTTCAAAATGACACACTCCTCTGCTCAAAAGTTTTATTTTTTTCTAATTCAAATGAAATAAGAATACATAGGTAGTATAGGGACAGATATTAATCTTTTAGCCCCAAGTATTTGTTGTTTAAAATAAATGTAACTGGCAGAAAACAGGAAATATATCACATATATTGGAAATGTGTCACTATTTATTTATGTGTGTGCATGTATATGTATTTATTTGAAATGATGATATATTTTTAAAGTATTGTAGTTAAAAGTATAATATAACTAATTTCTTAAGAAGAAATACCTGATGTTTTTCTGTGCACAGTAGTATTTCAATATTTGCATTTGAATATGAGTTCCAAGTTTTATCTTTGGCTGACAGACTAAATAACACCGACACTAATTGAAGTGAGTCTGCATGCCATGCGAGTGGCACAAGATGGAACTAAAACAATTCACTTCAAAATCTTTTATTATTGATAGTTAATTATGTTCCAGACGAAGAATAGACAACACAAGCAATTTGTTGAATAGCAGTTGGGAAACTGAGATGGATCTTGCCCGTGAGATGGATCTGAGATGGATCTTGCTTCAACTGAACTATACTTCTGAAGTATATTTTGAATAGAGTCTTTCTGGCACTCATTTAGGATACGAAGTTTTATCACTTCACTGAAAACTGTACCAGATCACAAACAAACTTCCAAAATATGAAATGGAAGTTTTACTGTGTAGTGCAAAATTTCATCTTGAAGTGGGAAAGAGCACTCATATCTGGATGTTCAGATTAAAAGAAACAAACAAAAAAACTATTTAAACAGGCCAACAGGTTGTAATTGTTCTTCATTTATGCTGTAACTTTGTTTGTTCTGTCCAGTACATATAGGCATTTTACAAATATATAAAATATAGTAATTTTTCTCTGAACTAGGTGATACTGGATGTTATAGATAAATTCATAATTTTTTCCTGTAATGCAGTCTTACTGTATAAAAGCCTGAAGAGTGACACCCTGAGAGGCTAGAAGAGGAGTAGTAATTAGTGAAGGAAGTGAAGGGTAGAACAAAAGCAAAAAATAATCAGATGAGCTGAGGCTGTGGAGCCAGGCATTGCGTAGAACATCTAAGTGACTGTATGAGCTTTCCTTGGTGAAGGTTGGTGACTGGTGAAAGCTCAGGAAGAAGTCAACAATGAGGTATTGTCAGTGTAACGGCTTGTTCCTTTTGACAGAAAACATCCTGCAGCTGAACATGTTGTTGTTTTTGGTAAATTACTAGAACATGTTTGTAGCATGCGGAGCTTTTTGTGATCAGGGGCAGGCGCTGAGCTCTGCTCTCTGGGGACAGCGACAGGACCTGAGGGGACGGCATGGAGCTGGGACAGGGGAGGGTCAGGCTGGGGGTTAGGGAAAGGTTCTGCACCCAGAGGTGGTCGGGCACTGGGACAGGCTGCCCAGGGACGTGGTCATGGCACTGAGTCTATTGGAGTTCAATGAGCATTTGGACAATGCTCTCAGACGCACGGTCTGATTTTTATTTTATTATTATTTTTGGTGGTCCTTTGAGGACCCAGGAGTCCCTTATGAGTCCCTTCCAACTTGGATATTCTATGATCCTTCGATCTATTTCCCTTCATTTGTGAGAAGGCATGCGCTTGCTATCAGTAGCAGTTAATTTTTTGTTAGATGTCCTTACTGTGCCTTGACTGTCTCCAGCTGTCTATTTCTTGAAGTGCCAGAAAATAAAAATCATGCCAGACATTTCATAAAGGATCAACACCAACCTTCTTACTTGTGTCCTGTGAAAACTTTGGAATCTAACACAATGGCTTCAGGCTTACAGGTTTACAGAGATTATGTTCAGTTTGTAGAGAAGAGATCTGACAGTGCACTCCCCTTTGGAAAATTACTGTATGCAGCAGATCAGTGCTTTATTTCTGACAAGACCTTAGAAAAAGTTTAGATGTGCCAGCTTTTCTCATTCCCTACTCGTTTCCCTTGCCTGGGAGGAGGAGAAAGCACCATCACCAGCAATATCATAATTGGGCTTCCCTCATCTTTTGAGACAAGTATTACTTGTCATGGTAGAAATGACAACCAGTGTCATTTGAATACAGCAACTAATCAGTTAGAAAGCATTTGGCACACAATAGGAGATTAAACCGTTAAGAAATGCATGGTGTGGTGTACGAGGAACGTGCTGAATACACACAGAGGAGAAGGACAGCTTGTTTGCTTTGGATTCAGGCTGTTGGGTGGATGGGTGGACGTTACCGTGTGCTTTTTGCTCATAGGTGGAGTGTCTTCAAGTACATTCGGCATGTTTCAGTACGGAAACCTGCTTGCTGGTCTGGGGTGAGGCCAGCTGTGTGGTTGGCCAAAGCTGAGTGAGTCTGACCTTTGAGAGGAGATGAACAGACCTGAGAGCAGTTAATTGTGCCTGTGGGGGAGCAACCACACTTATTCTGACCTTGATTTCAAGTAGTGGCTAAGGTCTTCAGTGGGTGCCAATGCTGAGCACCCAACAGAAGATATCATGGCAGTACTAAGGGTAATACCTTTTTTTT
>CM021729.1:67972305-67989625 GCA_011074415.1 Stictonetta naevosa | reverse complement strand
GTTTTTTTTTTCAAATTAAGTTAAATTATTGACCTTTTAGTTTTATTTATTTATTTATTATTTTTTTGCTAAGTCATCTTTAATGGTTACTTTGATTATTAGAAAGAAAAAAAAAAAGAAAACATTAATAGAATTGCAAGTATGCTTGTAGGTAGTCAGCATTTTTGCATCCCCTTGTTTTCTGAACTAATGTGAACACCATCTTTTTGTAACAGATACTGGAAGTTCAAGCTGGATTATACAGTGTTGATGCATTTCAAAATTAAAACTTTTAAAATGGAGAATCAATAATCTCCTAGACTGTTTATAGACCTATAACTTCTGCTAGAAGGATGATTTCTTATTTGGGGAACTGTAACTATACCAATAAATTCTAAACAAGTGCCTGTTTTCAGGGTTTATTCTTTACCAGGAGTTCATATCCTGCATTTCAATAACTCTTTGTTGTGTATCTTCAGCTGCGCTTTTACTCAGCTGAGCTGGAAGAAGTATTTTGCAGGTGACTGAAAAAAAACCTAAAATTTCAAATAATGTACTTTTCACTATGGAATGAGTAAGGACTTAATCTGAGTTTGTGAGCTGTGTGTTAGCTGTGCCCTCCACCTAGCTTAAGAAGGACAAACTGGTGAAGCACACTGGCCCCAGCATCACCTCTTGGGGCACGCTGCTACACACACTGCTGGCCCCCAGCTGGATTTTGTGTCGCTGATCACACTGCTCTGAGCCTAACGCAGGCTCAGCCCACCTTTCTGTCTGCTTGCGTAGTCTGTACTTTCTCAGCTTGTGTGTGAGGATATTATGGGAGTCAGTGTTGAAAGCCTTGTTAATTTGAAGATAAACAGCATCTGCTGCCCTCCCCTTATCCCGTAAGCCTGTCATCTCATCGTAGCAGACTATCAGGTTTATTTTGATGTTGTCATTTAGAACTTACTCTGAACACATGAAAATTAGTTTAGTTTTTAGGTTTTTTATTTATTTATTTTTTAAGTGGTGGGAAGTTAAATGTCTTAGCTTCGATTATCTATATGCTATATGCTCCTTATTTATCCCTGGCTGCTTGGACAATGTCTGTATCCCTCCTAGGCTACCTGTCCTTGCTCTTACCCTCTGTATATTTTGTTATATATAGCATAATCTTTATGTTACCATATAGAATGCTGTCTAAATAATACTTAAAAAAATAAATCTTTCTGATCTTTAAAGATTTACGGTCAGCTTCGCTGCTGTGTGGGCTGCTGTCTCTTTACAGGTGAGTTTTCTGCAGCCGTTCAGTGAAGCCATGCCCTCTGCCTAGCACGCAGGCACAGTTCAGCACTGATTTGCAGCAGGTTTTCCATCCCGTTATTGTGGTTTAACCCAGCAGTCAGCTCAGCGCCACGCAGCCGTTTGCTCGCCCAGTCCTCACCTCCCCCAGTGGGATGTGGATGAGAGCTGGGGAAAAAAGTGAAAACCGATGGGTCGAGGTAAAAGCAGCTTAACAGGACAGAAAAGGAAGGGAAACACTAATAATAATGATATAAAGAATGTACCAAGCAAGTGATGCACAGTGCAACTCCTCACCATCATCTGACCAATGTCCAGCCAGACTCCAAGCATCAGCAGCCCCCTGGCCAGCCCCCATATATAATTAGCCCCCACATATAATTGTCTAGCACGATGCCCCATGGAATCCCTCTGGCAGCTGGGGGCAGCTGTCCTGGCTCTGTCCTCCCCAGCCCCTTGCTGGCAGGGCGGTGTGAGAAGCTGGGAAGTCCTTGGCTTAGTGCAAGCACAGCTCTGCAACAGCTAGACATCTAAACAGTGGAGTAGTATCAGCATTGTTCTCGTCCTAAATCCTAAACACTGCACCGCACCAGCCACCAGGAGGAAAATCAACTCTGTCACAGCCAAAACTAGGATACCTTTCCACAACTCTCATTGTTCTAAATAATGTCTGTTTGTGTTTCCTACTTTAAAATACTGATTTAACAGCCTCTTTGATAGCCCTGCCTCAGGCTATTCCTTTGTGGGTAGTGTACTAGGAGAAGTGTTTTTGCTCCAAGTTTGCTAGTAGTGTAACAGTGCAAGTCATGTGTTGGATACCCATAACTTACTTCTTATAACTTACTTGGAGAGGTCTGTTTGGTAGATAGGATCTTTCCTGGGCAATCTGCTGATGATCTGGCAGACTTGCTGCTCTCTGTCTGTAGAGAAGTCCCTTCTACCGGAGTTTGCCGTGAAGTTCTTGGAAGGATGGTTGTGGTCTCTGTGTTTGAATTTTATTTTATTTTTTTTCTGGTTTGTGTCAAGGGCTTCTTTGCTTCCACCAACCTTTCTTTTTAATCTTTTTTTAAAATTTTTTAAAATTTATTTTGATTTTGTAAAATACAGAGGCAGGCATGAGAAGCCCTGTCTTTATGTTCTGGGAGATGCACTCTCTTGGCTAATTTTGGAGAAGCGTGCTTGCGGGGAGCAGGACCATTCAAATAATTTCCAGGACTTCCGCATGTACAAGGAGTAACTGGTTTCAGTTTTCTTTCCAGCTGACTGCCTGCCTAGTGGTCTGCAGGAATAAGGTTAGAGGCATAAATAATCAGTAAAATCGGTTGTTATTTATGGCATTTTTTTTCGCGTTTTGGTAGGAAAATCGGTATCTGAGGAAAGTGTATTTGATTCCATCTGCAGAAATACTTCATGTGGGCAGATACAAGTAATAAGAAATGCAGATGAGAACGCTGTCACTAGGCAGAGGAAACACTCAGAGGCATTTGTCAAGTTACAGGGTAATTTGTATTAGTAGTTGTACAGAAATAAATCATTCCTACTAATTGCGTCATAGTTTTGTTACCGTTAGTTGACCATTATCGTTAAAGGTTATGGTTACTGTTCTGTTCCTCAATTACGAATGTAAAGCCTGTAAACAGTGAACAAAGGAAGAAGTCCTGGCCTCAGCAGCATTTTCCATAATGAAACCTGAAAAACTGTTCCATGGCACACCAGGACCTCCACAGCGTGCGTGTGGTGCTAAATTAGCCTGTAGGAGGTTAAACATTCATCAGTAGTGACAGTATTGGCATTCAGTGAAATTAAAAAAAATTAATTTCTTCTTGAGTTGAAAGAAGTACATTTCTAGGCAGATCAATATAGAATATGATATGCATGCATCTTTCTAATCAGATGTTGTTACACTCTTACTATTACTGTCTTTTCCTGAGCTGAAAATGATTTTCCCCTTAGCTGCTGTTAGTATTGGTATAATATCTCATTAATTCTGTATTAATTTAAAATGCTAAATCAGGAAGAAATATTGCAAAACTATTATGGATAGTGTTTTCCTTTTGAATGGTACAGCATGCTCTCAAAAAGGCGACACTACTCAAGAAGCTGTAAAGTTCTCTGAAGAAAAATAACACCACAATTGTCTGTTCACTGAATTATGTTGTTCCACTGTTTCAGGTCAATGTACTCTATCATGTTTTATTCAGATGAATAGATCAGAGTGTAGTTAGTCAGTTCATTATTCGTCAGTATGTCACATTGACACTGAAGAAACTTTTCATATCGTTTCAAAAGCAAAGTCATCTAACTGTAATTTATAGATGTTCTTTAGAAAGTCTGTGTTTATTGACATACGAGCTTCAGTAGAAAACTCACATTTTAAAAACACTTTACTCAGTGTCACGGGTCTATTGTCTGCTCTCTGATTTCTCATAGCAGACAGCTAAGAGACCTGCTTTGCCTTTCAAATAACCGATTTCTCATCCTCTGTTGTAGGGTTTCAAAAACCATATTTTCAAAATGTTTGTTAGCCTAACAATACATCATCATGTGCCTTTAGAAACTAAGGGGAGAGGTACATTCTGAAAACAAAACAACAACAAAAAAAGACAGAAAAAAAAAAAATATTCTCTTCCACCATAATGGGAGATGCACACCACTGTAGAGTGGAGGCTTCAGCATAATACCTGTTCTTCCAAGCTGTCACTTGAGCACTATTGACAGTATTTCTCAGTCCATACTCGTTTCCTTTTCCCCTCTGCAGGTTATCAGTGGCTCCGGGGGAAGCCCTTGGCAGGTGGGAGAGTGTCTGTCAGGAGCGACCATGGGGTTTGTGGTTAGAGTTCAGGAGGCATCAGTCAAGAAGGGGATACCCGGGTGTAGATCCCCATCGCAAGAGTGCACCTGATGGGAAACCTAGTAAACTCCTTCTCCCTGTTTTATCCACAGCTTTAAGGGGCTCACTGGGGTGAGTCTCCATCAGCAACCTCCCTTGTGGTCTTGAGTTGCAAAGTGCTTTCTTTTGTCATCCTCTGGAACGGCTCTTTAATCAGCTTTCAAGCCACTTCTGCACACAGCTCTTTCCAGGTGGATTTTGACCATACTAAGAACTTCTTTAGTATTATTTTTTTGTAGCAGATGGAGTTTCTTGCTCTGAAGGCAGGAAGCAGTGATAAAAGACATGGCTTTAACAAAAGTAGAGATTGAAATTTCTTCTTGCTTTCTGTAGACTTCTGTCCTCCATTGCTTGCTTTTCTTCTACATAAATAAGTGAGATTCTTTGGAAATTGCTGTTAAATGAGAATAAAAGCATATGTGCTACTTGCAAATGAATTCATTGTTCTCTGGAGCAGCAGCCAGGGAGATAACAGATGCTATTGTTCCTTTTGTGGACCCTCTCACAGTATTGTTTGAGTGCTCAATATCATCTGTAAAGTAAGGGAGAATTATTACTCTGCTTCCAGTAACCAAAAGCAAGGTATAGAGGAATTAAATCACATGAGCAAAGATATATGCATGTATCTGAAGCCATGGAAGCTACACAAATCCTTATTTTAACAACAAAAACATCACTCTCTATCAATTCAAAATTAAACTTTGCTGTTTTAGGGAAAATTTCTCTTCCAGTAGAGAAAGGGGATACTTTACTCCTTATTAACTTATTCTCCTAAATTGCTTTAGGAGTCTGCCAAAATCTACTTTTTTTCAGCTCTTCACATGGAAGATTTCAGCAGTGTCATCTATGTGAACATGTCATATGTCATGTGTAATATACATGATGCTTTTTCATGCCATAGGGATGATGACTTTGGGGTTTTCTTTTGTATGCATTTTCTATTTTTTCTGTTATTTTGGTATATTGCATCTGATCCAGGTCTATCAGAACCTGTAGTCACAGTCTTGTTCTTTGGGTGAGTGATTCTGGTGTTTACTCTTCTTTCTTTAGGAATGACTTTTTTATGCCAAGAGAAATATTTAATTCCACTGTTAAACTACGTTAAAATTATGAAAATAGTGGAATGTTCTGACCAAGTCTACTACCCAAGTTGGTTAGCATGTGGTTGACATGAAAAAACTAATTACTTTTAAAAAAAAAATTTACATTTTTTTCTCCTTTGTAGCAAGGTGCTATCGAGGAACAATCTGGTATTTTAATGTTTTTTTAATTATTATTATTATTATTTATTTTTTAATTAGAAACGATAATGATATATATTACATCAGTTATTTCAATGTTCCTATCACACCGACAGCTTCATGAGAACACTGATTTGTATGTTTGGCTGCAGGATGATACATACTTTCTGGCTATCCCTGGAGTTTGAAACTCATAGTTCACAGCACACCACTAAATTTAAGTCTAGACTGACACAGTACAGGGTAAACTGCACCAGTGTGTGAGGGTGTCCCAGGCATCAAGGGGCTTCTCTGTGAAATGGAGAAATCTAGGAAGAGAGAATCCGCATTTCCAGATTGTGCTCATTCATTGGCTGCTGTGGAATATTATGCTTAATGCAGGAGATCCAAAGCCTATAAAACTGAGATCACTTAGATCAAAAGCTATCTGATATAGAAGGATGTTAAATCTATAGGGCTGACTACAAAATGTTGAAGACAGATAAGGATTTTAAAGGGAGCCATGTCTCTTTGCATATTCAAGATTCAAGCTAAATTAAAGCAGGTGAGCAGGTGAGCATCAGCCAGCACCCCCAGATCCTTTTCCTCTGCACAGCTTTCCAGCCACTCTGCCCCAACCCTGTAGCGCTGCATGGGGTTGTAGTACCCCAGGTGCAGCACCCGGCACTTACCCATGTTGAACCTCATACAGTTGGCCTCAGCTCATCAGTCTGGCCTATCCGGATCCCTCTGGAGAGCCTTCCTTCGGAAGTGTCTTCAGAGTGAATATACTAGGGTAGAAAGTATGTATTTTCCTTGATTTTCATAAAATTCTTATGTGTTCATGTAGTAATTAAGTTTCGTATTTCTCCACTCAAGGCATGAATTGGCAAAATCAGCGTAGGGATTATCTAGGATCTAGTGTTCACAAGCTGAACTTTTGTGCGTGGTTCATGCCAGTGTTTAATGAATAAATGACAGCAACTTTCGTTTATACCACCTTCTGCGGCGGGGGGGTGGGGGAGGAAGCAGTTTCCAGTGTTTAAAGATGTGCAGATAGTTGAGTCATTTCCTCTGAATGTGTTGAAACATATTCACATATCGAGTCTTATCTTACTTTCACTCTGAGGAGCTGCAGTTCACAGCAGTAGTCAAGTGGTATTTGCACAGAGCTGTTGCTACCAGCTGGAGGAGAGCAGTTTTACTGAGCAGTTATCAGCTCACAAGGCTAACTCCGCTTAGCAAGTATCTTTGTGAAGCAAGAGGTTTTTAACTCACTGCTGTAATACTCTTTCAAATAGGTGAAAGCTGTGGGAACTTCTCAGTTTGGACCTGATAAGGTAGGAATTTAGTTTCTTTATGAAGCATAACAGGTTCTGATTTATTATTATGTATACGCATCCTGTTTTAAAATGCAGGTAATTTAAAACTCTGTGTTGAAAGTAATTAAATACATGCTTCTGATGGAATCTGCATGTCCAAAGTGAGTAATACAAAATGGGGAAAAATGTTTATTCCATTAAGAGTATACAAAATCACACGGACAGAAGCATCAGTCACTTATAGGTGGACTAATGCTAGCAGCTGTTCAGAACATAGGAGGAAAACGCTACTGAAATCACACAGTTTTTGTTCTTTCACTGAATGCTCCATGTTAACAGAAGAACCTGTTTATTTAATTACTGATGGATCAGGTAGTTTGAAGACTGTCATTCTTCCTTTTAAGTTGCTCTCAGATACCTGCTGCATAGTGTGTGGATTTTTTGATGGATTTTATGGCATTAACACACATTGTCATTCTTTACTGACAGCTGAAAATATTGAAAAACCTAGGCAGTTCATGTTCAATTAAATCTAACTTTGTAAAATTGTAATCTTATTTTTAATACGTTTTTGCCATTTGTATTTACTAGGCAAGTGTTATCTTCCTTACAGTGATCTTTTGAATTCTGAGTAAAAGCACCAAGGAAGTTTCTCTTAGTAACTGCTTAGTGTTGTTTTAATGACAGCGGCACTATCAATTTACTTGTTTTAAAATGAATTCATAGTAATACAAATGTTGTGTTCTGATAATTACACTTTACAGAATTTAAAATACAACCTTGGCACATAATTTAAGCATAAAGCTACTTCTGTAAAGTAACCTGAGTTACTTAAAGTGTATGCATATTTAAGTATATAATAATTATTATT
This sequence comes from Stictonetta naevosa, assembly GCA_011074415.1. NCBI lineage: Eukaryota > Metazoa > Chordata > Aves > Anseriformes > Anatidae > Stictonetta > Stictonetta naevosa. The sequence continues at coordinate 67,982,059 of CM021729.1, read as the reverse complement.
AATAATATGGACAATTAAATTCAGGATATTTTAGTATCGTTTTCTGTTGTGAAAATGTGGACAGCATATTTTAAAGTAAAATGACTGATGGTTATTTTCTTTTGAGAGAATGATGCATATGGCATATATATTGACTTCAGGCATCTCTCATTTTGAAAGGGAGATGGCTATTTGTTCACAGATTCTTCTTTCGATATGGATGTGACTGCTGTCTCTTGTTCCCTATTGAGTTATCCTTCACGTGCAGTGTTTGACATAACTTGCAGTGTAATTGTGCACTCTTCAGGCAAGTGAGAGGATTTTGTGCTTGATATGGCAAGTTTCTCTACAGACGATAGAAATGCTAGCTACCAGCAATTAGTTTGGTGCTGTATCTGCGTGAGACTTCAGGAAAAATGAAAACAGGAAAAAAAAAAGAAGGAAATGCAGAAATGCAGACATTATTTTAATGCTTCAGAAATTGATTATTTTAGGAATGTAAGGTTATTTTGAACAGGAAAAACTGTGTGTCTGTAAGCTGTGGTTTTTTTTCAGTGTATTGTCCACCCCTTTAGAGGCTGATTTTGTTTCCCTGTTCACTTTGTGCATGCATCACATGTTCATGAGTTGTCAAAATGTATTTAGACAGCCCATGTATCTTACAATAATCTTCTCAAAACCAAAATGGCTCAGGAATATTCATTCTTCTAACTTGTCCTGGGAACTGAGTAATTCTGCACAGATGAAGGGCAGATCTAATTCAATTCATGATGCTTTTCATTTCCTTGGCTTAAACAAGCAGATTTTTTAATTTCTGAAAAAGATTACGCTCTTGGGATTTTTGAAAAAGGAAGGTAAATTTAAAGGTTTTGTGAAATAATTTAAAAGCAATTTATTCCTGGTTCAAAGGCATCGTGTAGACTAGAATTACAGTGATTGTGAATGTGACTGGTGAGTTTGGAAGTGAATCTGGTCCTTGAAAATCTGAGGCTTCATCGTCTATTGGCAATAAATAAATAAATAAATAAATAAATAGTTATGCTATCAATGTCTGGTAGGTGGACTGTGTGCTTTGTACGCAAATGGTCTCAGAAAACGGATATCCTCAAGCTGTAGTAGGTTTGTTGAACAAGCAACGTGACATGATCATGGAGTCTATTAAGAGGCAGGTGTTGTCCTTTTTTTTTCTTTTTTTTTTGTTATCTTTTGAGTTATGTGGTTAGGGGTTTGTTTGTTGTGTGTAACTGAGAACACAAACAACAGTGGTGCTTTTTATTTATTACTATTTTTACTTAGGACCCATAGCATGTTTTATGCTTATCAATGAAGCACTCATGTTTATATACTGATATATATAATATATTGCTGTACCTTTGAAAATAACGGCTTGCTTTAAAGAAAAAGTCTGAAGTGGGTAGGGGGAAAGGTTTAATTTAAAACGAACATGAGCAGTGCAGAACAAATTCATGGCATGTATGTACGCTTGTTTGAAGTGTTCGGTGCACATGTGTATCTTGGACATGCTCTGCTCCTAACAGGCAGAGAGGATGGTAGTTCCTAATGTCAACGGCAACACTGGTATGTGAGTCCATCCACAAACATGCTTCAGAAAAGGTAGCTGAGGTCAGCATATGCTTAATTTACTGTGGTATTTCAAAGCAATAGAGAAACAGAGAATGGTTGAGGTTTGCCTTTGGAAGTAGTCCTTTCGAAAACTCTTGTCCGGAGCAGGGTTATCTCAAGCAGGCTGACCAGGACTGTGTCCAGTCAGGTTTTGAGCATGCCCTTAACCTCTCTGGGCAGCCTGGTGTAGTGTTTGACCACCCTCATGCAAAAGATTTACAAAAGGTTTTTCTCAAAGTTGGCTGAGCAGAAGGGAAGCGAGTGCTGAGGCACCTTCCGAAACTGGAAAAGCTGGTGAAAAAAACAATGAGGGGCATGGAAAACTGCCTTTACCTTTTTCTAGGGTTTTGTTTTGCACTTGAAATAGATTTTAAAGCATTACTCTCTAATCAATTTATCATGGTCCTGTTTACATTTAGTATGTTTTTAAATTAATTTTCAGTTAGAGGTGATTGCTTTTGTAAACATTGTGAGAAATTCTGGTAACTGAAGACTGAGGCCAGTAATCAGCTCCATGCACATGTGGGATAAAATCAAGAGTTGGTAACATTTTGCACACGACAGATGAATAATCTGATATAAAACTTGCTCTATAAATTCTTGCATAATATTTTTTTTTTATATAAGAATTAGTGAAGAGCAGTATCAATCTTTCTAATACTATCCCCAAAATTAAGAGCAAACCTTTCTCCTTTGTGATTCCAGATTTTTCTTATAAACAATTTTTGCTCAATTTCCCTATGAAACAAAAATGGATGGACAGCACAGGGAATGAGATTAGGGAGAGGAATGCTGCAACAAATTTTGGCAGACAGTACATAGAATCATCACAGAATCGTAGAACAGCTCAGGTTGGAAGGGACCTTACAGATCATCCAACTCCAACCCCCTGCCATAGGCAGGGATGCAACCCACCAGACCAGGTTGGCCAAAGCCCCATCCAGCCTGGTCTTGAACACCTCCAGGGATGGGGCATCCACAGCTCCTCTGGGCAGCCTAGTTGACCAAATTGTCTTGAGTTTTGGTGTAACTCCTGTTCTAACAATCCTCCTCTAAGGTGTTAATGCATGTGGAGAAACTGCAGGGATGTACAGGTGGCTAGATCAAATGAAGCGTATCAGTAGTAGTGCAAAGAAGGCATCTCCTCTGGGAGTCCACTTAAATTGAGACAGCTCTAATTACTGGGAGTATCCTTTGGATTTCTAGCTAGCCGTCTGTGGAAGAAACTCAATTCATCCTCTACTGTGTAGGCATGTGTCAGCTCTCTTGGGCTGAAGAACTTCCTACTCAGCCGTGATGGATGAGGCAGAACTGGACATACCACATCCTACGTTGATGCTGCATGAGAAGGCATAGTTCCCACTGTAAGCGAGATCCTTCTCCAACTTGAATAGAGCACTTCCTTTCTCCAAGTCCCTGACATCCCTTGTCCTTAAAAAATTGTAGTTAGCAAGCAGTTGATTTGCTTATTTCTTGATTCCCCAGTTTCTCCAGCTGCTCCTCATGACTTGTTCTCCAGACCCTTCACCAGCCTCATTGCCCTTCTTTGGACACCTTTGGTCTTCCATCACCTGTCTTCAGCAGAACAGTCCTGTTGGTACTTGGCTGAGGCTTTGTCATAAAACCTGAATCAATTCAGCTGGTGGGAATGCTTATTCCAATGGTACTGACTGGCACACTGGTTTTCTGCTATTTTCTGATTTAGCCATCCACATTTACTTTTCCCAGTTGTAATGATGCTAGCTTTATAGGCACTTGAAGATTAATTTCTCAGTTGCTCTACTGATACTCTTATTTTACTCAAAGATGCTAGGACTTATTTACCTTTGGAAAATTGTTCATAGTGATTTTTGTGATAATGACATTATTTGCATTAAGAAAATTGCATGTTGTTTGTTTTTGCTGGGTTGTTGTTAGTCGTTTTTTATGGTATGTATTCACAAGACAATATGAACTGTTGTCTTGTGAAAAATGACAGTTGGTTAATGTTGTTTTCCCCATTCTAGAAAAACTTTCTTAAGATAATACTTCATATATGCTTCCTTATTATTTATGTCAATTAGGAATAGTTTCCAGCACTTGTAAATTTCTGCAAGTCCTTCAGCATCATTGTAAGATCAGACTAGATTTACAAATTATTGATGAATCAGATCTGCATCTCTTCCTGATGGAAAGGAGAAACCTCTTTCTGAAGAGTCAGTTCTTGAACTGCCCCCTTAAGAAATTCAGGCGTTTCAGCTGCTAATAACTCAGATTTTAGCATCCATCTCCAGATTACAAAGCTGTAGTAGGCCACATTATCTAACTGGACAAAATTAAAGTACCTTCTCTGGCTAATGGAGGAAAATGGCTACGCTGCTTCACCAGTCAGCAGACAGACTTCTCTTTGAAAGCTGCCTGAGTTTAATTTTGTTTTCCTTGGCACTTGGCTAGTTAATTATGACAGTAGGGGTTATTCTGGGTCTGGGATTTGTCTTGTCATTCTCTGACACTTGCCAGAGACACACTGACTAATGGTGACGGGAAAGCACTTCTCCATTTTATCTGGCACATGGTGATACCAGCTCCTAAGCAAACATGCACGCTGCAGACGACTTGTGCGCTATGGTAGATACTACTGCTCATCGAGGCATTATTTTTATATAGGAGATCAGTGAGACTTTGGTGGGGTTTGTCTTTTCTTCTGTTTGCAAAGGTATTTCTCCCCGTCTGATATTTGATGAATTAGTTCAAGATTCAGGTGGATTCTTGAGAGGATTGGCACTGTCCAGTCCCAATCTGATGGGATTTCACAAACTTTCTGCGGACTTCTGCACAGATTACTTTCTTGCTTTTTTCCTTTTATATCAGCCAATGGTGGAGCTAAAATGTGAACAGCATGTGAACAGCAATTGGGGTTGCACCCAATGATCTCTTGAGGTCCCTTCCAGCCCCTACAATTCTGTGATTCTATGCCAGGTCTCTAAAAGATAGGCTTGATTTTTTTTGCCTTAGGTATTGACCGGTCAGTGGTGGGGTTTGCCAGTAGAGGACAGGGCCTTGTCCTGTTCTCCAACCAAAAAGCACCACTGCTACTCTTCCTTGTAAACTGTATCCCACCCCACAGCTGGTTTCTCTCCTGGGAACTGTGAGTACTGATTAGGTTTGGAGTTAATGAACAGTAGACCTGTAGTAGTACCTCTGAGCTCACTACAACTTCTCATCTTGCCACCTGGGTATCTGACTTGGTATGTGCTGTTTCTGTCTGCTTCAGCTACTTCTCTGGGCTGCTAAATGCCATCACTGGGGCCTCCATCAAGCTCTTGGAAGGTCTGAGCAGTAAATCCATGCCTAAAACTTTGAAAAAAAATCACCATAGTGAAAGTACTGCAATCTGCTATCATGGACCAGAAATGCCACGTTGCAGTATCAGCCATCATTCCCAGCATAGAGTTCTGTGTTGTTGCTCATCAGTAAAAAAAACAACAAAACAAAACAAAAAACATAGCTATGACATACTTGGCCATTGCCATTTCTATTTCAGGAACACATTTTACTTTTTTTTTTTTTTTTTCCCCTATACTTACACAGTATTTAGACGAATCAAGACAAGTGGACAGTATCTTAAAGTAGCATGGAACAGCTCCCAGCTTTGCCATAGGTAGGAAAAAAACAACAATGATGTAAAAAAAAAATAATGTTAGGCCTAGTAGCATTACAGATACTTTCTGTGTGGAAGACCAAATTTTTGTCTTGTTCAAAACTGGAAACCTTGAATTACTCCTCAACTGGGATTTTTCAGTCAGACTCAGGTTCTCAGTCTCCAAGATTCTCAACTATGGATATTTGTATACCTCTTGGTTCCTTGTAGAAAACTTATTTGCCATCATCTCTTTTCATCTTGTTGTATCAGAGATAATGCAGTAATGTCTCTGCTGAGTTAAGGAGCTTGCGTGAACCATAGCTGTAAGGTTGTGGGGGGAGTTTGGTAAAAATTTAAATAATATGCATAAACATATCAGAAGTAATATCCATCTGTAATATAATCTCTTTATAGGCCTTAGTAATGAGGTCTAAAAGTTGCGTGTTTCAGCACTCGACTTCCTTCTCAGTATATTTTTTGTTTCCATCTCATCTTTGCCACTCTTTGCTATGCTGCTTGTACTGGATTTTGGTTTAAGGTTTTCTGGGCTTGTAGGTTTACCTGTTGAGAGTAGGAAGCACATATAGAAATTATTACAAATTATGAAAGAAAATGCATTTAAAGGAACAAGGAGAGGTAAAGAATCTTCTTCAGAGATTCTGAAACCTTCAGGAATGAAAAATCTGTATTATTCAGTGTGGACTTGAATTTCCAGTTTTTGGAAGCATTTAATCTAGCTCAAGCCAAAGTGATCTCAATTAGTATTGCTGATAACAACTGCTGATAACAAATGTCCACCCAACTGCAGACTCTGCTGAATAATTTTTCTTACACTACTATCTTGGTATTACATGGCTCACTTCAGTACAGTTACTTATTTGCTTGCAGCAAGAAAATATACGTCATGTAAGTTATGTTAAAATATATTTCAGGTAAAGTATGTTCTGATAGTACTGGTTTAATTGGGAAGTCTTATATTGGGAATGGATCATTTCTTCCTGGCTTATAGCTTTTCTACTGAAAACCAAGTTATTTCTGGGTGTCAGAAAATAACTTTTTTTTTTTTTTTTTTTTTTGTGTATGTGTGTGTGTGTGTTTTATTATATAAAACTCCAGGTAACTACATGCAGTCAGGAAAGCTTCTCTTTTAGTAAAATAGACTTTCAGGCTCACATAAATAAGCACATGAATTTTATAGGCTCTAAAGGAGAGACAATTTAGGTCATATATTTAGAAAATATTTTCCTCCAATACCCATCAAGCTTCCATTTGTAATGGATGTTGCAATGGGTAAATGTTTTTTTTTGTTGCATTAGTTTTCTGAAATGGTAATTTTCAATGTCAGTTTTCATATAAATTAACACATGGGCTCAGTGCTGTGAAGGGATGCTTTGGTTGCATTCAGGTATGTGCACTTTGGCATACACATTTTGCAGGTTTAGGGCTACTTTGGTTGAATGCTTTCTGTCATTTGCTGCTGAACAGCAAACATTGTTTAACATAGAGTAAAACAAAACAGCCACCTGTTTTCTACAAAAGATACCTACATTTCTAAATCACAAAGTAGAATGTTTCCTTACACATTTTCTGTGACACAAATGATATTTTAAAGAGAAAGCAATAGGAGTACCCTAGCCTTTGTTATAATCTGATAGTTAGATGTCAAGTCAAAAGTATATTGATTTATCTAGCATATGTATTTAATTTATTCCTGATTTCCTCTGTAATATTATCTGAAATGGAATTATACACAACCCAACACTGCTTTCATCTTTAGCAGTTGGCTTCTTCTGAAAAGTCACGCGCAGTGGTAAGGGAAGCTTTCATCCTTTGAGGTTGCTGGTGAAGAGAAAGACAAGGAGAGCTGATGGGGAAGAACCTACTCTAGACATGCTATTTCTTGGCTTAATGAAAAACAATGGATAAGGTGCTAACAAAAATGGTTCCACTGCAAACTGCTAAGTTGGAACAAATCACTTTTCTTGGAGAGAAAACCTAAGTCTTAAACCAGCCGAATTTTTAGCAAAAAGAAATTTTGCTAAAAACAGGAGTGCTGGGAAAAAATAAGTAATGTTAAGGTCACTGAATTGATGTATCAGTACTTATGAACTTGTCAAACTTGTTACTCAGCAGTTGAAATACCTAATATAGTGCTTCTAACCATATGTTTTCTATAACACAGTTTTGAATAAGCAGTATATTAAAAAGTTTGAAAAAGCTTTAACATTATTTATGCATATATATTTATTTATACAAATAGGCATAAATTTATCAAAGCAGTACCAGAAAAAGGAAAACAGTGGTAAAATTTATTTGGACTTTCCAAAAAACCTCTTCAACAACTCTTTACAAAGAGGTTGAGGCAATGTTCTTTGAAGGGTCAAAAAAGGAGTAAGAGCTGGAAAATTGTTGAAAAGTTTTTGGTCTAAAGCTCCGAGCTTGCAGTTTGTTGTATGAAGGTAGACTGTTGTGTCTGTTAGAAACACTGATAATCACAGAAGGATTTGGCACAATTAAAGCAGTTTCTTTTCACAGAGCAGAGTCTAGATGTGAGCTTTTAATTTTTGGTATAACGAAGGAGCATAAAAGCCTTGGAGGGAGGGGAGCACAGCACATGGAGCAGGGAAATGTGGTGAAAAGAGGAAGGAAGACGTGGCTACTTTATTCAAGTATAACGTATGGTCTAGGTGGAGGAGGGACTGTTTGTTTTTATTTTCTGCTTGTTTTACTGTCTTTGTGTCTATAAGTGATCCTGCAGAAGTAAAATTTTATTGTAGATTTCAATGAATAGATGGTAGCAAACTGAGCAAACAGAATAAGAAAGCAGATGGAAGAAGGAACAACTTGATCAAATCGCTTCTGATTGCTTTGTCTATGTCTGTGTTTGGTTTCCTCTGCTGCCAGACAGGGCTACTGCTTCTTCTGAAATGAGTGATTTGAAATGTATTTCTGAATACCAAAACTTTCAAAATGTTAATATGCTTACATCTTTTACTATTATTTGTTCATCTATTTGTTACAATTTCAGAAGGAAATCTTGCAAGCTGTTGAAAGTAATCAGTTTTATTTTATTTGAAAGCAACTGAAAGCAAATGCTCATTTTCAGTATCAAAGAGCAACAATGGTACAGATGTCACAAAAAATACTGCAATTATTCTGTAGATATAAATGAGAGTACTGCTTTTTAATTCTTACGGGTTATTTTTAATCAACAGATTCAATAGCTCTTTCACATGTAGTCAAAAAGCTCAGGAAAAGAGGAGGCCAAACATTTTGTGCACTTCTAACGCTTACTTAACCACAGTGTACTTCCTGACAATGTAAATTAGAGAGTCACAGGCAGAGTATACTGACGTATGTAAAAGTGTGTGTGTGTGTGTATGAGATTAATGCTAAGTTAAACAGTTTCTTCATTCTGCAGAAACAATCTTGAATTTTTAGTTCTTCATAATCAAGACATTTTAGACTAGCACGTATCTGCTGTTGCCATTACGTGATAAAGAGCTCATATGCAAAATCTTTCACAGGTCATCCATACATTTTATCCAATCCTAAATCTTTAAGAGCACAGATGAGTTTTTTTTTTTACATCTGTTGTAAGTACTCACATCAAGCCAGTGGGAAACATCTGTTGTATGGCAAACTAACAAAGTAGCCAGTCCCATCTGAAGCATGTATGTGGTCAATCAAAACCCATGTTATTTGCAGATATAAAATGCTACAATAATTTCTGCATGTTTCCAATTTAAAATACCAGAATGTTCTTCTATTTTGATATTGAAAATGGTTTACCTTTTACACCTGCCTCATTATTTAGGGAGCAGGGGAAGTAGATAGAATGAGATGAAATGGGGTTCATAACTCTTTTTCGCTCGCAAATCCATCAGGTCTTCCTGGCTTGCCATCAGCCAAAACATTAGAATAAAAAGTGTTGCTAAGAGTACGATGATCACAGCAACTCAAAACTAGACAGGTAAATACTTTCAGGGATATTAAAAATTGCTTATCACTTGACTTTATTATAAATTTGAAGCAGAGCTAGTTCCCACTAATTGCATAAGGAGTTCGTAGACACTTAGATATTCCAAATTTTCAAATCTCTTTCCTTACCTTATAAGCAGATGTTTCTAAAGCACTCTGTGTAGTTGAGCCAGAAGCTTTGGCAAAAGAGAATGATCTGAAAAAGTGAGGTTGAGCCAGGCAATAAATGGGGTGGAAAACTCTGCTTATGCAATATTCAAGACATTGCTTCAAAATTTTTGGTATTTTTTTCAGAAGCTGTGGTGATGTTTCATGCCATGCTATCAAACCTGCAGTGTTGATGTCTCTTGAATCCACCATTCAGAACACTTTGATTTAATTTCATTTATTGTATGGACTATGAAAGGAATGCCATTTATTTCACCATCCCATCTCCTGACTACAACCCCGGCACGTGGACAGTCAGTGCAGCCACATTGCCAGTTTCTCTTCACTGCTTTTATACAGCTCCAGTTACACTGCCCTTTTCCTTTGTCTACTGCAGGAAAT
>CM021729.1:67891023-67935555 GCA_011074415.1 Stictonetta naevosa | reverse complement strand
CAGAAATAAGAAAGTCATACCACCCAGAGAAGTGTACCTGGGTGTGAACACTGCTGCTAGATGTCTGGATTTTAGTTTTGTGTAGTTGTCGCTGGAGTGATTGTATGTGTTGCTGCTTCAGTGGTAATGGTGGTTAAATGTGGATTGTCCCTTTGGAGAGACAGCTGGCCTCCTTTTCTGTATTTCAGAGAAAAGGTAATTAAAATGCTCTATTTTATTTTCAGACAATGCTAATGAGGAAGAGTTGGAAAAGATCAAGTAAGGTAACTTTTAGCATGTGGTCTTCTGGCATTTTTATTACAAGAACTTTGATGTTTTATCAGACATGCCATGCAGGACTTGTGACACAAGATTTATCATCTTCCTAATTGTGTTTTAATGAAATTGTTTGTATTCTGTCAAATCAAAATCATGAAACAGCTGAGCTTTTAATGTAATTATTACATCATTCAAGTTTGTTGTAGCATTTTAGCTTGTCTTGGAAGTCATCTAGTAACTTCTGATAATGACAAGTAAAGGTGTTCTAACTCTTTTTCTGATGGCTTTAATATCTCATGTATAAACAATTTCTTTTAACGCTTACGTGTTAATGTTTAAAAAGAGCTCATGTCAGAGGGTAACTACTACTTGTTATTATTACTATTTACAGTGCTAGTGGGAAAAAAGTGTTCAGAGTGGCGCTTCTCAAATTTAAATTTCTCTGACCACAGGACATGCACGTATAGCAAAGACCTGTAGCCAGGTTTTCCAAGAGCAGAGGAATCAGTCTTCACTTTATACAGCTCTTTAGATGCATCTCCAGGCAAATTCAATATCTGACTTTTCTACTCCTAGAAGTCATGTGAGTGAGAAAAAGGGTCAGTGCATGTTCTTCTCCTCTAGGAAAAGGCTGGGAGATTCACTGTAGCAGAGTACATTTAGTCTTACCTTTTTCTGATATGTATTTTCAAAAACATAAAGTAAACATTCATAGTTTCACAGCAGCTTTCTGGCTGCTCTTACTGAATACTGTTATGCTGCTTTTGAGTTGCTTTGAGCCTTATTATTATTTTTATAATTAGAAATGGTTTGATATATGAAAGTTTAAATAGTTTTAAATCTCAAAGTCTCCATCTGCATCCGTAGATTTTTTTAAAAATATATTTTCATGTAAAGGTGTTAAAATGAGAACAAATGAGATAGCTATGAAGTGTAATTTCACTTCATAAAATAAGTGATTTGCTTTTCTAGCGTACTGATGGACAAGGTCATAGGAGGTTATTGATGAACGGTGTTTTATGTACTGCTCACTTGAAAATATTTGCATGGTATTTTTAACCTTAAAAAAAAAAAAAAAGGAGGAGCAGGGTTTATAATTCTTGGGCTCTGCTTTAGGTTTTCACACATTTTGTTTCTGTGATACAGGACGGTATGTAATCTGTGTTTTCTTTCTGGAATCTCTGAAGCAAAGATAGTTGGTGGTGTGGTGGTGTGTGATATTTTGCTTCTCGTATGGTTGGTGTAATATTTCACGAAATACACACATAAGTTGCTCAAACTTCTTCTACAGTTGTAGAATGAATGGCATGTCATGATAGCTGGCAATTCTGTGGAGCTGTTCACCTGAATTATTCACCTGTGTTTCCTTTTGTTATGTTCATTTGGTAACACTTAATTCAGTAGTCGCCATTTTTGAAAAGGAGAATATCAGAAGATTTAGCAAATAGCCAATGCATGAATTTAAATATTACATTTTTTTTTAACATTTATCTCAGCTAAAGTCATACTTTTGCCTAAATTTGTAATACATGTATAATGTATAATACGCATTGCTATGCTTGTAATCTATAGACAGACGTCTCCCAGTTAAGCCACAGAACTGTGTGATAAACTGCACTGTTTTTTAATTGAAGTCACATTTGTTTTAATCTGCTTATTTATCTCGTGGGACTCTACCAGAATTCCAAATCTCTGAATTGTTTTTAGGGGGAAAAAAATAATTAAAAACATTTTATTTGCAAACAAATCTCTCCAAAAAACAGTTTCCTCAGGGGTATGGAGTGACCAATATTAAATAAGACATCATTTGACCATTTAAAAAATGCTGAGAGACAGGTGCTTAATACTTTTAGATAATAAAGAAAGTACCCTATTTGAGATCCTTCATCTTTGGGAAGTATTTGTATTACATTTATGAGAGTAGAGAAAAAAACAGATTTTTTTTTTTTTTTTGAAATATCATTATAAATTTTCAATTTGTTTATTATTTATTTATTTAGCTTTCTGAAGTCTTTAACATGGCACTTCTAGGAAATCAGTCTGATTTTGTACATTATGATAGTGTACATTACTTTTTTAAATTGATGTACTTGAAATCTAGATTTTCTATAATATACGTGACTCGAATTTAAGACATAACAAATGCACACTGTTATCACATCACTATGTTACGAACTGCTTAACTTGCTTGTAACATGAGCAGTAACTGAAAAAAAACAGTAACTCTGTGTGACAGTATTGCAGTATTCATATCCTTGCACACAATTACTTAAGATACATACTCAATCACTGCTCCCAATTACCGCTCCGCCTTCTGAATCCTAATGATGAAGTTAGGGTCTCATGAAATAGCCAGGTAAATGAATCTATGTATCTATATGCATCTATCTGTGGGTAAACTAGTGGTTTCAACCAGTGTTGTAAACATTTGTTAGTAGTGCTGCAAAAAAACCTCTGCTTTTATTTTTGTGTGTTGCAGTGTGTGGTAGCTTTGTTGGTTTTGTATTTGTTATTTTATTCTATTTTTTTCAAACTTTTTCCTGTCATGTTTGCTTTATCTCAGATATACTCTTGATCAAAATTCATGAGAGCTAGATGACTCCCACCTCTGTCTGGGTCAGAGGTAACAGTAATCTTTCACTGAACCTAGCAAAAATGAAATTCAAACAGTTTTGAAGTCAGCATCCTGTGGAAAGTCAGACTTCCTGTCTTCAGCAACAGGAGACTGCCAATGGTCTATTTTAAAAACCAAAGCATACAAACCATCATATTTCTGCTGGTAAGGTACACTTTGCATTCTGTTTAGAATTGATTTATTTCATCCACCAGAAACCAGGTGTTCCCTTAGAGCAAACTGCTGCTCAGCAGTTACACCTTTGCAGGCATGACTCCAGTGCTCTGGGAGACTAACTAGCTCCGCTTCTACCAGTTGCAACAGCAGTCATTACTCATTCTGTACTAAGATTCATTATACCTCGAGTAAAGATGGGAATGGATTATTCAATATTTCATGCACTCTCTTGTGATCCAGGTGTTTGGTCAATAACCCCAGCGTGGCCATGCCTCAGTTCCTAGAGTTCAGTTTGTTAGATATTCCATGTGGTAGCAGTAAAGGGCTAAACCAGGAAATAAAAAAAAAAAAAAAAGGGAAGGGAAAGGGAAAGGAAAACTATCTGTAGGGTCTGAATAGTCAGAGGCATTCATTTAAACCAAGTAGAAGATTTTGTTAAGCTTCTGCTAGCTTTTTCAAAGGAAATAATGAACCGCTTTGACCTCTGTCAATGGGTTTTCCTCTTTGTGAGCAGAACCTGATTTTTCTGGCTTTCTTGGTACTCCGTGTCGACCACACAGTTTTTCTTTAGGGCAGGTTTTCATTTTTGTGTTAATTCTTCCCATAAAGATACAGACTAGTGTTTCTCTTTATGGAAGGACCTCCTGGGTTTTGACCTGCATCCTGGTTTCCCTTCAGATTTTTTTTTTTTTTTTTTTTAACTGAAATTATTCTCCCGACTACTTGGCTTTATATGCTTCTTCACAGGCTTCTGCTACCCATGAAGTACTCACTTCTTCTTTCTTTCATTTCAGGCAATACAGCTTCTTGCTTGCTCTTGTTCTTTGGGTGGAGGGAAGCAAATTTCCTTTTCTCTTGCTTTCTAAACTTTCTGGTTACCAGATGTAATGTGGTAAAACACCATTTTCTAGGTATAACAGGAGCACAGAAGTGCCCAAACTTGCCAGAGAGGTGATTTATTACTAATAGGTAACACCCTCTTTGGCAGTGAGAAGGTTAGTGCTAATTGCTGAAATGATTTCCATTAGAAAAACCTTGAGGTGGAAGCTATACAGGTGATGAGACATTACATTTTTCAGCACAAACCAACACAGATGAATAGGGAGGAGCTGTTTTCTGCTTTTTGCTATGTTTATAAAAACATTATGAAAAAAATAGTTCTGGCTTTTTATTTACTCATTTCCCTCAGCACAGAGACTTAATCAGTCACTGTTGAAAGGATATGGGAAGAGCCTATTAAAATGTTGGCAGCATAAAAATGAGTTAGGAATATGCACGTATTACTCTCTTTCTTCTCATTTTATATTCTGTTCAGTACAGTGCTGTCAAACATAACAACAAAAAAGTTGTCTCTTTTATTAAGTACTTCCTTTCATTTTTCTCTGAGCTTCTAATTATGAAATTTAATTTCATTTGTCATTGCCTTTACTACCAAAATGTTCTTAAGATAAAACCTTACTGCTTCTAGCACTTCTATGATGTGGAGTGGTGTTTAACTTCGAAATCAAAAGCATAAATTTGTGGTCAATCAAGCTGTAATTGTTATTTGCTATCAATTTATGTTAGAGCAAATGTGTTTTCCAGTCAAAATTAAGTTTTTTGTTTGGTTTTTGTTTTTCTTGGTTATAGCTGGGAAAGGAGAAGAGCCTATATGCTTAATTAAGAAAAAAAAAAAAAAAAAGTAAAAAAAACGTCGGGTATTTTATAGTTGTTACTTCCCACTACAAGGCATTGACTTTTCAAGTGGCTCTCCCCACAAAGAGTTACAGGTTTTTTTATAAAGATTACTTTTTTTTTTTTTTTTTTTTTTTTTTTTTAGAGATATCAGGTAATCCTACCTGCATTTGACAATTAATCATTTTCATTAACGTAAGCAGAAACCTTTCTTTGTGCCACTCTTTCAAAGAACATTTCATGTGATTTTGAGCAGGCAGACTTTCCTGCAGAGAATCTGAAGGTACTGGTAAATTGGGCCCCTTTCTCACTGATGCTGTACAATTTGCTGTACAATTACAGGAGATTAATTCAGAAGTGTGCAGGGGATAGTGGCCCCAGGTAGTGTGTTTACCTTTACCTACAGGATAATGCACATAGAATTTGCTTTGAAAATTTTATGCTTGCTGCATTCCCTGTTAGGTGAAGGCAATTAAATATGAAAGAATGATCTTGGGAAGGTAACAGGAGGCCAACAGCAAGGCAGGTGGTTTTGGTGAACAGACTGAACCTTGCTTCCAAGATTTTCGATTACCTCAGATATTAAAAAACCTAGTTGTGTGTACATTTGATGTGAAAAAGACAGGAAATAGGAGTAACAACCTGAGAAGTTGTCTTCCTGCCCTAATGTGTGTTCAGCATAGCCAAACTGTGCTGACGTGTTTGTTTAGTCTGTCCATAAAAATCTGCAGTGATGGATATTCTGCCACCATGCTATCATTTCCATTAGAATGTTGTGGGTTTTTTTGTTTGTTTGTTTGCTTTTCCCTACTGTCTAACAGTATCTCCTGGATGCAAATTATGCTTATCTCTTGACTTGACACAGATAGATACATTTTGTCACAGTGATTTGTGCACAATTTACATACACATTTTAGAGTACGTCTGGGGAAAAAAAATAAAAATAAAAATATATATATATATATTTAAATTGAAGGAAAGTTTTGGGGTGTTCAGGTACTAAAGATGAGGAGTCTGTAGGAAGAAACAAAACAATGGTTTAGTCAATTAGGTTTTACCCTGTGTAGATAATATGTCAGAAGGAACAGAGATAAGGTGGGAGAAATTAACAAGACTGTTGATGGTTGACCGTAGCCAGCACAAAACCTTGCTGCTGTGCAAATGCTGCTCAGCAACAGGTAACACAGTGATGTGTCATCAACAGTGTTTTAGGAACAAATCCAAAACACAGCACATTTCAGGCCGCTGAGGGAAAACTGAACTTCATCCTAGCCAGACCCAGTACAAGGTCAAATGAAGTTCTTTGGTCAGACCAATTTTCTAGCAACCTTTGCTGGGTCTTGGCTCACTGCTAGTTGTGGAGCATGCAGGAAGCCTCCCTGCAAAAGACTGAAGGACAGGGACTGTACAGTTTCAGATCAGAGTGCTCAAAACTATGTCCAACCTGATTTTGAACATTTCCAGTGATGGGGCATCCACAGCTTCTTTGGGTACCTGTTCCAGTGTCTCACCACCATCTGCTCATTGCCCAGCCTCTATCCACATTTGGGATCGACCCAACCCTTGCACTTGGCCTTGTTCATCTTCATGAGGTTCACATGCACTTAGTTACCAAGCCTGTCAAGATCCCTCTGGATGTCATCCCTTCCCTTTCGCGTATCAGCTGCACCACCCAGCTTGCTGTCATCCACAGAGCTACAGAGCTGCTGGGTGAGGAAATCTGCAGGAAAAGATAAGATGTCACCCTCTCTTCGTCTAAAATCTCTCATTTCATATTTTAAAACTGCAAATTCTAGAATGCACTAGAATGTATTAGTGCTATTTATATTATTAACATGTGGCGAGCTCTTTCAGTGTGACTTCAATTAACTGAAATGAAAGCTCCGTTCTTCCTAGAAATTAAGATACATTAGTCTGGGTTGCAACAGGTTATATATAAACTAAGAGTAAAATCAGTTTTTCATCCTGAAGTCATGACTGTGAAGCTGTTTTTGGTTAATTACAGTTGATGACGAGTGCATTCACTGCCTAAGACAAGTGAATTAAAGCAGTTTGTAGTTTGTGTTTAGATGACTGTTTTTGCTTTAATTCATCATTACAATATTTTTTACATATACCTTTAAAAACAAAATTATAACTTAGGAACAATTGAAAAAAATGCTAAATGTAATGTGCTTTCAGCTCCTAACTGCTGAGTGTTTTTAAATTTTATTTCAGATGTTTTCCTAAAAAGATGCATGTTCAGTAACACTCACTAAAATGCCCAAAACTATGGCCTTATCAACTGATAATTTTATACCTAATTCAAAATATCTGCTTTATGTGAGTGATTTACCTCTCCTGGCATGAAAAGCTGTATGAAGCATTTTTTTCTATTTTAAAATTGAAACAAATGCTTTTCTGCTGGATCAAAATGCCTCTTGAGTAGAGAATAAAACTTGGAAATAGCAAATCGTGATTTAAGGATAACAAAGACAAGCAGAAATATGGAGTAGCATGACATTTCTTAATTGAAGGAATTTGCAATCAACGTAGCATCTTTCAAACAAATTTGTGTATAATTTTAGAATAGGAGGAAGAATTATTTTGAGATGGTTTATGAGAATTTTATTTTTTTTTAAGATTAAGAAAATATTAGCATTGGGTTGTAGATGTCAGTTTATCAGGTGTAAACAGTGCTTGAAGGAAAACTGCTAAATAATGGAATAGAAGTTAAAAAATGTCAGAATAGATACACCTGTCTGTTAGACATCTGGTTATAAAAATTATGCAAATATTTGGTGAAGCTTATATTTGCATTATGGGTACGTGAGTGGTAGCAGCTGTTATGGTTATCAATCAAAACAGCAGAGTAGTATCTGGGGGGCGGGGACTAGGTTCACGTTTCCACTTCCAAAAGCTCAGGTAGTTTTCATTAAGTGTTAGTGGCCACCATGCTTCTTTGTGTCACATCCACTTTGGTGTTAGGACAGCGGAAAAACAACATGATCATCAGGAGACCTGTTCACTTCTCCCTATTGCAAACACAAGTCGCAAGAAGAATTGCTGGGAGGAGGAGAAGGGTGAAGTTAGCATTATACCGGCACAGGCTCTCCAACAAGTTCTGCCAGCACACTTTTGTTCTATATAAATATTTCTGCCCTTTTCCAGAAAATCTGAGGCCTAGTTAGTGCTTTTACTCCTCTTAATAGAGTCACAAACATCATCATATTACACGAGCTGGCTCCAGTGTACAGCTGTGTACAGCGTGGCTTTCCTTGGGTTTCTTTAAGTAGCACGCACAATTGTTGGGCTCTGGAAACCACAAAAATTCATGAAATGTTGCAAAAGTATCAGCTGTTATTACAAATATTGAAGTGTCACCAGAAGATTGCTACAACAGTGATAGTATCAAGTTGTCAGAGCAAACGTCCTAGACCCGATTTAACATGGTGGTCATATTAAGAATACACAAGGTGTAGGGTAGTGTAAACTTCTCAGGTTCTGAAAGGGTTAGATTAGCTTCTCCTGGAATGGAAATGTCATCAGTTATCAATTACTGTTGATCAGAAGTTAAGGTAAATATTCTGCCATACTACAGTAATTATCAGAAGTAATCCATTTATAAAGCTTGTCGAGTAACAATGACCAGAAATTACATGGAATTGTCAGAGTCCTGCTGAAGGCCTTTTTAGTAGCTCAGTAGCTATCTGCTGAAGAATTCTGCAAGGTGTTGTACCTTTTCTAATTTCTAACAGAGGAAAAGCATTTTCTGTGCAGTTTTTTTACATCTGGATGTCCCTTGATTTTTTTTTTTTTTTTGTAATTTTTTATCACGTAGGCAAGGTAGCATCTGTGTCTACTGACATTCTTATTATTTTTTTTCCTTTAAATGCTTTATCCAAGCTGTGTACACATCCCAGAAACTGGGGAGCTGGGGGAGAAGAATTCTGACTTTTTACTGTAATTGGCAGCAGTCATTTACAGTGACGGCTTTGATTTGCTTTGCTGTATTTGTGTTTACTCTGTTCAGCCATGGAGTGAAGTATCATTCTTTGCTACACTCTTTCTTGATTGTATTTAATTTCAAGGTTCCAACCCCAAATTAGTCTTTGAATAGATAAGCTTTTGCAGGAAACATGGCTGCATCATTTATTTATTTGATTTTATGACTTTTTTTTGTTTAAAGAAGTTTGTGGTAGGCACACTGTTCCAGTCTCCCTGCAACAGCACCCAGGGGCATTCATTATTTTGGGGGTAGATGTGCAGACATATCCATGACAGAAGGGAAAATGTTTTCATCCAACTAGGAATTCCTGTTTGTATTAGGCAATAAAACCCAGGAGGACTGATGGTTGTATTTAATTTCAGACAGTTTAGTAGTCTAGAGTGGTCACTGAAGAGTTATTTCTGAGAAGCGGTATGTGGTCATTAGCTTACTTCATCTCTTAACTGCTGAACTGTTCTCAAGCAATAGATTTTGCATTCAAGGACACAGAGGAGGGGTGTGCCCTAGTGATGTGTGTAGCAAGGAGATTTAGTAAAAGCAGATTCTGTTCACATGGGCACAAGCACATGCAAGTGAGAGGTGGTTCTTTGCACAGCACGAAGACTGGTCAGGTCAGGTCTGGAGGGGACAGCTCGTGAGGTTTCCCCGATTAATTATGGGCTAGAGTGTCAAAGGTCACTTAGATATCCAGAGATAAATACTTAAAAGGTCTTCAAAAGCGCTTAGTAAGGCTTCTCTTCTTTTGAAGAAAGTAATAACAAAGTTGTGTTGATTGATGCACTCATGCAGAACATGTTCTTGCAGTCTTGGCACTGAGGAACCCTGTCCACAGCTTCAGTAAGGTCCACGCTGAATGTGGAGCCTCAGCCCACAGTGACACCTTCCTTTAAGTCTCTGAGACATTGCTCTGCACTGTGTCCCGAGGAGAGCACCACGAAACATCTGGCCTTGGGAGTGCACAACGGAGGCCCAGGACTTCCCTGTACCTTGATTTTTTCTAAGCCTAGGTTGGTTTGTGGCTCAAATCCAGTACTATATGCCCACGTTCAGAATTTTAAGCCATGTGGTAAGATCGTCTTTCAGCTCTGCTGTTTATCTGGCAGACTATATTCATCGTATCTAATAGGGGATACAGTTCTACTTTGGTCAGCAGGTTTTCTGCTGTTGGCATCCCTAGCCTTTCCGCTACCCTGAATATAGATAGAACAGGGGAAACACAATTAAAACCTAATTTTATCAGATCAGAAAATGTTATTTTTACATACTGCTTATGGTAGAAGTATTAAAGATGTAAGATATGAAGAGGTGTGTTTTTCTCTTGCAGGCAGCTCTAAGTATCTCTTGACATGAAAGACTCCTTTTCAAAAATCTAATTTTTATTTTCTTTTGGGAAAAGAAAATTTCAAAGTTTTCAAACCAATTTTTTTTTTTTTTTTTTGGTTGGTTGGTTTTTGTTTTGTTTTTAATCACATTAATGCTGGTTAGCTGTGGCCTGAGATCTTGTCCTTGCTTCTATCAGAACTGTGACATTGCACAGACAGTATGGCCAGTTACAGATGGAACTATTCTGAAATACAACTTTACACCTAATCCCAGAGAAATTAAAAATGGTGCAGTTTCTTTAAGTTTTTATCTGTTTGTGGCAGAAGAGCGAAACCAGGATGCAATATGCATCACCTACTTTGTTGGAAATAATACAGCTAAGAACTAGTCTCAAGACATATTTCTTCATAGGAGGAACTTGGAAAGAGTCATGCTGATGTCTTCATTTTACTCTCATGGTTTTACTTCTGGCATTGTGGGATGGATTACAGAAGGTTGCTTAGATACCTAAAAAAGTACCTAGAAATGATGCATCTGTCTCATCCTATGAAATGAACGTCATAAGGAAAGAACGATGTGATGTGAAAATAGTCTTATTTTTCATTATTTCATTTATTAGCTTTTGACAAATTTGACTTGAAATCTAGATATTCTCCTTAGCTCTAGTTCCCACTAGCTGTAGCCCTTCTCATTCAGTTTGTCTTCCTTTTTCCGTTTGCTGTTTAATGGATCTGTGTGTTGCCAATGAAGCCAGGGAGAGAAGAGCACAACCATGGTCCAAATTCCCTACCTCAGAGAAGCAGCAGCAGCATGCAGCACATACCAGTTTATTTCTAGCAGCCAGCTTCTTTTATTCCAGCAGATTGAAATTTGGGCTGTAGCTTTCCTATCAGTCAACATGCCACTGGTATCTGATGAACACTTTGCGCATCATAAACTGTACGATCTGGCTATGACCTGAAAGGGCTTTCTGAAGCGAAACATGAATATTTGTTCTCAGGATTTCTTCTTGGTTCTTGTAAACTCCTATCTGACCCAGCTGTTCTACATGCTATGGTGGATCATCTGGTCTTGCCTTGCCACCTCAAATGAAAATTACATTACCTGATGAAACTCACCACTGCTCATAAAAAAAAATAAAAATAAAATAAAAAAAAATAATCAGTGTGCTTTATATGGTGGCAGCAACTCTAATGCAAGAAGGTATTTTAAGAACTGTTGAACATAGGGAATTCAGGTCAGGTATATTCTCTAAATGATTCACTGCCTTGTTTGTGATGAGTTAGGTAAAGAGTTATGAGCTATGCTTAAGTTTTACTTCAAGAGCTCCACAGCTGTAAATGCAAACTAATGCCAATTTTCCATGAAAATATTCTAGAATTCATTTGGATTCCCACACAGTTCTTTAAAAAGCAATTATAGGTTCTTTGCTGAAATGTCTATGAAACCACTGCTTCTGTGCCAATAAGAGTTCTTTTGAAGCACGCTTTGTCTCATTTTTTTGATTCCTTAACCTGTCTCTCATCACACTGTATTCAGGGTGGAGTCACTTTTGGTTAATACCATTCAGTCCTTCTTGTCCTCCAAACCTTCTAAGAAACCAAATAATTAGGAAATGCTACCACTTGTTCACAAGACAAGTTTTCAGAAGTGTTGACTGTATACTGCCAAACTAAGGGTACTATTGCTGAGGTAAAATTCATTATGTTTAATAATTTTACCTTGTTGTAAATGAAATCTCTTCTAACAACTAAGTTTCTTTCCTGTGTCCTATTTTTTGTAGGGTTTCTACTTTCTGCTGTCACACTGCTACTTTATGTCACAGGTTAAGTTAAAGTTACTCCACTTATTCCATAGTTCCTTGTTTGCCTTTGCAGTAACAATAATTTTTTGAGAAATTTCTCTGCAGTTAAATCCTTCACTTCTGCAAGGTAGATCTTAACTAAAAAGTGAAATATTTTGGCAGTAACCATATTCATTGGAACGAATAGCTATTAGAAATACATATCAATATGATACGCAACATACTGCTAAAAGCATGTTACTCGGGTTTACTCCGACCCCAGAGAACCCAGTCCCTATGTATAACACTTCTCTCTGGAGTCTGGTGAGAGCAGATTGTAATTCGGTCATTATACGCCAGTGTACTTTTTGTAATCTTCTCTGGATAGTAAATAAAGTGAAATTCCGACCCTACGCACTTGCATGGTTATAACCATCCAGTTCTGTTTACCCTGCGAAAGACTCAAACCAAATTTGCACTGAAAACCCTTAAAAGAAGCATCAGAGATGTGTAAGTGATGAAGCTAACAATGCAACAGCATTTTGTTGTATGGATGGTTCCTGAGCCCACAAAGCCTTTGCTGCTCAAATTACATGGCATAATAAAGAGAATGCAGCCTTGATATATTTACAGCCCAGTGTCCGTGCAGACATAAGGGTTTTGATTCCTAGGCAGAGTAATTTGTAAGTTAAATATTGTACAGCTATGTAATGTTCTGATTTTAGATAAGGCAATTCTGAATGAATACAATTGCGGAATAAGAGGTGTCCTCCCACACACCTGAGATGTGTTTTCTGTAACTGAAGAGTGCAAAAGTGGTTTGTCTGTTCTCCCCACTCTGCCACCGCTAGCGGAGTTCATTGATGAATGCTGTGGCCATATGGTTTGTGGGTGTCTATATGAACTTTTTTCCCCAAAAGTTAGCAATTGAGAGGTCCACAAGTTTCTACACAGTTCCAACAAAACGTTCAGCAAAGTCGCGTCATGAACATCTTCAACTAATGTGTTGGCACTTAATTCAATTCTTCATGCTGCAAATAGTTGTCAAGCACAGGAGTTTGTTGCTTTATTTTTCTGTGGTCAATGCTTTTTGTGGTTTATTTTATTTATTTTAAACTTCCATTATTTTAATGGAGGTTTCATTTTCTTGCTGTTCTCTGTTTTAGTGTTTGTTCAAGTTCATTCAGTCGTATGCAACTCATATAACAGACTTCGTAACGTTTATTTGTGATGTTGCTAGTTTGTTCTGCAGGGAGAGATGTGAAGCAGGAAGAAAACAGACTTTTTTTTTTTTTTTTTAAACAAAACAAACAAACAAAAATTCCTTAAGCAGTGTTAGTTGAGCTTCATTCTGCAAAAGCAGAACATGACATTACCTGCACATTAGTCACAATTTTCTCTCCAGGTAATTCTTTATAATGTGGTTTACATATGTACTGATAATAGTAATATTATCATATGTACTGTCAAATAACTTTAAAATGGCTTAAGATGGTTGTTTTACATTCTTGATAATACAAAAATGAACATTAAAACACAGAAAATCTATGGATTTGCTTTAACTAAACTGTGTTTTATTTCCCTGAAGTTTCAGACCCAGAGCTTACGCCTCTCAGACCTGCACAGAAAATCTCAGCTATGGAGAGGGATAGTTAGCGTTACCTTGATAGAAGGTCGTGAACTTAAGGCAATGGATGCAAACGGGCTAAGTGATCCCTACGTGAAGTTCCGTCTGGGGCATCAGAAGTACAAGAGCAAGGTAATTTTAGCTGTGGTCTGCACTGCGCATAGACTCTGTTTGAAGTAGTTTCTTCCTGTTTGAGCTTTTTTTTTTTTTTGTCTTGCATAAGTACGTAAAAAATGCTGGGGATTTATTAGCTGTCAGAGTGCCTGGATTTTTCTCCAAATGTTTTGTTGTATTTCACTGTAAACCAAAATATAAATAAAATAAAGCCAGATAGTAAAAAAAAAAAAAAAAAAAAAAAAAAAAGGCACTAAAAATGTAGGTGAGCGGGAGGCACACAATAGTTTCCATACAGACTGTGTTGTCTTTTATTTCTTGCTCGTGGTCCATCATTGCAGGGGGCAATTGCACAGCGATTGTGACAAGTAGATACCACATTTGTGCCTTTCTGGCTTGATGCAAGTGGACTTGCATCATTTGCACAGTGGTATCCTCAAAGAGGGTCGTGTTTATGTTCTCATTTTGCTCATTGTGTCCTTGTTTCATCAAGTTTTTGTATATGTATGTGTTTAACATGCAAGGAGGATTGATCAGGGAGAAAAATATTGCAGAGAGCTGCTTGGTTTCCTTGCTGTTATTTTTTCTTTTCCTCATTTCTGTTGGTTTGGAAATTGCTATTTGTGGAAGATACTGGGACCACTGATGACACACCTTCCTCTTTCCATGGCCATGACAGCCCTTATGGTCTCTGGAGCCAGAAGAAAGCAAAAGTCAGAAAGAGGCCAGAAGTGTCTCGGTGTCAACTTTGCAGACCTCAGAGCCAGCCTTAGGGCCTTCTGACCTGAAATTAGGCGTATGGAGGAACTGTTGATTCCCACAGGCTGCTCAGAAACTGTCTAGTTCTACTCAAAACAATACTGGTGGTTATACTGGTGGTTTTTAACTGTTTTTTTTTTTTAAAAAAATTTTTTTAGTTGCTGTCTTAATTTGAACAAGGGAATTGACTGATACACTTTGTCTGGAATCATGTAGGGTTTTTAAGTAAATATAAGTAAGTGTAAAAGTTTTTTTTTTTTTTTCCTCAGTGCTCCTTAACTACTGTGTATAATTTGGCTTTTGAAAATGAAAAACATGTCTTGGTATTACTAAAATTTAAGTGAAGAGAACTCTAGCGGGAATCCTATTTCAGACTATAGTCTCTATCCCACATTTGAACTGGCTATCAAGGAAGTCAATTCCTATTCTCTTCTATTTCCATTTCTGTAACTATGTTTTTAAAAATCACCTAGGAGATTAGTGACATTTTCCCTGTCATTACTTGGATTATGTAACCTGGAAGAAAATAATGTTTCCTTTTAAGTATTTACATTGGTGCTTTTCAGTAACACGTTATGAGGCAAAAAAACAAACAAAAAAAAGACACTGAAGCGATGCACTTCTTTTCAGACATCTCAGACAAAATCAGAAGATACACTTACCAGTTTGAAATACAGGAAAGGTATTTTTCAGAGGTGTAATACTGAGTGATCATTATTTATAATCACATATCTTTACTGGAAGAAGGTGGAGAGTAATTTAGAGATTTATAGGAAAGTCAGAAATCTTTTTGTAGCCTTTTAACAAACAGCAGGGGAAAGCACATGGACTAATTGGCAGATCTTCAGTCTCAATATCCTGTACATACTGTTTGCCATAACCTCCATTTTATTTATTTTACTTCATTTTTTGTCTTCTGGGTAAAAAAGTGAAGCTGTAAATTCATCGCATTACACTGTTCTAGACGTGTCTTCACACAGGTATTCACTGTAAGGGAATTTATTTTTTCCTTTGATTGACTTCCAGCATCTTTGTTGCGTTACGTCCAATGGAGTAACTGTTCTTTACTTTTTCTGTGATGTAGGTTGGAACATGCATAGGTGCCGTGTGATTGATAGACTTCTCCCCCCCCCAACAATATATATATATTTAGTTATTATATATATATTTGACCTTCTAATCCCTTTTTATCCTTTGGCTTTGTGATAAGTAATTTCCAGTGCATAGTGTTGAGATTAAACATCTCTTAAATAGCGTCAGGATCCATATGCATCTGGGAGTCCCCATCAATGCCTGAAGAATCATCTGGAAATCTATGTTTTTGTGTCCTCACACCCGCTTCAGGGTCTGTATCTATTTACCTTTTCACCCCTGTTGTCACCCAGTTTTATGATAGTGTTACTTGGTTTGAAAATATATATATATATTTAAATCTGTGCATTCTCATGCACAAATCAAAATGAAGAAATCAAATCTCATGCTTTTAGGACTTAATCATTTCCATAGCTTGTCTCCTTAATCCTCTTTAATTTTTCCATTTTTTCAAGTCAGTGAAACACATCAACCCTGAAAGCAGAGATAGTTTCATAGGCAAGGTACTAGGACAGATGTGACCATTGTTATTGCATTTTGATTTATAAACATACAAAGCTCCTGTACTGCAGAGCATGTTTGGAAGTATATGGACTGAAGTGTGTTGAAGTACAAATACATCTTTTGTTAGAAGTCGCTAGACTGAAAATGATTCAGAAAACTACTATCTGATCTGCAAAGGAAAGTAAACTACAGTTGTTTATTTGTTTGTTTGATTGCAATTTTTTTTTTGTTTAAATTACATTTTTCTCCCAGTATTAATGAAGCTGGGGAAAGAGCAGATGATCAAATTGTTTCTGTTTAAATACTCTTAGTCACCATCTACTTGTCATTTCAGGTGCTTTGTTTTTCTTTAGGCTGAGGTAATTTGTAGCTCACTGCCACTCAAGTTAGGGCATGATTATTCTACAAAAAAAATCTATCCATTCCCAGGGTAAATCCTTTGTTCTGAAGGCTTTTGAAGGTGACAGGCTGCAAGATTTTGGAGGTTGATGATGTGTCAAAGAAGCATGAGAGAACTGACCAATAGTCTTTTTTAATTACTGTTTTTTAAATCCTCACTCCTTGAGATACTCATGCCGCAAAAATGCTTCCTGAACACAGACTCTAAAGATCAAATTTGAAATTCAAGAGAAAGTTTGCCTTCACAATGCAATATGACTTTCTTTTTGCTCTTTTCAGATTGTGCCAAAAACTTTAAATCCTCAGTGGAGGGAGCAGTTTGACTTTCATCTCTATGAAGAACGAGGTGGAATTATTGATATTACCGTGTGGGACAAAGATGCTGGCAAAAAGGATGATTTTATTGGCAGGTTTGTGCAATTACAGCCTTCTAGTTCCCTGGGGATGGGAGCAGATGATTAAAATGAACCTTGCCGTTGAAACTATTTCTTAGGATCATTTGTTCTTGCCTTTCTTTTCTTCAAAGGTGGGGGAGGATTTTTTACAAAGTAAGAGTATAATTTGCTGCATCGGTGTTATTCTTTACCTTGAAGGTGTAAAATAATTTGTGTTGACCAGTAGGTGGCAGCTTTTACCAATTGATAGGCTTAGGTTTTCCAAAATGAAAACCCCATGTTTCGAACTATAATCAAGATGCAGGAGGTTCCATATGGCAACGCCCAGCATAATTCCCATGACTTGTAATAAAAATGTAATACTAAAATGATGTTCTCATTTTTCAGTCTACTTGGTGAATGAAATGAGAGTATTCTATGGAGGACTACTCACAGTTCAAGAAATGGTAGAAATCTCTGTGATTGTGCTCCCTCTGACTGTCTCAGAAGACGATGGGCATTTTCACACATTTGCATTAGTTGTCTTATGCTTATAGAAGATGTATAAAGACAGTGCTTCTCTGACAGCTGAAAAGTGTTTACATCATATGTTAATAGGTATCCATACATTTACAATAAAAATAGTAATTGCTCCTGTATACTTTGATTGTTAGAATATTGGTTTTAAGTGTTTTCACTAGGACATTGATACTATTAAGTAGTAGAGTAGCTTTTTTGGGTAGCTAAAATTAGGAATGGAAATCCTACAGACTGAGATATGTGCTTCTGAAGTCCATGTGGTTATGTTTCTACTAACCTTTTCCTCTCTGCTCCTGTTTAAGTTAATGGCTTTCTTTAGATCAATTGGATAATATTATGTGTTTATTTCCTACCATAAATAGTTTGAAGTCAGAATAGATGCAGAATCTTTGGCAAGCAAACAGCCTTAATATCAGACAAAAGCTTTTCAAAAGCATGCAAAGTACAATTTTATTTTATACAATGAAACATGGATGGAGTGATATGTTTATATTTGAAGTTCATATCGCTATCTTTTTCCTTTTTTGATTTCAGTCAGCAGAAAGGGTAACAATGACTATTTTTCTGAAGTAACATAATCATTCAGACCTGTCTCAATATGTGGCAAACCTTAGGAAATCATTTCTATCTTCTGCTTAGCTTTAACCTTTTTATCCAAAACATGGTGAGTTTTGGAGTTCTCATTTAGGACTTTTCAGAACACAGATTTCAAAACGATACTTACATTATTATTATTATCAGTAATCATAACATTAAGTTTAAAGTAGTATAAAGAGAACTCTATAAAACAATGGGTTTTGCTTCAAGGTGCTTGAAACCTAGATAAGAACGCGATAGAGAAATGAGAGTAGAAGAAAAATATGTAACTTTAGGCACATAAGCTATTTAGGTAGCTTTTCAGATATCTAAGTTATAATGTCTTAAGCTTGAGTATATTTCTTTATAGTAACTGGAACCTATCATGGAAGTAACAAGAGATTTCTACATTTTATTCAGGCACATGAAATGTGGTAGTGTGAGAAATCTTCTCTTGAAGGAAAAATCTTGAAGCCTTTAGCATTTCTCCGTGAGAGTATCTTGTATTGTTTTGTTATTCACCCAAACGGAGTTAATTCCTCTATAGCACGAATGCCAGAAAAGATGCTCCTCTGACAAAGCTCACCTGCAGCGCTACTGCAGTATTGAACTGATTTCAACAATACCAGTTGTACTTCTCCCAAAATCTCACTGCGCTTGATTTTTGTGACCTTTCTGCTATCAGCATGCTTATAATCCCTCTTCACTTTGTCCTTTCAGACACTCTCTCATTTTCACCAGAGATGGTACCACCTCTCTGGATTACGTAACCTTCAAACAAATTCTTCGCTGTGAAGATTTCCATGAAAAACTTTGTCATTTGTCAAACTCAATCTGAATACAAAAATAGGTCTTAATATTCACCTTCACTAATACTCTTCCAATCACTATGGATAAAAACCACCAGTACTTGACAGCTCTGCTTTACAGGGACCTCTCTTCCCCAGTTTCTTATTTCAAGGCTGTCTCTGAAAGCTGTAAATACTTTGGTACAGACACTACAGATTTGCTCTTGTGTGTGCTGTGATAAATAGATATTAATTTTGTAAAGCAAGATGGAGTCTTAGTCCATGAGTAATGTCTGAGTAGGTCTCTCAAGGCACATAGAATAAACTGAATGTTTTGACTCAGGTTCCAGGAAAGGTCATCACGTAGGACAGAAACAAAAGAGTTCCTTGTAGTGTTCTAGCATGTCTCAGTGATGGAGAATAATCAATTTCATCTTATTACCATCTTCCTACTTTCTTACACAATATTGGAGCAGTAGCTATTATACAGAAATAACTTTATTAAATGAAAACATTTTTTTTCTCGAGAAACTGCCCTGTCCGGCTAAAGTATCATTAGGGAGAAGCCAGGCTCGTTTGAAGAGATGCTGCACATTGAGAGAAACAGTAGACTGAGTTAAGAAAACAGAATAATAATAATAAAAAAGTATAAGGAGCAGTCCTCATCTCTCATCTACAATTTTTAAAATTTTCATTTTATTTTATTTTTGTCTGTCATGTTCAACTGCTTGCAGAGCATGGGTGAAGGTCAGCAGAATTCCCTGTGCAAAATGCAGGTGGGCAATCTGCTTTCCCCAGGAGTGTCCTTGTTAGAGGGACATCCCAAAAACCAGTTTGGAGTTTCTAAAATAAACTGATTGTGGGGATGGAGAGCAGGAGTTCCCCCGCGATCTTGGTGTGGATGTGTGGTGGTGGGATGAGAGACGCGATGCCTACTGGGCAGCTGCAAGTCAGGGCTCCTGAGTGGAAGATTCATGGGACAAGACCCAGGAACCGTGCAAAAAGTGGCACTGGAATTGAGGTATTCTTTCTGCGTTAACTTCCATAACTTGCAAATTTTGTTGCAAAGCAGAATGTCATAATTTCTTCTGGAGTTATATTTTGTGTCAGCTGCACCTCAGAGAAATAAAAGAACTGGGAAGTCATGAACACAGAATTCTGTGGGCATTGTCATAATCATTAGTTTGGAGCACTGTGGAGAACCAGGATGAAGTCAGGAATATGACAAAGTGGAGATGGCATGTGTGCTCAGCTTGTGAGGGCTTGGGTTTGCAATCTTTTTTTTTTTTTTTTTTGAGGGCAGGAAGATGAAAGAAGGATGTTAGAGAAGGCTGGAGACATGGAAGTGAGAGTCTGGCTTTGGGTCTGTGTGACAGGAGGATGGAAGTGGAAGGAGTGGCTTGTAAGAAAAAGGAAGGTATTAAGAGAGTGAGAGTGACAGTGTGGTATCCTAATTCAGAGAAGGAGAAAGATATATCTGTCACAGAACTACCATAAAGCTCCATCTTCATCTTGGTACCCAGACACGTTTGGTGCGGTGATTCCCAAAGTGAGATGCTGACTGCTTTATTTCCATTCTTAACTTTGAGCCCTATGTGTTAGTCAAATTTGAGTTGCAATTATATGCACAATCCATGTGAGTATAAAGGATGTAGTGTATTATGAACTTCCATCTAAGAATAACCCCCCAAAAAGGATATCCGAGAACCACTTCAGTGTTTAATTTGAGATTTCAAAAGCCTGAAAAAAGACCTCACACAAAAGCTCTGAGAAAAATATATTTCTGATGACCTGCTGATTTGTATAAGGAAACACTGACAGATTCATGAAGCATGGAGTGAGGGATTAAATTCTGGCATTCTTCTGAAGATTGTTCAAAGCAATAACAACAACAACAAAAAACAAGAACCAAGGATGTGAGGTCTTGACATTTTTTTTTTTTTTTTTTTTTTTTTTGGAAAGCACCAGCACTTAAAAGTCATTGGGGCAGCTTTCTTACATTCCAATGAGTGTGTGATCTTGCAGTATTAGTCAGTACTTCATCTGATAAATAGAAATACATAGGAATGTCTGTATGGTGTTCAGTCTGAGTATGTTTAATATTCACATGTTTTGCTGTGTGTAAATCATTTATTTTCCATACTGAGTCAATATACTACTGTGATTAAAAACACATACTGTGATACATTTATGTAGGTAATTCTACAATCAAAATGAAGGTGAAATGATTTTAATCTTTGTGTAATTATTTAACTTTCTTATCATCTGTGTTTCTGAAGGCGATCCTGACTGTCACCTTTACGATAATCAGCTAATAAATCCTCATGATTGTTACACCTTTATGCATAGCAGTTATCTGAACAAATTGGCTGCTGACAGCTGCAATAAATTGCCAAGAATGAGTGCTGTCAGAGAACAAGTTGTTTCTGTGAACATACAGGATAAGTAAATCCCATGTCATGCAGTTTTATTCAGCTGAAGTTATTTGCAACCCAGTACAGCAGGATTTATAGCATTATTTATTGGTATGAAAAATGCGTGTTTATCTTTAAAATGACATTGACTTTCACTTCTATCTTATGCTGGGAAATTATTGTAGACTTCATCTAAATCTATTTTCATCACTCTTTATAGATGTTACTATCTTTTATCAGACCTGATGCAAATGAAGAACAGCAGAAGACCTTCTGTATTTTATATTCATTAAACCTATGTATTAACTATATCTGTAGAAAACTGAGATGTGTTCCATAATTTATCTGAACATTAAAATTCAAACCGTTTTTGTGTTTGCATATATGGGTACACACCTTATAATATTTATTTAATTTAGTCCTCTTAAAATGGATGTTGTGAATCCAAAGTTACAATACTGAAAATGAAATATTTTGATTTTTTTTTTTCCAACTACAAATTGGCTATGTTTTGCCTGTTTAATTTTTTCATCATAGTGAAGCTATAGAGGGTTTTTTGGGTGCACATAAACAGAAGCACAATGAGAGCTAAACTGCTGCATTATTAATCTGAAAGCACAGTGATATACCGCTCAGAGTTCTAAACCAAAGTGGGATTTTTATATAAAATATTTGCCTTTTCAGTTTTATTTTTCCACCCAAGTTTATATAATTTCACTATGGCAGACTGAATATTATCAGCAGAGAACTTAGTTGTGCTTTGCAGCTGTGTATTGGTACTGCAGCATGCACATAAAGTTAAGTGAAGGACACTAAATGTGCTACTGTGCATGTTGCTTTGTCATTTTTTTCTAAAGATGTGGAGACTGTAATTTATATTAAAATACTGACAACTTTCTTTTTTAAATATTGTTACCTGACAAAGAGGCTTTAAATAGTAGGTGTCAACATCTGTGTGCAGCCTCTGTATTGAAACTAGCAAATTTTTTAATTTCACAGAATTCTATGGAGACAAAATGGATTTTTCAGGATTTGTAAATAGGAATTTATTATGGTGGTATTTAATCTTTTTTATTATTTTTTACGTGGTTGTTTGAAAAAGTCTGCACGTTGCAGTAACTTTGGAGGCGAATTTTATTTTCAAAGTTTAAATCTATTGTTTAATATTCTATTGTAATGTGAGTTTTGATCTGTGTGCACATGTGAATTACACAACAATTCTGTGTAAACACAGACAAGCACGCAACCAACAGACTGTGTGTATAATAGTTTGTTGATTATACACGATGACTGAAGTTAAATCATTGCAGATGTATTTCTCTGTGTAAAATGAAGGTTTTGCCAGAAGCGTTAACATCTAAAAATGCTTCTGTCAGGCCTGCCCTTGACAAAACCTGAGATGTGCTGAGCCATCTCCATTCGTGATTGTTTTCAAAGGGTAAATAGTGCATTTCGAAATCTGGCCTTCAGGTATTCCACTTATTACTATCTCCGCACATTTTAGCTGCAAGTAACAGTGCAGAGACATTGCTATTCTGCTAAAAAGCATGAAAGGGTCATCTTTGTCTTTAATGAAATCTTAATTAAATTTCTCTTACCAGGTATTTCATTGTTCACAGTTTTTATTGACATTTGTTATTGCCTTGTACTTTTGCAAAATCAGTAGTATTCCTGAACGTATTAGCTGAGATACAGAATGCTGCACACAAACTGTCTGTCTTTATAGATCCTTCTTCTGGCCCTTAAGGTCCTGCATATGGAAATTTACATTACTGTATGAAGTAAGAGCTAAGAAATGAGAGGAAGGGAGAAGGAAAACTAAAATGGCTACCTAGATATAGGGGCCGTGACTGTAAATATGAAGAAAATTAGTAATGTTGATAGGGGTTTTTGAGAGTTTCTGGAAGACAGATTGGAGCCACGTGGAAGATAATGCAAAGTTGTTTGGACCAGCTAGTGAGGAGAGAACCAAGCAGGAAAAATCAATGTTTCTCAAAGCAAAAGAATGGTTTAGCAAAGGAAAGTGTTAATTTTGACGTGAAGAAATTACAGTGATGACAGTGCTAACGGTGTGTGTCTGTAGTGCATGGCTGGGCTGTGAGGATGATATGGGACATATCACTTAATAAAACATCTGCAAGTACTTCTTTTTGTCTACACAATTTCAAATGTAAATCTGTAGTGTTATGGCGAATAGCTATGCTTAGGAAAATGTTGATCTGTCATTCCAAAATCCTTTTTTTGTGGGATTTTGTGGCCCGGCCCATATTTCTTTTAGCAAGCCATAAACACTCATCTGCATTCAGGTATTGCTCGGTGACCGGCGAGGTGGCCCTGTGCTTGGTGGGGCTCTCATAATTCCGTTATCCGGACCGACTTACCATTTGCTCGGGTCCTGCTGAGCTCTGCAGCCAGGCCTTGTGCTCCCACCATCCTGGGGATCTCGTCCAGCTCCCCTGCCGTCGGTGTCCTACTTAGCTGAGGGGCCACCTCCAGCTCCTTGGGGAACTTTCCTGGTTTTCCCTCTGTCGCTTCTCTCCATCACCTATCACAAGCACAGCGTGGGGTCTGTAGTTTTATTTCTTTCTCATTATCCCTATGCTTAAAAATGCCACACTCTGGTTCCTCCAAGAACTTCATGTAACTGCAGTCCTGTCTTTTTGAGCCCTATCATTTTGTCGCTGCCTTGCAGAATTTCCGCTCTCCGTTTGTTTCCTGGTTTTACTGGAACATTTTACTCTGCTCATAAAGGCTACGGAGTCTCACAAATTGTAGCAGTTCGTGCCTCGCTTCTTCTGATGTGTGGCCAGCTCAGTTCTAATTGCAGAATTGCACAGTTTCCTCTCCTTGGCATCCTTTGGAGCAGCATAGACCTGGATCACAGCGGAGTTAAAAGGCTGTCTTTCTGAACAAGTCGTGACGATAATTAAGTTGCCTGGGTTGTAGCCAAGTGGTGCTTTTCTGTCCCTATCACTTAGGATTGTGCCAATTCCTCTTTTATGCTTTATTTTGTCATGTGAGAAAATGATCTCGCTATCTGCTGTCTCTCCCTTGCCTGGCCACCTGGCTTTTAAGAGGCCTTCTATGTCATGTCGCTACCTTTGTATTTCATTCATTAGCAAGGATATTTCACCAGGGTGCCAAAGCGGTCTTACATTCCAGGTTCTGTTAGAACTAGAGAGGGGAGGTGATTTTTGCCTCTTAGACCTGCTGGTAATAAAATACTACATATAGTTCTGGTTTCCACACTTTAAAAAGGATGCAGGAGAATTTCACTGGATCAGAAAAGTTACAAAAAGTCATTTGAGGGCTGTAGGAGATGTGTTCCAAGGAAATATATAGGGAGCTGGTGGTGTTTAGCATATCAAAAGGAAGATCAAGAAGAGATATGATTATGGTATATGAGTTACCTTCGCTAGAAGAAAATACGGGGTACCAGTGGCTTTTTTTAACCTAGCAGAGAAAGGCACAAAAAGAACCAAAGGCCAGATACATTCAAATTAAAAATAAATCAGAAATTCCTATTCCTAACATTTTGTGTAATTAACACATGCTGAAGACATGTTCAGAGGAAGTGGTGCATTCCACTTAAATCTTCAAATACTCTTTCTGGGAGTTGCACAATGTCTCAGCCGCTACTTACCTATCACACTCCAGTGTGTGAGCTAGAGGCACTTACATGATTTTTTCCTCCCTTCTCATGTCTCAAGGCCTGCAAATCCAGATCCACGCGGCGCCTGGTAATGTTCATGTGCAGAGCTGACGAGGGAGGTATTTGGGAAGATGTGTTTCTGAACATGTCAGCTACCCAAGGGCATGTTCAGTTGTCCCTTCCCAGCACTTTTAGCATTGTCATAGTTGTGCACTGAAGGGACCGCATAACATGGGGCAGCGGTATAATACTCTAATTACCCTATAAGCTAATATTTACTGAAAGGTGATTTATAGCCATGCTATAAATGTGTCTGCAGAGGTAATGGCTATTATTGCTATAATTCTTCATGCTGGCCTCTTCACCAGAGGTAAACTTTTCCTGTCACCAGCAGCATGTGATAATAATGCCATGAAAACTGAATTCTCCAAAAATTGGTATTATCTCCTGTTTTCAATGTGACTCCAGCCATATGCAACTTACAGTCTTCTGCAAATGTCTATAATTTTTCATGGTCCTCAGTGGACAATAAAAGACAAAAATTCCTACCACTGCCCTGCTTGTTCTGCAGCGCTTTCTGGTAGCATTCAAGTTCACCTTCATCCTCAAAGCATCTTTGTTCTCCATGGAAACACTTGTGGGTGACAAATGTGTCTGAAAGAACATCTTAACTGATGTAAAAGTGAGCTTTAAAGTTTGAAATACAGGTATGTGATCTTGGTTATGCACAATTTTGTATTTAGCATCTCCCGTGCTTGTCTTGATTATAAATTGTCTTAAATTTTAATGTTCAACCTGAACTTTCCAACACTGTTAAATCTTGAAAAGTATTTTATGAATTCTACTTTTTGCAGGTAAATTGAAACAAAAAAAGTTTTGCAGATTTTCCTACTGGTGTTAGTTATTTTAGGATAAGATCACTGCTTAGACAATGTCTTACTGAAAACAAGCTTCCTTCAGTGTTTTGCTCCCATGCAAAGATCTAGTGAGAACAAAAAACAGATCTTACAACAAAACAGCAACAACAAATTTTGCAGGAAAATTTTGTGTAAGAAAAAACAAAGTTGATAACCCCCAGGGAAAACTCAACTATGAATGGAAAAGATCACAATTTTTCTAACAGTGTACATTGGAATGTTTGTATTTGCTTTTTTTGCTTTGGACTGCAGTGCATGTGCTGCCAATGCACTTGCCTTGTGCCTAATGCTCCATCTGCACTTCCCGTGAGTTGGGTCCATGCAAGTTGTATCTCCTGCGAAGTGTCACCCAGAGCAGGGGATGTGGCGTGGAATCAGCAGTGTGCTTCATCTGACTTAGTAAGGACATGGGTGCTCTTAACTGGGATTTCCATAAAGCACAATGGTGCCGATCCTTAATGGAATAATCTCAGGTTTTTATCAAGTTATCTGTGGGCCATTCTGAGAATATTTTTCTTGTAATATGATTCAGGCCTTCACAAGAAGAAGTTTCCAAGACACTTCCTACCACTCTGTATGATGTTAGGAAATAACTAGCTGGTGATTGTTCACGGAGATCTATCAAAAAAACCTTTGAGACGTATTTCTTTGTAAGTCTCTCTTAAATACGGTGCTATTTCAAATATTTTTATACTTATAGGTAAAATGTACAGGTAAAATTAATTTTTCAATTTATTTTAGCCTAAATAAAAAATAACACATACTACAAATAGTTACAGCACAAAGAGTGCTGTAACTTTGTTAACTCAAGGCATTGGAGTTTGTAGCTCTGACAGAAACACTGTAATTTTACAGTCACTACATTTTTATGATGCTTGTAGGTGTATGGGTTTTTTGTTCGAGTGCAGGTAGCATTTGTTTTCTATTTTTGAGTGAGGGGTGGATTATTTCTGCATTACTTATATTGTAATGGCTTTCTGATTCTTTTACTTGCTCTTTAGAGAGCTTAAACTGGTTCTTCCAATGACTATTGGTTAAGGTTACAGAGATTGTTTGCAGAGATACTTTTGAGAAATATCTGTTTTGAAATAAACTATCTAAGAATATTTAACACTGGAGGCAACTTAACCTAGTCCTACTTTTAACATTTGATCATAATATTTATTATCTTAAGGAGAGCATTATACTCCTCACCGTGGCCTAAACAAAAACCTGACTGCCTATGTGCACGTGTGAAACTCAGATTGACTGTGAACCTACATTGACAGCAACAGCCTTCGTCTTTCCTTAACTTCATTTCTAACACCTTACCTTCCAAAGAGTTCAAAATAAATGGTAAACATAAAACTCAAGAGCTATGTCAGTTAGAAATTTTCTCATTGTAAAATAATTGAACCTTGTTGCTGTATGAGCTTTGCAGTAGTTTAATTTTGACAGCTACACAAACAGTAAATGTTTTTTGAAAAATTAAAAGAAAATTTTCCTGTAGCAAATCTAATCTGCCTGTGATTGCATAGTGCCTATTTTATGAGGATGCATTTATTCTGATAATTGGCTATTTCCTGTCCTTAAATGCCTATTTATTCATGTCTGCCACCTTTTTCTCAGTTTATTGGCCCTGCGGTCACCACATTATCTTTCTCTTCAAAATCAATTGACATTTTATGAAAAGAGTTTGCTAGATGTTTAGCTTAGTGAGAGTGGCATATAGAACATGTGCTTGTCACATTAAATAATCACTGTTGTAAGTAGACTGTTTGTTTTTTTAACTAAGTATGGAATGTATTCATACCCTTTACTTTGATATTGTTTTTGTTTCTATTCAGAGTAATGTATTGGCAAAACCCTACTAAGAGATATAAGTGGAATATTCCTAAAAGTGCTTTTTCACAGAAATTCCTGTAGGAATGGCATTACATGATCTTGAACGTCTTTTCCAACCTTAATGATTCTATGATTTAACTCAGACATTGAATTTTTATACACATTCAGGGTTGCAATCTAGGAAAGTTGAAACTTGTGAAGTATATGTGTTAAAATACTAATACTTCTAAGGTACATACAGAGTGTGTATTTACTGACTGCAAGGTATGGTTTTAATTAAAAAATTCTGGTCAGCTCCTTATTAGCTTTTCCTTCATAGTTTTATCTTTTACTTTTAAAGATGTTTCAACACTTGCAAAGATATTTCTGCTGGATAGCACGTATGGAGCCATTCTTCATTAGTTCAGTGTACGGTGTATCCCATGCAGCCAGGGTTATTCAGGGAGGGATCAAGCAGGGTGGATTGGCTTCAGCCACTGCTTGTGCAGTTATAAGCAGTCCCTGCTCATTACAACATGAGACATCTTATTATATAGGGGCTTGCGGCATCAAATTTTATCCTGGCTGCTTGCATGAAGCTTTGACCCTGAGCCATTCACAGCTAACTGCAAGGGAGCTGAGCCTTGGGTGGTGCTCAAGTCGTGCTTCTCTATGTTCAGTCATGTTGGTTCCGTCACAATTAAATCCACACAGATTTTATTTTTCCTTTTTTTTGTTAGAGGGGATTTTTACTGTTGTTGGATGAACGGTATTGAAAACATTCATACCAAAACTTACATTTTAAGATTTATACAAGAGGCAAAATTGAAAAGTAAAATTTGCATCTGAATATGATTTTTTAAAATTCTCTTTGACTGGAACTCAATTAATGCATTTTAGACAACCTTGCTTCCACTGTTTATTTTTTTAATCAATATTTCTATTGTTCACGTGCATAACAAGTTACATCTTTGAAAAAAACAGCTAACAAGCAAGCAGCATGGGCTGAAACTGAAGAGAAATCCTTTCAGAAGCTGGAAGGACTTCCTGTTGATTTGTGTTTGTTTGTTTGCTTGTCCAGCTGAATGCCAGTAAGCCAACATGCTGTTGCTTAATGTGAAGAAAACCACAGGCTGATGAAAAATGTTTGTTTCTAGGTGCCAGGTTGACCTGTCAACCCTAAGTAAAGAGCAAACTCACAAGCTGGAGATGCCGCTGGAGGAAGGAGAGGGATACCTGGTGTTGCTGGTCACTCTGACAGCCTCAGCTGCAGTCACTATCTCTGACCTCTCTGTCAACTCCCTGGAGGACCCGAAGGAGCGGGAGGAAATACTGAAGAGATATGTACGGAGTTCTCTTTTGCCCTCTGTTTGCAAAATGGTTGTTTATATGAATAACAAGTATTAGGGAGAAAAGTCCAAATATATCTCTTAAATCCTTATCACATTCAGCCTATGGCAGTCATTTAAACTAGTCATTAATATTACTGCAGCTAAAACAAGTAGCATCAGGAAGGCTGCACAATAAGGTATTTTTTACCTTAGTAATTCAGCTATTTCATTTGACTCTGTGACAAAGAAGTTTGCCTTGCAGATCGTTTTTACCAAGTGCGAGATAACTAAGAAGTTATGTAGCGGCTGCAGTTTCTGGTGGGTGTTTATGCCAAATGATTTGAAGTGCCAGTAGTCTGGGGTTTTTAAGCTTTGACTAAAGAGGAAGAAATTTTTGACTGTACATTAGAGGCTGAAGCAGCATTTTATATCATCAAATAATTGTTTCAAACATTATTTCCATTTCAAAATATTCTGAAGCAAATTATTTTCATTTCCCAGCATCCTCACATTACACAGCATCTGTGCAATTTTATCAAAGCAACAGAGAGGGGAGCTCTTACTCCAGCATTTGTTAATGCCTAAATCACTAAAAGTAACTGTCTCACTACACACAGAGAAAGGAGAAAAAAAAAAAAAAAAAAAAAAAAAAAAAAAAAAAAAAGAGCTATTTCCACTTAAAATTACAAAGCTTTTATTGTACAATGCTGCCAGGTGTTTAGAAAGGCTTCTCTAGACACTCAGCCATTAAACCAAGCTCTGACTAACAAAGAGCCGCTTAATTTTTTTTTTTTTTTTAGATTTTAAAATATTCCTATTCCATGACTGACATCCTTTCAATAACAGAATTTAATAAAGATGTACCTTATCAGTCTGTGCAGATAACGTGAAGTGCTGGTACTAATGCTGTACAATATTCTTCAAACAGATTAGCAGGATGTGCGCTTCAGCAAATTTATTCTGGCTATCTCCCCTGAATCAGCTGTCTGCTAATGCTTGTACAACTCATACACCAATAGTGTTATCATAAACACAGTTTAATAGAGGTGACTTAGTGAGGCTAAACATAATATTCCTAAACCAACTGAGAGCTAAGGTATTGTGCAAAATCTTTGAAAAATAATTACAATTAAGAGAATTATTTCACATTTAGGAAGCCACCAAGACAGCCTGTGGTTGTCAGAATGGATCTTTATAAGGATAATAAATTTCTGGTGGGTATGTTTTTGAGGTGACACACTTCTAGCTACCAAGTGTAACAATACAACATTTCTGTGGATTATTGTGTGTGATGATATGACGGGAGTTGAGTGATACTGATGGTTTTGATAATTTAGAAGCAGTATAGCAACATGTTGTGACTATGTATTATTAATCAGTTTTCCTAAATTCTCATTTTTTTGAGATTTAGTCTCCAGTGTAAAGCATAATTATGTGGAATAAGATCGATCTATTTATTTCCATTGCTTAAATATTCATGGATTTTTATCTTTTCTTGTATTTACATTAATGTATGCATTTGAAAATATTTGTATCTTTGGAAGATGTTCTTACTGCAGAAGTACGAATTTCTCATTATGTGTTTTTAAAAATTATAGAATAGTTAGACCTTTTGAAAAATCCTGCATTTTTAAATTTAAATGACCTTTGGACAGCAGCAGAAAGAAATGGCAAAGATTAAGAAAATTTGAATAGTTTATTTTCACTGATGTGTGATTTTTCTTTGATATTCATCTCTCTACTTCAAAACTGATAGACAGAGACTCTGCAGTTACCAGGATGCACTCTTCCCATTCGTGGGCTGTATTTTGGAGCTTATTTTTTTTGTTCTTAAGAAAATCCAGCTTCCATTTGAGAAATGTATTTTGTACCCTTTCGGCAGCCAAAAACAGTTAATGAGCTGACCTTGCCATCAGATCAAATAGCCTTGGAAAATGACTCTATTACTGTCATTTAACCATTTGTAGCTGAACATCAGAGCCTTACAAATTAAACAGGCATCACTGTTTGAACCATTATTTTACCACAATTGTCTGAAAAGATTAATTCCTTTTGGGGTGAGGAGGGGGGCGCATTAATGGGTACAGACCAAGAGAGATTGTATGACCTTTTCAGAACGGGTGTGCTGAACCTACGGTCCCCCTTGTCACAGTTTAAAAACCAGAGGAGCTAGTTTAGAGAAGAAGTTGTTAGCATTCCATTTTTATTATGACATTTCACAGTCATCCGATTTAATGTCCCTTGACCAGATTGTCCACCGTGAGACGATGGGCTTGAAATGTTATTTAGAGCATTGATAAAAGGTGAGCAGTTCTAAGATGACAGCGAGTCATAAGGCTGGTGGTGTGACATTAATTTTCTCCATAACAGAGATGGAATAAGACGTCATGGTGACAAGCTGTCAATCAGTACTGGCCCCTCAGTGTATCTCGATGCCATAGGATGGGGTATTGCTTCTCCCATAATAGAGCTGAACTGAGATGCTCTCCCTGACAGCTGCTGCAGCCATACAGAAAATATATTATACAGCCTTTCATTAAAAAAATAAAGAGGACTCATCTCCAGAGCATTTCAATCTTTTCCCATCTATTGAGGGCTGAAAAGATTCACTGCAAATCACAGATTCCTCTGCTATGGAAATTTCAGGCTTCAGAAACCATAGGTTTTTGAGGCCTTCAACAATAATCATAAATAAGACAGAATATAATCTGATAAATTATTACTTAAAGTTATGTATTTAAAGTAACTTATTAAAGTCATTTGCTTCTCCCAGAGTCTGTGCAGTAGCGCTGTACACATTTTGCACTAGTCTCCACTGTCACGGAATGCAGTAAGTGAATCTAAACTAGCTGACTTGCTGGAACTAAAGTTCAAAAATAATTATTCTGTGGGATGTTAACAAAGGTAGCAAAGTGGAATACAGTACCAGTGCCTTTCTGCAGAACATGTAATTTGCTGGGTGAAATTTGGAGAGGGAAGGATGTACAGCGTTGCAGGAAAGGGAGCAGTTTTTTGTCCTGGTCTGTATTTGTCTGGTGTTTTATTTTGTTTTGGTTTTGCTTTGTTTTCTTGTTGAAGCTAGGTGTTTGTTTCAGTCATTGTGAAACGCGTAAAACGTGAAAACCTGTTTGTAAGTCCTTTCACTTTCATCATGGTATTAGAGCAGAATTATCTCTGTTGCAGTACGAGCTCTGATAAGGAGCTTCCAAACCTTGATCATTATTGAAATAAATGAGAGATGGTGCCAGCATGGATTTGAATTATAACACTGCTATCTGTACCACCACCTCTGCCACTTCCAGCTTGCATGTAAGCACACAAGCAGAGGGTTGAGTGTGTGCTGATTAAAGTTCACCGTCAGTACTTTTAAACCCTATTTCTCATTATAAACCTCTTAAAAACAAATAAAAATTGTCGACCATTTTCCTGTGATGACATAAATGCATATTTGTAAGTATGTTGCACGTGTGGTACTGCACATAACTGGATTCCTCAGTTCAGGATACTAAGGTCAAACCTTCACTGTAAACAATAAATAGTCAGTTGGGGCTTCTGAAATTAATATCAGTGTGTGACTGGGCTGTTGGAATGCCTTACTGACAGAAAGAGGGAGATGTGTATTATATGTCTAACTTTTTAATGGATTTTATCTATGCACCAATTTTTGTGACATTTAATATTGCACTTAAGCAGCACCTGTGATTTTCAGATAAGTGGTTGTCCTTAATAGTCAGTTTTGACTTCATAATAAATTTCAGAATTGTTGGCCTGGTGTTTACCTGATGGTTGCATATTCTAGAAATCTAGACATTATAATAAGCAGTAAAAAAGGGTTCACCTGCTAACATACCTTCACATGCCTAATTAAAATATTAGAAATGGCCACGAGAACTATTTGCATTTTTTTCAGATGTTAAAATGTTTAGAAATAAATGTACCTGCTACCATTTATGATCAGGACTTACAAAAGTAACTCAAAATTAGGCCACATATGATTATTATTTAAAATGGATTTTAAAATCTTATTTTAGTTTCCTCTTTTGGAGTTTTTCCCATAGGTTCTGAAGAAACTAAATGTTAACGTGGTATTTGCTATTAATTGGTTGCAAAATCAAAATTGAATTCGATGTACCAGCATTTGAAGTTCTTCAATTTTTAAATTATGTTCAAAGTTAGAGCTTAAAAATTTTGTCATACCATGCCTAGCTGCTGCAATACCCCAAGTTTGTTACATTTGGACATTTGAAAAAACATAATGCAGCTTCCAAGCAGCTTTATATAACTATGTAGGATGAGTAAATGCAATTGTTACTCTGTTCTTTTTCTTCCTTTTTTTTAATACATGTAGGTACTGTAGAAACTGATGGTTAAAAAAAAAAAAAAAAAAAAAAAGTAAAAAATTTTTGCCAAGTAATTGAAATCATCTTCTCATTCATTTTTTTTCAGTCTTTTATTGCCTGTGTTTATTATGAAAATTGTTAAATTGGTATAATCCTCTTTTGATTGTTTTTGCTCATATTATTTGCTGCATATATGCTGCATACAGGCTTACATATAATGATCAAGAACAATGAAATTGATACTGGTCCTAAGTCACTGTTCAAAATATTTTTGGAGCCTTCAAAGGGAAAACGTGAGCACGGATTTCACAAAAGTATTCAGGGAGAGGAAATGATTGTATTAATTTTGTTAATACATTGATGTAATTTACAATTGTGATGGAGAGTTGTTTATGTGCTATTAGGGGGATTAAGTCAGTAGAATTAGCATATTTAATCATTTATATTATAATTTTTCCTTTGTGTTTTTGATTGATAAGTTAAAGTTGCAAAATACTGAAAGAAACACCAACAACTGCATATTTTGCAGAAAATAATAATTAAAAGTGTGGATATGTTAGAATTACACTAACTTATATTTGAGGGAGGGAAGAGGCTATCAACATTGCTTTCATTTTGTCCTTTTTGTAATCTAGAATTGTGTTTCTTCTTATTGTTTTTTAGAGTCCAATGAGGATGTTCCATAACATGAAGGACGTGGGATTTCTTCAGGTGAAGGTCATCCGAGCAGAAGCACTGATGGCAGCTGATGTTACAGGCAAGGACTCATTTAGTTTCTGTGACAGTAAATAGTAATACTAGGCCTTTTTAAAAGTGATGAAAAGATGGTAAAGCTTATCAAAGTATTATTGCCTGGTTGCTTAGTCTCACCTTCTCCTCATTAAAAAAAATCCTCAGACATACAAACAAAATTTTGTAGGCCAGGCAGCAAGTCATTCTAATGCTAGTGGAGTCCTATATAGGTTATTTCTGAGAAGGATTAAATATATATTTTGACCCCATCAGAGGTCCTGCAAAAAGTACTCTGTGAGATACTTATGCGAGATTTCTTTTTCTATTTTTGATTATTTTGTATTTTTGTATCTATTAAAGCTGAGTTCAACAGACAAGGGAAATGAAAGATGATAGACATAGATAGAACTTTAAAATTTTTGCCAGAATAATTTTTTGGCACCTGCCAGATACATAGCAAGGCTGCTTTTGGTTT
The DNA here is from genome assembly GCA_011074415.1 of Stictonetta naevosa. NCBI lineage: Eukaryota > Metazoa > Chordata > Aves > Anseriformes > Anatidae > Stictonetta > Stictonetta naevosa. The sequence goes on along the minus strand of CM021729.1, from coordinate 67,901,301 downwards.
CAGATATTTCAAACACTTGTAAAGTTTCCTTTAAGTAGTGCTTGTCTGTTTAAAAAGGGAAATAAGAATTTTAGATATTATTTTCTATTATTTTCTATTTTATATTATTTTAAATTATATAGGATGATTGGATAATTAAACCTGTTTCTTTGCAAAACACAGGAAAAATAACCCAGCGATACCGAATATATTTCTCCAGAAATATCCACATTACGTCCTGAAAGTATAGTCACCTTCATACTGCAAAGGTCAAATGGAGCAAAGTGAGCTTGTTCTATGTTAGAAAATAGCCATCTTTATATATATATATATATTTTTTTTTTACAAAAAAAGGCAAACTATCCTAATATAGCTGGTTTGAGTGCAATTTGGATATAAATATTTTACTTCAAGAGCAGATATTGATATATAGGATGATACTTTTTTTCTAATGGCTTTGTTCAAATTAGCATGAGTATCAGTATTTATTTATTTTTTTTTCTTAGACAAGTTAACAGAGTAAACATTTAATTGCTGAAACTGATCTTCCAGTTTGTGGTGCACAAAATAACAGATTCTATTTTTGGGGAGCTTGGAGAAATGCTTCTAAAGATTCCACACTCTGCTTTGACCTTATAATCCAATGTGGTCTGAACAGAGAGAGAGATTAAGTTATTCAGGGGCAAATGGGATAATTCAGTCCCTGACCTCGTTCAGTCTTCGACTTTTCCAGATCAACATGTCATTTGTGCTGGTTGAACAGATTTTTTGGAAATACATTTGATTCAATTAAAGATGTATAGAGCTACCTAAAATTTTCAGACATTGCATTTAGAATGGCAGTCAGTAAGACTGGGAAAAACACTCAATAACTTGCCCATGTCCTTACTATTTTGCTCACTAGCAAGTACAGTATATATCCTTTTTAAAAAGGCTATGTATTCTAGATGTAACAGAAATCCCTGCATAAGTTGGATAGTATTTGGTATTTTGAAAAGAGGATAATGGGTTCTTATTAATTTAATTTATGTGGGCATGTACAGATAATGAATTTCAGATTAAACTTTAAGTAATAGTATTTACAAGTAGTCATTTGTTGATTGTCAGTAAATCATGTCTGTAAAAATTACAAAAAAAAAAAAAAAAAAAAGATCTTTCACCTATGTTCAGCTGAGCAATACTTATAGTCAGTTTAGAGAACACTGTCATCAGTAGTATAACTTGCACAATTAAGGATTGCTTATGTGAATAAAAACCCAGGAGTAGTTTGCTCCTCATTATATATCATTTTTTTTTCACAGTTAATCTTTTGCCTTTCTCTAAGTCTGAAAAGTAGCTGAAACACCTGTGTTGTACCTGTCTGATTTGCTCTGTTTCCTGTCTGTTGAACATATCCCATTTCACTTTCAGGAATCTTTTCATATGCAGTACTAAATCAAAATTTATTAGTTTGGGCTGAATGGATTTTTAAAATCCGTAATATTCCATCATTAAACATAAGCATAGAAGGAAAAAAAAGATTTCTGTAATCTTTTAAGTAGTCATCAGTCTTACTACATGGTTACAAAGATATTTTTTTTCCTTTCAAAATGTGAAATTTTTCTTTTGTTACCATACATTCATTGAGAAGCATTGTAATACTGTATTAACTCTGTGTGAATAAAGAGCAATTGAGACTCCCGTTGAATGAATGAGTAAAAAGCACAAATTACTTTTTAATGAAACCCTCAATTCTCCTCCTTTCCAGAGAGAAAGCCCATAGTCTTGTTCAGCTGAATACTACTACAGTAGGTCACTTCAGTTAAGCCCCTAATAAACTGTTGATAGTTGAGGGTAGTTTTTTCTTCTGTGTTAATAGCCGAGTGTTGGACGCTGCACTTCAAATCATTAAGGTTAATACTGATTTTTAAAAAGAGAGAGAGGAAAAAAAATAGAAGGGAAAAGAGATTAAGGGTGATGGTTAAGGCCTCATTTTACAACTCCCAGATACACACACATGCACTGAACAAGATGCCAGGGCAGACTGAAATTTCAGTGGAGCTGTGGGCAGGTGAGAAAATGGTCACTATCCATCTGAAAAGGGGGTGCTGTTTGAATGTGCTGTAACTTGGTTTGAACAATATCTGAGAAAAACACGGAGTCAGACTCCTCTTCACTCTGCCCACTTTCACGGAAATGACTTGCCTAGGAAAGTGACAGCCACTGAGGAGATGAGAGGTTCCTGATGGGTGCTTGAAGCCTTTCCCTGACTTCAGGGAGTGCTGAAACACAGGGCATCTGGCAGGATCAGAGCCTTGAAGAGTGCTGGCCAGTTTATCAGGACATCTTCCCTGGTTAAAGTGTCTCTTGACATCAGTCACAGAGTTCTTTCTGTTGGTAAAACAAAACTCTGGGGTTGTCACCAGTACAAAATCGTGTTCTGCTGGAAATTCTGGTCACAGCAGCTATTCTTTCACATAAAAGAGTTATATTTTAATGTTGCCTTTTATATTTTATATTTTAATATTGCCTAGTGTTTGCCAAACAAGCAAACAGCCATAATCTAACAAATGAAATTATATTATTGACAATACAGTTTACATTTTCTTCTATTCAGCTAAAAGAAGTTGTATTTTTCCCTCTCCCCCACTTCTTTGCTCTCTTGTGGTTCCTCTGGAAGTCATACAGCCTTTTTCAAGGGTTCAGCTGCTTGCAGAACACTGGAATAGTTGCTTGTATGGCTACAATAAAGTCCTTTTAAATGAGGAAATATTCTGATAATGCAGTAAAATGTAAGGTATAATGGATTCATCATGTCAGTTGATCTCTGAAATTGATACACGTTCTGTTTACCCAAGTCACAGGATTTTTGGACATCAATAAACCTTTCCAAAGTGAAATAGTGTCAGTTAAAGCAATAAGTAAATTTCTGCTGCAAGTTGTATATAAGTAGGGTTGAGGGGAAACCTGCTATTTTCACAGTGTTTGCCTCTCCTTTTGGGGGGCATATACTTTCATCTTTTTCCTGATAACCTGAAATAAACTGTAAAACTCTGCCTTGTTATTTACGAGAAGGAAGCATGGTGGGAAAAGATGTGCTACAGGTTTTATCAGCGTCAGCGCAAGTCCCATTATCTTCAAGAATAATAGTTAGCGACTCAGATTCATTAGCAGAGCAAAATCTGAGCTCCTCGTGACAGTCTGCCTAGAAAACAGTTTGTTTTGCTGTCTTTGGGCTTTAATTAAGACGTGCTCCATTCTAGCCCCCTTGCCTGCCTCTCGCCCACCCCCACCCCACTTGCTGTGTCACAGACCGGCGATCAGACGCTTTCAGATGGTCCAGCCCATGACTTTGACCTTCTGCGCGGTCCGGCGTTCCCTGGGGAACCGTTCAGCTCATGAGGTCTGATTTCACACTTCCAGGATGCCTCGGCTCTCTTAACAATGACAGGGAGACAAAGCCCTTTAGAGCGGGCCGCATGGGGACTTGTTTAAATTGGAAACTAGAGAGGAGTCAAGGAACAAGGTTACAGGCTACAGAATAGTGCTTTTAATAAAGAGCTCACAGCTCTGGTTCAGCTCAAAGAGGGCTACCTCTGTACAATTAATTGAGACATTTATCTGGAGCATCTTAGGCCTCTACTTTCTCACAGAATTATGTGATAAATATCAGCTAAGAGGCAAATGAGATGTGCATGAAATGAATTTTTAACACTTTGATTACTGTGTCTCCAGTCTTCATTAGAAGTTAATTTATTTGTATTTCTGACCTCATTATTAATCAGTTTTCTGCATTTTGGGGAGACTACTGAGGTTTCAGAACCGGATATTTGAGATGGATTATATCAAACAGCTTGGTGATATTTAGGTTTAGAGTCAAAAGCATTTCAAGTTTTTCCTCCTCGGAAGACCAGAAACTAAGCATAGAAAATGAGAGAGGTTTTTTTTTTTTATGTTGTTATTGTTTTTTCTTTTTTCTTTTTAAGTTTTATATATGGCATTCAGCCTTTCTTTTAAGAAAATTCCATGTTAAAATTTTGATTAAAATATTTGTAAGTAGGATGAAGAAACCAAGGTGGCTAGATGTGCAGAATGTAAATGAGTTTTCTAAAATCTGTTCTACTAAGATGTCTTAATACCTTTTGTGCAAAAATAGACTTTGAAATTGTTTCTCAAGTGCTAGCAAATGTCAGGATGATGTATACAAATACTGAATTCAAATAGGTGTGGAAGTCTGTAGATGTGAAATTGAAGGAATAAATTCAAAGACCCTTTGGAATTATGGTTCCAAAAATAATTTGCTCTGTCAATTAGTGCAACCGGACTTCAAAATACACTTGAATTATCTTCACAAAGTAATGAAATCTATGGACACTATTCTCTGATAGATAAAATCTCGCCTGATCCTGTCCGTATGGTTTACCTGAAGACTTCAGTCCAATATCATGTACTTCAAAACTCCTTTTTCTTTCCTAATTAAATTAGCAGTTTTAGGTTACTAATAGCAAACTCAGAGTTTAAAAGGCATTTTCAATTAACTATAACATTTAGAATTAAATATCCAGTGAAATTATTAGTGATTATTACCATGTTTTTCTGCAAATATTCTGCGGAAATGAGTTGAGCAAGGTTTCGGCGCTGCACTGAATTGCCTGGTAATATGCCTTGAACATTCATGAAATCAGCCCATTGCAACACTGCTGAAGAGGACTTATCATTTCCATTTTAAAGATGGAAAACTAAGAAAGGTTAACGGACTCAGCTAAGGCCCACAGAGCAAGTCCTTGTCAAAGCTGGCATTTGGCTTGGGTCCTATGCTTAATCCATTAGATAAGGCAGCTTCTCATGCTATTGAGCCATTCCTTCTCCTGGCCAAAGGTCAGACTGACTGCTCTGTTGCAGGCAGCTGGCTGGCAGGGAGCTTGGAACAACATTAGTGACATTAGCGTCTGCATGAGTGGCACTGCCCCCCAGAGTCATGAACTGGCTGTCTTGTCTTCCCCAAAAATAAAGGCATTTTTTGGCTGCAGGGACTTAGGTCTGTAATGGACAGGCATGGCCAGCATTAGGGGAGAACCATAATAACTTATGAAATATTCAAGCAATATTTCAGCTTTTATAACTAAGTTAAACTTGGATGAATTTTATGAAATTGTGTCTTATGAACTTGACTTGTAGAAGCATAAATGGAATTGAAATCTACTACTGAATCTTGAAACTATCCAAAATGTCTTTAGTAGTCTTTCTGATTCTCGTTCAGTTTTGATACTGTAGTTTGAACAATACAAAAAATCATATAATGTTTAGTCTGAAATAAGACTTGTGGTCTACCTACAATCTAGCAAACACTGAAGTTGGGTTTCTATCAGCTTATATAACTTTATGGACTGACCAGTACGAAGTAACTGTTAGATTCCAATCTACATTTAACCTGCCACATAGTTATTTTTTCTTTTTCTTTTTCTTTATTTTCTTTTTTCCTTTTTCTTTTTTCTTTTTTCTTTTCTTTTGAAAACAAAAAATGAAATTAGGAAATTGTTTCTGGATGTATACTGAATCAACACATATAGCCACAGTAGAAACATCTCCACAGGACTCACAGGGGTCTAGCCCCATGCTATCTGCAGTCCCTTGTGAGTTAATCGTTATGAAGTATAGTAAGTTTTCCAGGGGACAGGTAGGTCTGCCACTTCATGGCTTGAATCTACTCTGGAAACCAATTGCATCAGTGATAGCTGCTGGTGAGAGACAATGTCAGCTCTGACTAGGAATGAAAAAGTCATTGTGTGATGGCTAATTGTCTGTGTTTTGTGTTTTTTTTTTTTTTTTAATTATTATTATTATTTTCTTTCCTACAAGCTGATTTCTCAAAGACTAAAAACAGAAAAGCAAGATATTAGGAACTATGGACAGGTGTTTTTTTTCCTGTCTAAAGCAGGTAATTATCTTACTGCATAAAATATGGATGTTGCCATATGTTTGATTACTTAAGTCTCCCTTTTTACAATATTATCTGAATAACATAGAGCTGACATGCAGTTTTCTGGAGACAAATGCTTAAATTTAATAGAGTTCTATAATGAAAGAACATCAGAGTTGAAGTTGTATAAAACACGGAAAGAAAGAAATGTAAATTTAAGCTCCAATAGCTTTTTATCAGGGAAAAATATTTGTGTATAAGTGGAGCCAGAAAGTGAGCATGGAAGTACAGTGATGTTGAACTGAAGTCCCTGTTTGGAAGAATTATTGGGAAGATTTTTGCTGGGAAGAAAGTCTACAAAGAATAATAATAATAATAATAAAATGCTGGACAACTTTGCTCCTCGTAGACTATTGAAGGGCATATCTGTTTAACTTGCCCATAAATACAGATTATATTGTATTGCAATTTGACAGCTCTAACATTCAGGTAAAGTTCATAGTTATATATATAAAAGATACTAGCATCTGAATTGGTTGCATCATTCCATCTGTTGTGAAGGAAGTGGTACTCTGGGAGCTGAATTTGGGGTGAAGTCCATGCTGTTGTCTTAGCAGAATTTGTTGCCCCCTAGACGTGACATCCTGGACAGGCTGTGGCTCACCTCAAGCCTGGAACATGAGCTGCAGTGGCACATGGCTCTGAGATGGGTGCACCACGTAGATTTCTGTCTGGCCTAGGACATCAGTCCACAAGTTACCTGGCATCTTTCGTGCTTGCTGATGAGTTCCAGCATAACGAGTGAGCTGATCTAGGAATGTGGATATCCAGTGGGCTGTGAGTGGGTGAAATGGGTGTTTCCCCAACTTTCCTAGATGTAGAACACAACAGAAATGTTAGGTAATGCGGTTCTGTAGCTACTTGAGAAAAAAAAATAAAAAATAAAAATCAGAAGACAAAATAATTTAGAGGTTAAGGTTGTGTTGTTTTGATTTTCTAATTATTTTGAGAACCAATTCAAAATTTTCACTATTTAAGTCTTTTTAATGGTGAAAAAGAGCATTGTATGTACTTGCAGGAGCAGAAGAGTTGTTCCAGTCACCAGCATTCTGACCTCCACGTAATGAATCTGAGCTCCAAACTTACAAAGACTTTCTAGACCATGTAGGACTTAGAGTGTTGAAGCAAGTAACAACTAAGATCTCTTTATTCCCAGATTAACCTCCCTTGCAGCTTAAGCATTGTTGTAGAATGGGGCTTTTGATGGGGATGAGTTTTCAGTTCATCTAGGGGCATGTGGTAGTTCTGAGAGACCAGGTGAGAGGTAAAAGAGGTTTTATTTAATGCATTTATAGTGTGCCACATGAGGAATGCAATGCTGATTGAAGTAAAATACTTCACACAGATCTAAGCAAAGTAATCTCAGATTGCATTCCAGTCTTGCTGACTGTCTAAACATTACATGCAATATAGCATAGCACAGACAAGGATATCTGTCAAAGTAGATGCAATCTGTGTTTTAATGAATAAAGCGGGAGACTGCAAAAGATAAGGAGTTCTTTTATTATTTATTTTTTTTAATCAAGAGCTTACATTGTGATGTAGAATATCTTCTAGGTGTAATTCTCAGATAGTATGGGTCTGTAATGACTAAAGGGGGGAAAAGGGTGAGAAAGATCCATCAAAAGAGAAACTGATTTATCTTACACACTACCACGAGTATTATTTAAATTAGCACTTTATTTCCATCATTTTAGAAGCCCTTAGGACTTTACAAGTAGAGTCCAAAAAGCATGAAACACTACAGCAAGGAAGTGGATTAATGAGATTTGTTTGACTTCTTATTGAGGTTTACTGCAGGTTTGATTTCAGTTACTGGGAAGGTGTACTTCATTGGTTTTATTACCTACTTGTCTTATGAATTCCTTCAAACAGTGCCAAGCATAATAGTGATTAGTCCCACTGAGGTCATGGGATTACTCAGAATCGTAAGTGCTGGTTTCAGTGGAGCTGGGAGCATGCTTTTAACGTGTGAATGCCTTAAGTAGAGGTGATGGTCTTGCACAGCACGGAGCACACACATTTAGGGCTATATTTGTATGCAGTTTGTGAATGTCATCCTGATCGATAAACTTAAGTACCTCTAAAGTGATCAAATCAGAAGCTGGAGGCCTGCAAAAGGCACAGAGCAGCCTCTGTAAACACACAGGTTTGGATAAAATTTCTTAACATATGACAGGTTATGACAGGTGGTAATATATGACAGTCGTGATTCAGTTTGTAGTGAAAAGCATGCATGTGTTGATGATATAATTTAGACTGATGTAATTGAGCTTAGGCAACAAGTCTAATTGGAAGTTTGAAAGTGTACTTTTAGGACTGCTAGATGGATATCAAATGTCTGAACACACATGACTCTTTAATACTAAAATGAAAAAAAAATCATTTATCTTTTTTTTTTCTTAAATTGTCACTTGCATTTACTAGACATAATTTGTCTGAGGTTGGATTGGTTGGATCATGTGTTGTACTTAAGGTAATGGTTTTGAAAAGTACAGTGATGAATATATGTTGTAAGTTCTTGGATTTCCTTAGTCCTAGAGACTGAGGAGACATAAGATGCAGTCTTTTATATTTTAATGTTCTTTTAAGACTTTCATTAGGAATGTTCCCATTACTTTAAACACTTGCAGTGCAGGAGGTTGCCATGGCTGTCAGTGAGAGGTAAGATTGTAGTTGTTCTTTCTAATAATGAAAACTTGAAAGATGACAGATGGATGTGAGTTTCACTAAGTACTTGTACATTCCTCTGGCTTTGTCTTTCTGGATCATGTTCGCTTATTTGGGTTGGTATCCAAATAACATTTGCACGTACCATATGTTTAGCATGTCAGCTAAGAGTATTCTTTCAGATACCCTGCTTAGTTATGAGTGTTTTAGCATACAGAAGGAGTGCCCATAGGCGATGGTGAAGGGCCTTGCAGATGGGAACTTCATAGCCTCCTCATATGATAAAAGCGATGTGCCTTAGTAAGGATATTCATAGCAGGGAAACTTCTACTGGGGAACCAATACATTTGGGCCTTCCTTTGTACCATTTCTTAGTATTTTCTTTTGTCAGTATCTCAGACCCTTTTCAACTTATTTCAGGGGGCAGGGGAGAGACTTGAAAAGCTGAGTATGAGAGGAATTCTTTTATTTCTGAAAACCATTTGACTTTGGTTTGATTGAGGACCTCTGTGATTAATGATACATATTATATAGTGTTCTTAAATGGATTTATATTCATATAAATGTATAAAGAGAGTCATTGAAAAAGTGTGTGTCAACAGATGCAGGAAATAGATTAATCTATTAAATACTTCCCCCTTTTTTACAGACAGGATCTCTAGACACTCTAGTACGTTTTTACTGTATCTGTATACAATTAATAAGCACAAATCACATTTCCCTATCATATGTAAATATGATTGATGATGCTGTAAAAAACGGAGATAAAATAACACCTAGCTCACCTTTTGTGTCAGTTCTGCCTTGTTACTTTAACTATCTTGTGGTTTATGATTTTTTTTGTTCCAAATACTGAAATCTAGAGAAGGTAAATGAATATGATTTTTTGAAATTTCCTACAACTATTTAGGCTTGTTTTGAAAACAACAAGATGCATGATATATTCATGTCTGGTGACTAACGAGTTAGTCCTTTTTCACATTTAATGGGAAAGACTCAGTGATACTCTGTTTTCTAGAGAAGGTAAACATCTATTCTAACTGTAATTTACACTACATTTAAAACAATTATTCTTTATCATTAAAGTTAATAATATGCACATTAACCTCTGATGTAGTCTGAATCAATATTGCAGTTTGGAAGATCTGACCCCTCGACAGCTTTGTCTAAATATTGATTTCATTGTCATTTGTATAAGGTATGAAACAAATTACATGCCTCCCTAATATCATTAATGTAGACCCATTGAGCTACTCAATTTATGGCTTCTTATAATACATGACATAGCATGACGGAATTATTGAAGACACTGTGAAATGCAATTCCATAGTGTGATAGATTTGATTGTGGAAGGCCAAAGCCAACACTCCATAACTTTTAAACACTGTGCCATCCAAAGAAAGTCCAGAGACATGAATGCTGTACTCTCTAGTGTGCAGTTCAGTTGTTAATTTCTGACAAAGTTTCCTCGGGTTCTGGGAAAAGCAATTTGTTTTCCAGCTTTGTAATAATGTATTAGTAGCCTTAAATGAAAATAATACGTGCCCTTGTATGCTGTGCCAAAGGCGAAGGTAAGCAGGCACAGAAGTCAGCCAGGCTAGAATAATGTCATTGTACAATGTTTAAATTTGCCTTTAGCACACATGGTTGTCTATAAGTTTCATTTTGCT
>CM021729.1:67832865-67886023 GCA_011074415.1 Stictonetta naevosa | reverse complement strand
CTGTCATTTCTCAACCAAGGTCTGTAATAAGAACACTAAAATTTTAACATACTCCATTCACGGCCATGTTGAATCCCATGATAGTTAATTTTTCCTGACAGACTCGGTCCTGGTAATGAACAGGTACTTGTCAGACTTGCCACAGTTGTTTTGGGTTCTCTGTCAGTTTCAGCAGCTGGGGGTCAGGGGTCACCGGGGGGGGGTATTCAGCGGAGACCGCGAGACAGACGGCTGTCATGTCCTTTTCCTGCAGATTCAAAATGGTGAACAGAAAGCCTACGTCTTGAAAAACAAGCAGCTGACAGGGCCAACAAAGGGGGTCATCTATCTTGAAATAGATGTGATTTTTAATGCTGTAAGTCTTAACTTTGGCTTTTTTGTACTGCTAAAGAGTTCAGTTTCATGAAAGCTTTTGTTCACGATTTGTAGAGAATTTCTGTCATTCCTCATTTTCTCTAAACCTTGATGTATACCACAGAATACTCTTCTGCCAATGCCTGGCACACCCACTCTTTTTGTTGCTGCTGCTGCTATTGCTGCTAATGCACGAAGCACAGCCCCTGCCTCTGTGTACATCTGTGTGTCCTGGGCTTGGCAGCCGTGACTTTGAAACTTCGTAATTTTTGCAAATCGGAGCATGTGTTATTAGTAAGGAGCGAGTAAGCTTGAAATATTGACACACATTTTAATGCGTAGGTGAAAGCCAGCATACGAACCTTAATGCCCAAAGAACAGAAGTACATTGAAGAGGAAAACAGACTGTCTAAACAGGTAAAGAGTAAGGAAACACTAATCCTTTCCAAAAGCCTAATATCGAGTGTGCACATCTAAATATCTGGTATCGCGCTGCTGAGGGTAAAGAATAACATTTTCATTACCTGTTTACAAAAGAATATGATAGGTAGGAAGAGGCAGAAACAAAATACGTGGTTTTATTGTATCTCTTCTCTATAAACTGCAGCTTAATTTCCGTGAAATACGTGAATAAGAACACAGTTGAAACCATCAGGTTCCACACATATCAGATTATAGTGCAGGTGCATGTAAACTAAGTCTTGCATAAATTTTTGCTGTTAACCTTGACCTGAAAGATCTCCATTTTTGTGCATGGTAGAGACTCTTTCAGCATTCTGTAGCCAAATTTTAAACAACTTCATGGATTAAGGTTTGAATCTCAGGTGGAAGCAAACTAAAACTCCTTATCACTTTTGAGAGACATCTGGGTAGGAAATGTGTGGACCCTATTTTTTTTTTTTTTTCCTGATTATTTGCCACTGATAGTTTTAATAGTAAACACATCTTACTTTTTTCTGCACTTGAATTGCTTTTGTTTCAGTTTTTCATGTTATATGAATGATGTATTTTATATGGGGAGAACAGAGCTTTTGACTGAATTGTGGCAACAGGATTTTTTTGTTTGCAGTGAAAAGACAAAAGTCTTGAAACTGATTTTTATCTTGTAGAAAACTTCTGGCTTGAGTATAATTTAAGTCATCCAATGGATGAACTGTGAATGTGTTGTTTGATATATGTCATTAAAAAGAATATTTCTTTCTTTACTCTTGGGAGTAAAGAGTTTACTAAACCTGCATTTTTCACTGTTATGCCAGCAAAGAAACAAAAAGGTCTTTTATTCAAGATTCATTCTTCTCCCCTCTTTGATAACCAAAAATGGCATTGTGCTTTCTGCAGATGGCAAGAGGAGTAAACTTTAAATATCCACTTGGTGGTTTGTTTTTCCTTTTAGCTTTTGTGGAATATCTGACCACAATACCACATGTAGAAAATAAAACAAAATAAAAATGAATCTTTACATATGACTAATGCAGTAGCATTTCAAACTATCCAGATGTTCTGGGAGAGAGCACATCTTACCTACCCAGCACTTTAATTCAGTACAGAAATGGAATGGTTTGTTCGCTTCTTTTGGTCAGGTGTATTGCCATTTTAATGGATTTAAGGGTGATCTTCTCAGTTAAACCTAGCCCTGTAATATTTCATCTTGGTAGAGATGCAGTTAAAGTTACTTTGATAGATACTTAAACCACACGTGGTGGTCATGTGAAGTTGTTACGAAGGAGGAAAATTGGATGTAAAGAATATATTTGATCTTACAGCAGTGATTTTGCATGATGTCAAGTTAGCATCCTACAGCATCTTCTTATTAAGAAAGGACAGAATTTTCTAAGTAATTAAGGGGAAAGCCTTGCCTGTTTAATAAAACTCTGATATCTTAATAACAAAATCGTTTGTGACATTTCTCAAGTGGCTTTTAAAAATAGATCTCCAGTTGTCACAAAGTTGTGTGAGTGAAGACAACAATTTGTATATAGTTTAGAACTAAATTCAGCAAATGATAATGATACATTTAGATAAATTCTCTGTCTACCAAGTCTTTCTAATTTTAAAATACTATTCTCTGTCAGTGAGATAGAGCTTAAGCTAGACAGTTTACCATGCTATTTTTTCTCAATCTTTACCCAAATTAGCAATGAGAATATTATAAACATGAACCTCTTCTGAGCTTCTGAGGTTTTGAAATATTTTAATTCTTTCACCTTTTTACCAGCTGCTGTTGAGAAACTTCATCCGCATGAAACGTTGTGTCATGGTGCTCATAAATGCCGCCTACTACATTAACAGTTGCTTTGACTGGGATTCACCCCCAAGAAGTCTTGCTGCTTTTTTGGTATGATCTTCTTTATATTACTGTTAATCACCATTGTGTTATTTGTGCTAAAGACTAAGAGATGATACAATCTTGATGTAGGTGTTCCTGAATTTTTTTCGTTTAGTTTTATTTAAAACTATGAGGATATCACAAATCATTTTTATTCACATTTTTTTAAAAGTACAGAACTGTAAAATGTCACACAAACAATATGATCTTTTAAAAATATTTATAATTGTACAAATAACAAGTATGTGATATGACACAATACAGTTGGTAAAGTGTGGATGATACATATTAAGCTTCTCACACGTTACTTCTTAATTTTTGCTTGCTCCCCTTTTATAATGTTTATAATTTTATAATTTGCTTTTATTCTTTAATACAGGTGCTTTTACACAAGCATAGTATTGTTTTTATTTTGTCTTCTACATACCGGTATGCTACACCTTTAACTTCTGTAGAAGTACAAAGTCTGGACCCAAGCAGTTGCTTGATTACTAAGAATTAGTATCTTCGGCTAGATTAAAAACAAACAAACAAAAAACCAGCCAACCAACCAACCAACCAAAAAACTTTAAAATCATTAGTGAAAACAAACTAGTACTTTTTAAACATCAAGCTCTGATCATAGCTCAGTTTTTAGTAACTATGATTTTAATGATTTAATTAAAACTAAAATTTCTTCATAAACATTACCATCATTAATATTAACCTTTGTGCTCATACTAAATTTGGAAAATTCCAAGCTTTGTCACAGATTGTCTCTCTCAGATGAATGTCTTTTGATTTTGATTTTCAAAACTGTATAAGCTACAAATGAATCCAGAATTCCTGTTTGTTTGTTTTTTGAGTATGGGAGTTGCACGAGGAGTTAAAATGTAAGTAATCAAACTAGGCATTGGATACTTTGGAGTATACTCAGCTTAGGATGACCAAAATTTCATTGGAAAATGCATTGCCTACATAAAACTCATATGCTTATGCTGCTATTACTGCTCCAGTTTGTAAATATTCATCAGTCCAAGAGCATTTTTAAAATGCATTTGGAACACCTGTCTGTATAAGAAAAGGGAAATGGAATGACATGCTGTTCTTTGCGGCAAATTTTATTTCTTTCTCTTGGTGCACTGCCGTGGCCATGGAAAAAGATGCGTTGCTATTAAATCACGGTGGTTTCTAATCATAGAACATATTCAATGTGATAGAGAGTAGCTGGAAATGCGTAGGTGCAGAATTTGAGTGGAGTGGGCTGTAGTGAGTGTACTTTATTATTGTAGTCATAGAGTGTTGCAGTAGAATTTTGTTCCTGATTATATGTACATAAAAAGCTATTTGTGTTGTTGTTGTTGTTTATTATTTAGTTTTCTTTTAGTATTTATTTTGCTGCATGGTAGTAGTGGATACATTATTGCCAGTGTCAGTACTGTGGCTTCATCAATGTCTTCCTGATCTGCATCCAGAAGTTTTATCTGTGCTTCTCAAGCTAATGTTATTCTGTCCAAAGTTCACATCATCCCTCTGTTGGACAAAACATCCATAGCATATTTTTTATTAGCTAAGCTGTAGCTACATGAACTTCTATCATGATTGTAAAGCTTGGATTTGCTGGTTTCTGGAGTTTCAGAGGTATTATGGGTCCTCGAAAAAACTCATCTTTCATGAGAGTGGTTCACTTTCACATGTAGTACTGAGTTGTGCTTGCACACAGGTTATGCTGCAATTCAATAGGTTTTATAAAAAAACTGTACTTGTATGTATCATTTTAATCTCTTCACTATTATATAAATCATATCTTCTCTTGAAGTTGTCTCCCAGAGGTTAGAGAATGTCACAGTGAAATGTCAGTCCCAGAAAGGAGATGAGAAATAGGCCATTCTGTAGGTTTCCAGCTCTGTAGGCAGACTAATAAATAATGTACTAGAAGTAAACTTTTAAACTAACCATTTCTTCCTTCTTGTTGGATTTGAAGACATACATTGACAGATGATATCACAATAGAGACTTACAGCCATTTCACTTAAGTTAAATACATGAGCGTTGATTTTTCAGACCTCATACTGCCCCAGATTCTTAGAGTGCCCCTCACAGGCACCCTTTTCTCCCCCCTCACCCCCTGTCTTTGCTTTCCGGGGGGGGGGGGGCGCCTGCTACACAAGACCACATGAGAAGAAATTCTGGTTGACTAGCTCGGTTTTCACAAATATAATGGGTTAGTTATAATAATAGAGAAGTCCTGGAAAGCCAGACTGCTCTTGGAAAATGACAGAAAGCCTTGATTAATATGGTGACTCTATAATAAGCTACAGTTATCTGCTTTATGCTCTTTGCACACTGAAGTGTTCACTGCAGTTTCTTTTAAAATCATTCTTCTTGGAGAGTCACAATGTTAGCAGGAAACACTAAAAGTGCTGGTTATTTATACTTATATGTCTCAAACTTTTAAATTATTTGAGACGTTTTTAAAAAGGAAATGCTTTCTGAGAGCTTTATCATGATGCTCCTTATTCATCCTTTCTCAAAGCTATCTGAAAGTACCAGCTCAACAACTGGTGCTTCACAAACTGTACTTAGAAGCACAGAGACCTAGAAGCTAAATTTTCAACATTCTGGATTATGCATTTCCTGGGTTAAGCAGTTATTTTACCTGTTTCTGTTGTACTTCATAAGCTCATTGCCTTCTCTAGGGATTTTGCCTTAATGACTTAGTTTTTTTTTTTTGTTTTTTTGTTTTGTTTTGTTTTGTTTAAGTAGGAGAATAATTGCTATCTGGATGTAATTTTTTTAAAATGTGGGTGATGATCTTATTGTGACATGATATTAAGCTGTTTTGTTTTGTGGGTTGTTTTGCAGGTTTTTTTGTTGTTGGTGTTGTTTTTTCAATTGTTTTTTCCACTTATGCAAAGATATTTGCAAACAGCTCATGAAATATAGGTTGATCTGGCCACAGTGATGTGACTTCCTATTTGAACTACTGTGTTTTATATTCTTTCCTCCTTCTTTCTGTCCTGTTAAATAAAGGAAATGCATAGCAATGAAGTTAAGATTTCAGTGCAAACCAGCTTTTACTCTGTCACAAATAGACCTGTTTTGTCTCCAAGATACATTAAGAATGTGTCACCTCTTTGCACTTACACTTCTTAAGCACATAAATACAGTGGAAAAGAACAGAATACGTGCAGAGAGCCTTTGCTGTAAATTTTGCTGGATTTAATGCAGATTGCTAGATTAGATGAGCAGTTAATTTTTGTATATTTTTTATTCCATAATTAATATAGTTTACTTCAAGCAGAAGATCTGTATTAGAGTATGCAAAAGTTGTTTTGTTTTGTTCTTTTTCCTCTTTGGATTAATCTACTGTGGGCCCTGAATTGTCTACTAAATTGGGCCTAATTTCCATCAGCTTCTTGACCAGACATTTGTGTTCTTGCAGATGTCAGTGGGTGCAGTGTAGGGGGAAAAAGTGTACTCTTATTTTTTTTTTTTTTTCCCCAGTACTGTCATTTCTCACTGTAATGAGCACAAAAATAATTGGACAACTGAGCTATCAGTAAAAGGACACACTTCAACGTGAGTCAATGAATTATTTTACGGGACAAACTTTAATCTTTAAATGTGATTGTAGATAATTTGTGCTACCATCTGTCCATTTGGAATTCTTTTAGCCTTTTCAGTCGTTATACAGTAAGTGCTGCTGTGTTTAACATTAACATTTGATATTTTACACATTTAATTTCTGTACTGCTGCGTGGTCCTTGGGGAGCTTCGCTCTAGTGCTACATGAGAGAGACAAAGTATTGATCAGTTAACATTTCAGCTACATTTATGTATGTCGCAAAATTAATGAAAATGCCAGACAAAAATGTCAGAGTGCACAAAAAGGTAGAATTTAAATTTGGTAGTTTAATGAAAAGTTTAAGATGTGCATTATCAAAAATGTCCCCTTGCCTTTAAAGTACAATTCATAACTGAGTAACTAAAAGGAACCACATATTTTACTTAGAGGAACATTGAACATGAAATATGAGGGAATATATGATCTTCGAAGTATTTGGTATCCCAAAATGGCCTCAGTAAAGCACTTTAATTGCCTGCTTGAACATTTAACTGTTACTCATAAAATAAACTTGTTTCCTTTCTAATTTGGAAGCAGAGTATCCTCACCTGATCCCACACACACTTTTCAGTATGTCCTCAAATTAATGCTCTCTGCTCTCAGTGAACATGCCTTTAAATTCTTATTGCTCTGAATCTTGCAATACATGTGCATGCATGCACACAGAAATTATTCTTCTTTTTTAGGCTTTGAAATATTGATAAAATGGTGCACCCTGCATCCAAGTCATTTATCAGGTCTAACTCACCTTCTCTTTGTCTTCTAATGTTACACAATTCATGTGTGGAAATGACATAATAGTGTCCCTAGCCTTTGATTAAGTGTTAGCTCTCTTGCAAACACACCATTTAATTGCGGTGGTGCTGTGCTAATTAACTGAAACTGTGATGGAAATAGAAGAAAAAAGAACTGGCCAGTGGCAGGAAATGAGACAGTAAAATAATTTTGTCCACTTGCTTAGCTTTTCCCTATTAAAAAGGAAAATTCTCACTATGATGCATTTCAGAAGCAGCTTTCACTAAATGCAAAAGGACAAAGATTATATTTTGGAGAAACTTAAGATGGTACCATCAGGAGGTGGGAATGCATTTGTGTTAATCATATATATATATTTTTTTCACACTGTAATTTTTGGATAATCAGAATTTAGGAGATATGTAGAAGAACTCACAGACTTTACCCTAGTTGATATCATTTTGGGGGATCTGACATATAAACACCATCAAATTGCCTATCACTAAACCCGATGAAGTGGTTCATTGGATTGTCTTTGCCGCCTGTTGTCTAGAATTTGAAATTGGGTGAAGTTCTGGTAAGGTACTTACAAAACCTCTTACGTCCTAAAAAAACCTTTCCAAAAACTCCTGTTGGTGTCAAAACTGCCAGTTCTCAGAAGAGAGGTTTGCAGGGGTAAAGCGACATGGTAGCAGCAAGGCCAGGTACAAGGTTCTTTTCCAATGCAGGGCACACACATCTACAAGAGCCTTTCAGCTTTCCATCAAGTCTGTCCCTACCAAAAGGAAAGAGAATAAGGTATGCTAGACTGCTGCCATTGTTTTTCCAGAAGTACAGCAAACAGAAAGAAAAGCAATCTAAATCCCGTTTCCTCTTTCCTGATTTTCTGTACACCAGGAGAACTGTGTGAGACTGATGCAAAAATACTTTTTGATTTGAGCTTTCTGCAGCAAAGGTGTTCATGTCAGTTTTTGGAAAATGAGATAGGAAAGAAACATGTCATTAACCTATGCGTATTCCACAATGTGATGACTTCTGGGATGCAGTGTGTTTGGCACATAGTATGTTTGCAAGTCTGATACAATGAAGGATTGGGCAATATTTATATGTTTAATAATTTCCTCTAGTATTTTATTTTGTTTTAAAAACTAAATTTCATATTACTTCCTTTGTAGAGTGAATACATACCTACGATATCAGTTTAGCAGTGTGATTCATTGCCTGAGTGCAGACTTGATGCCATTTTAGGCAGCCTGGAGTTTCCTGTGTGCCGTCCATCTGCTGTTCCAGGAGGGCATGTCTCTGTGTCACATCTGCGATCGCCATCCGAGTGACCCCAGAGCATCTTAAGTGGCCCTATCTCTACCTTTAGGCACGTAAATTCCTCCCATAGCTGTTTATTTCATCTGCATATCTGCTTTGGGTACTTACCTAGCTTCCATTGTGAGTTCTTTGGGATCTTGAAGTATTTAGCCTCAAAAGCACCTGTGTACTCTATGGAAATACTTACCTTATTTAGCATGAGTAATTGAGGTGAAGGTTCTCAAACTGGAAACAACAGACAAGAGCATTGCTATCACGGCTGGGCATTCCCTTATCTACCAGATGTTTCTTCCCACTTATTTTCCTTGTCTCACTACTTAGAAAACTGTCAGTTTTGCACTGAAAGTATTTGCCTATTAAAGCTCTCAAAGTGCTCATAAAACCAGATACACCAAAAGGTCTGATGCACCAAAATATGATTTGTCAGAAATTAAGAAAAATGATTAGTTAAAATCCTGTATTTAGTGTATCCAAAAAGTTTACAAAATAAGCCTAAATTTCCTCTTCAGGCAGCGATGTGAGCAAAAGAATAGATAGCCAAATTGCATGATTTAAAATCTTTGGTCTGGAGTAAGTTCCACACAACAATACCCTGAAACGATGTTGCTGTCACAAGAGACTATGACAGGTTTTGAATATGCAAAATTAAAAGTAGGGAAGAATTAAATGTATAGTTTTGTTAAAATTAATGCTAAGTAAAAATGTATGGGTATCAATGCAATATTAGTACTGAGCTGTAGACAAAATACTGACAAGGTCAGAAAAAAAGAGCCAAGTATAATTTTTGATAGATGGATTAGGAAATTTTAACTTTATTTTAATATTTTAAACATGTGAAAATGCTGCATCATATGTGAGAAAAGAGATTTTTTTTTTTCAGACAGACCACCTCAGAAATAAACGTGGGCAATTTTCTTACTGCCCTTTGCCCACACAGTGGGGAGAAGGGAGGACAAACACAGGTTTATATTACCAGTGTTCTCTCCCTCCTCTGAGGACAATTGAGAATGTACAGAATTTAAAGCCTGACACCCTGTGGAAATACAATAAGACCAACCATTTTGTAGCATGAATGGATAACATACAGCTTCTAATTGACCATGCATTAATGAGTGACCATAGGTGACAGAGCACTGGAATAAGTTTCCCAGAGTGGTTGTATCCTTGGAGATCTTAAAAAGCCACCTGGACATGGTCCTGGGCACTGTGCTCTTGGTGACCCTGTTTGAGCAGGGTGGTGGAGCAGATGGACCCAGAGGTCCCTTCCAACCTCACTCAATCAGCAATCATCATGTATTCTTGTCGGCACTTTAATCCTGAGTGTTCAGCACTCTGCTGCATACAAATGAATAAGTTAAATAAATACATAAAGAGCACCAAAATCTTGCTCTTAAAAAAGTTCATATAGCATGGATATTATATGTGGATAGTTATTTAGTAGCAGTGTTCAGAGGAGAAAGTAGTTGTGTGCCTTAGCATCACTAGGTTCCCGGAGCTGTTTCATAGCTGTTGCATGACATTTTGGCCATTTAAACTTTCATTAAGTAGTGTACATGGGAGAATTATGAAATACCTCGACTTTTTCATCATCTTTATGTTATGAGTCATGTAAGAACCAGATTAGATTAGATTAGATATTTGGAAGAAATTTTTCCCTCAGAGGGCAGTGAGGCACCAGCACAGGCTGCCCCGAGGAGCTGTGGCTGCCCCATCCCTGGCAGTGCCCAAGGCCAGGCTGGATGGGGCTGGGGGCAGCCTGGGCTGCTGGGAGGTGTCCCTGCCCGTGGCAGGGGGGTTGGTTTTAAGGTCCCTTCCAACACAAACCATTCTTTGATTCTATGATAATCAATGCATTTGAAATCCCATTATAAAGAGCATTTAACTTTTTATTTTAGCAGCAGTATTATTGTTGCTTGCCTTGGAGTGAAAGAACTATGGGCAACATTGGCTTTGCTGGACCTTTCAATAATTAAAATAATATAATCTAATATTTTATGAAATGTTTCAGTGTAGTAAAAAGTCAATAACCAGGTATATTGTATGCTATTGAGAATAGCCCAAGTGAGGAAAACTAAATACAGAAGCAGTGTTTCAAAGGTTGCGTGCAGGAGGGTTAGGAAAACAACTTG
The DNA here is from genome assembly GCA_011074415.1 of Stictonetta naevosa. Taxonomy (NCBI): domain Eukaryota; kingdom Metazoa; phylum Chordata; class Aves; order Anseriformes; family Anatidae; genus Stictonetta; species Stictonetta naevosa. The sequence goes on along the minus strand of CM021729.1, from coordinate 67,875,549 downwards.
TTCAGAAGTGAATCTACCAGTTTCTTTCTAATGATCCTTAAAGCATCCTCTGTGTGTTTATCTCCATACAGTAGTTGCTTGCTTAGTAAGTATGTAGTAAGTATGTAGATTATAGGTGATATATAAGCATCTGTTCCTGCATGGAAGAATTATTAAAAAAAAAAAAAAAAAAAAAAAAAAACAACTAATTTTCAGTGTGCTCAATTTTACTGGAGTAAAAACATGTAATATTTTCAAATCTTGTAATGTTTCAAATATAAATAATTAAAATGTTTGTCCTACTTATATTGTTTAACATGTAATTTTATAATTTTAATTTTGATTGCAAAACCTGAAATCCATGCCAGGAACTGAAATCCAGACCATTAATCAGGAAAAAAAAAAAAAAAAAAAGTCATGAAAAATACTTTGTTTCTACTAGTGCTGCACCTGCTGTATGACTAACAGTAATTGGTCTTCTTGGTTTGTAAATAGAGCTCCAAAAGAAAAACACCCTTAAGACACCCTTAAGTAAGCATCACTGAAGTTACCCACAAAGTTTTGCAGCATGTTCCTAAAATGGGGACAAACTGATACGCACAGGTTTACACACATTTCACCAAAAAAAAGCGATGTTGCGTGCTTCATCAGCTCTCTTGGCCTCTCTGGGGCTGGAAATGGAACACATCCTAGTGCTGTTCCCCTTCATTGTGTCGTATGCTCCCATAAGATTCTTGTAGGAAAGTCCTGCAAACCATCTGGGCAGCTGTTCCTAAAGTGGGAAAACTCCTGATTTGCACAATTATGGGAACTGTTAACAGAGTGGGCAAAAGCAGTAGTGTCAGACATTGCCCTTTTCTTGGACAATGTGTGTGTACAGAGTAGGACATCTTGAAATTTCAAGTGGGTAAACCATTGAAGCAAGGTATAGCAGGAGAATATTTAAGAAGTTTCGAAGTGATGGATTTTTATTTTTATTTTTTTTCATTTTTCACCTCCATCAGACACAAGCATGTTATTGACATAACCCTTATTTTATAGTTTGGTCAGGTTAAACATTGTTTCCACGCGGGGTGCTTTCCATACCCAAGGAGCTAGCATTAAATCAATTATTATTATTTTTTTTTTTTGGAAAGGCCTCTCTGGACCTTTACACGTAGTTCTTCCCCTTCCCCTGGTGCTGGCCCAAGGCAACAGCTGCACTCCTCAGTGACAAGGCATCACTGAGCAGCATAGTCTAGGCAGAATGTGCATTTAGATTTCTTAATTACAGGCCGAACTGATGGTTACAAAGTTGTGAGGAAAGTCCTGCTGTAGCCTTAGCTGTGTTACTTACTGGTAAAGGTTGGGTATTAGTAATGGCCTATTTTGCAAATTAACTTCCTTTTCTGGTCACAACAATGAGTAAACAAAACTGCCTTGGTCCTTTCAATTGGGTATTTTTGCAAGAAACAATGTTGTCCAGGTAGTTTTTAAATTACATGAAATGCTCTTTCAGACTGTGGGGAAAACGCTACATTTTTACAAACTGTCATACTTAGGTGATTTAGCCTCTGCAGGAAAGCAGAATTCCAGTTGATCTTGAAGTAAAAAGTCTATAAACTTCAACAGACACTTGTTTGATATAAACAATTCTTTTTTTTTTTTTTTTTTTTTTTTTTTTTAGTATTCAACATTTAGAACAATAGTAGGTGTTGATATCCCCAAATCTCTTCATAGTTTTGCACTAAACAAGGAAGCACAGCAAAAGTATAATTTATTTTGGTTTCACTGGTAGATTTTATTTATTCCAGAATAAGCTTTAACACGTACTCATTAGAGATAATTAACTTTGTGATCAGAATTGTTACTGAAGAGGAAAAGGGATTAATAGCTCTAAGCGAAATGGTTGCACTTGATACTCAATAGACTTGCAACCGCATGGCAGATCTTGAATTTATAAGTTTCCATGAATAACATCATCAGAATTATTACTGTAGCTCTGAAGTTAAAAGACACAAACTGCTTTCCAGGGACACAAGTAGTATAAGAAAGAATCCACTAATCTGCAAAAGAAAAAAAAAAAAAAAAAAAAAAAAAAGGCATAATTTAGTCTTGAGATTGACCACTGCACTGCTCTCACAGCTGTTGTTAGCACCACAAAGTTATCTGTTAAAACTGGTATTATGCAATTGGAACTTCTTGGGCAATTAGTGTGCAGCACTGACTGAATAGGAGACATGATTTTCTCCCCACAGCCGTATAGTTGCTGTGATTAGACGAGCCTGTATTCCAATTCTAATTGACTAGCCTCCATAAGTAGACACTGCTCATTAATGAACACAGACAGACGCTTCCTAACCCCATTAAAAAAAAATAGAAAGCTAGCGAAGAGATGTGCTCAAAAAGGAATAAAATTAATTCTATTTTGATATACTGAATATATATTTTGCATTCGTTGTTACAGGCAGTGGCACTGTACACTTGGGAAAGTTCTGATTAAAAAAAACCAACAACTCTGCCAATATAAATGCATATCTTTGATTCTCTACCCTGAGTATGTCTCTTCTAAATAAAACTTGAGGGACAAACATGTTAAGCTGATGGTAAATCTCTACTTTAGTAGTAGCTCTGGCAGTAGTAATGCAGGAGTTTTTGCGCTTTACTTGTATTTCTTCTTATTCTTTGAGCATATGAATAATGTGATGTCAGCTTTGTTTGAAACACTCCTTTCTGAACTATTCTCATCTTAATAAAGTCAGCTTGTATAATGTTTCTGTTCTTTCTCTGTCTCTCATGAGGTCTGTTTCTTTCTGGTGTTTCTTTTTTTTATAAGGCGAGGGCAAATCTCTTCCTTATTGCAGACCAGAAGGCACAGGTGCACACATTTGGAACTCTATTTTACAATGACAAATTCTTCAATTTGCAGGCAAAATGTATTTTTTATAATTAAAAGCAGTGAATTCCTTTGAAGATGAGTGGTCAGTACTCAGATGAGTGAGTGGAACTGAAGATGAGTCTACTGTTAACAGTAGACTGAAGTCTACTGTTAATGATTATTAAAGTGTTTTTTTTGTTGTTGTTGTTTGTTTGTTTGTTTGTTTAATGAAGGAAGAACGATTATACTCTGGTACACAGTATTTTTTTTTTTGCTGTTTTTCCTCTAAGGATCTCTAGTTCTAGCAGATGCTGTATTATTTTAACGTGACTGAAGAAGTTAAAACCAGATATTTTTAATATTTGCTGACATCTTAATTATTACTTGCTAAAAGCACGATTGTTAGCAGAGGGATTATGAGTTAATAAAAATGTCATAGTATTAGTATATAAAACAATATAATTTTCCCAAGATAATGATTAACAGTGTAAGGCCATATTAAGAACGTTCAAAGCCTGTTCCATAAATGTGCTTGATTTTCATCTTTTAGGAACAGTAGTATAATATTGTAATATGTAAACACAGAAATATAAACAGGGAAATATTTTGGAGAAATTTATTTTCAAGAAGAGGTGACTAATGAAATCTCTTCTGAGCTTGTTGAGCTCTGTTTTTGCATAATGTCACTACGTTCCTAGAATTACAACTTGAAATCAATCTGAAGAGTGTTTTTCATGCTGCGTATTAATTCAACAGTGCGATTCCAGTGAAACATATCAAAAATTATTTATTCATCACAGGCTATTAGCTAAAGCATTCGTAAGATAACTTCAGTTCACTGACAGGACGTCAGTATGTAGGTATTCCTTTCACATCCAAGAACTGTTTTGTGTGGGGGTTAGTTTTCTAACCTTTTAAGACATTTTTGCTTTGTTCCCCAGCTGCGTCAGGTTTTTATTAGGTATCTCGGTTCCATCGGTACGAACAAGATACACCTCTGTAAATTATCGATGCGCTTGAGCGTCCTCCTTCGCTTGCTCAGAGCTGAAGCCCCCAGGGGAGCTCGCTGAAGTTACCTACCACAGCAGTCGCTGCCAGCCCGGGTCAGGTGCCCCCTCGCCGCCCTACCTGAGCACCCGCAAGCTGAGCCCATCCCATTCAGAGCTGTAAGAACAGGCCCATTGTCACTGCAAGAATCGCTTGTTTCCGAGGGAAAATTATTCCAGTGCTGCTTCTGAATGAAAGACAAGGCTGTTGTTACTCCAGGGATATTAGGCCTCACTGCTTTTCTGAGAAAACAAATTTGCTGTAACTTTATCTGTAATTTAGTACTGAATGGGCTCAAATAGGATCTACACGGTATAGAATGTGAGGCAGAAATAAGAGTTTGTTAAAGCCATGAAAGCAATGTGTAACCATTATATTTCCGAAAGCGGCCTTATCAGTCGTAGGTATAAAGGAAAAAAAAAATCATTACGATCTTTGCATTAGCCATCTGTTTTGACTTTACTTTAAAAGTACAATTGGAAGAGTGAGGTTTCTGTCTATACGGTGCATATGGCAAAAATTACAATTTCCTGAAAGTAAATGCACATACGTTGCCTTGACCAACAGAATGATTACATTATAGACTACTCAACTCTTCTTTTTTGCAAGATCCGTTATTTTTCCCTTTCTCTCAGTAAACTTAGAAGAGCCTTGTTATTCTCAAGTTCCACTTTCTCGAAAACATAATGTCAAAGTGTTTAAATAAAATTTCCCTTTTATTGGCTGATTCTTGCTTGTCAACATCTGTTGAAAAATCAAGTGTTCAACACTGGAAGTGATAATATTAATTGTTTAAAGCCTTTGTCCTGTACACGCAGGAACACAGCCCTTCCAAGCGGTGCTGGTAAAGCTGATCCACACCAGCCAGGCTATTTTATTCCATCGGAGTTCACTTTCATGGTTGTGCACTTATTCACTGCTTTTCGTCCTGATTAGGTGGCAAATGTGCAAACTGCTTTCTTCATATTCTTTCTCTCTCTCCTCTTTTCCCTTTTCTTCTTTAACAGAAAAAAAAAAAAAAAAAAATCCAGTTGTAGGATTTTGATCTTACTGATTAGCAAAGTTAAAGCTAAGAACTTAATGTGGTTTCTAATCAGCTGGCAGCTGTCATTAGTGAGTGACAATGTAGTTAATCCCCCCCCCGACACGCAGCCCTGCTCCCAAATGCAGAAAAAGCCACCTCCAGGCACACTCCCAACCCAAGCTGAGAGCAGGCAGTGAATATCTGACCCCAGGATCTGAACCTGGGAATCTCTGGTTAGTATGCTTCATTGCCTCCGGATCACTGCACTCGCCCTTATGTTCCTTTGCTTAGAATCTCTAATATGCCTAATTTAAATTAAATTATTTTAATTAAATCATTCATCTCATTCTCACAGTGCAAGATAGTTAGGAATTCTAGCTGACAGTGTTTAAAATCAGGTGCCTTGACCAAACCGATGTTAGTCAGCCAGAGATAACTGCAGATTCTGGGATAGGCAAAGCAAAAGTTACGTGTGAAACGACAGTCACAGATTAAACTGGAACTAAAAGTCGTGCCAGTTATTCCTATAAACATATCACAGCAGCTGCATTCCTGCTGTTTTTTTTTTGTTTGTTTGTTTTGTTTTTTTTCCTTGACATTGTGCCACACGTGCTGGTCTCACTATTTGCAGAGAAGGCAAAAGGCTGAGCAGGCTGCTCAGGGAAGTTTGTGATTTCTGGATGGAGATAAAGCTCATCTTGTTTTAGCTCCCGATTTGAGCAATCTTGTCATTTGTCAAAGAATGTTGTAATGAATTGTCTGCTGCATCGCCAGTCAGGATTTTTCATAGGAAACCCCACAAAAGCTGATGACACAGCACTATCATACTCCTGGACTGGTATTTATTTTATTTTCTGTGGACACACCCTTTCTTTAATTTCTCCTGTTAAAAAGACCTAAAGGTTCCTTATCCCTAAGTTTTACAGAACAATGCAAACCCCAGACCCTGAAGAGTTTTGTTGCAGGTGTAGTAGTTCAAAAGCAGCTGCCTGTGCTCTAAAAGTAGTTATGGACTAATTAAATTCTGTTGTCTTCCTGGCAGTGACAAATATGGCACTTCTTTGAGACCACTCTGAGGTCTGGATACTTGAACAGACACTCGTGTGCAACCCCAAAGTGCAGGAGTACCTAGTTGCTCTGTGATGGATCTAGTCTCTGCTGACTTTTGATTTTTAGGACTGATAGTTGAAAAGAAAATATAAATTGGTTAAAAAATGACAGATTATTTCTGGGGGCGTTTTCAGTGTTCACCTTTATGATAGTTGTATTTTTTTTTTAAGTTAATGCAGTTTAAAAATCATTTTAAGTTTTCCAACACGAAGGAAAGAAATGAGATATTGGATTCGCAAACAAAAGCTTTATTGGTTTATGACAAGTAATCCATCTTTTTGCATTAGTGTAGCATTCTACCCCAGATTATTTTTCATAATTGATAATTTGTGAGTCATATATTTGTTATCTATTCTTTTATGGGTTTCTAAATAGTGAATGATGTCAAAGGTCATTGAGCTTTCATAAAGGAAATGTTTTTATTTTATTTCTTAAGTTTTGATTGGTGTTCTGAAGAACTTTGTAAATGTCTCAGGGAAAAGTACAAAGAAAAAAGTGATCGCAGTTTTCCTGGTAGAAAATTTGTGCAACATAATGTTACAGCAATCTGAAGAAGAAGTTAATGTTAAGACACACATGAAGAACCAGAGCCAGATAGAAATGTTTTACCAGTTATTTTACATTAAAAGTCAGTTATGATTTATATAATAGTCCTTAAGCTTTAGAAGTTAGAAATATGTGCATTGCACCTGTATACAGAAAAATTAAGAACGATATTATTTGTATGTGACTGATTCATTTTGATTTTTCCTTATCAGAAATATTTTTTTTTTACAATAACCAACAGACCATTGCTTTCCTTCTGCCATGAAATGGAGGCAGGAAGGAGCGGAGGGGTATTTCAGTCATGTATCATCCGCCTTTTTTTGGAGGAATTTAATATTGGTTGTGGATTAAGAATATCTGGTGAGGAAAAATAAATGTATCTTTGCATGTAAAATAATAGAAGGTGCACCAAAATGACATTATATGTTGATACAGTAGTTTGTCCCAGACAAGTAATTAAAAAAAAAAAAAAAAAATTGAGCCTATGATATAAAATTTAGTTAGCCTAATGAGACAACTTGTAGGAACTTTTCCCTTTATTATTTTTTCTCTAGCAACCCATGAATATTACCACTAACTGCTCACAGAGCTTTCTGATGCAATTAAAAATTGGGAGAACTGAATAAAATATGAATAAGTTCAATCAGTGGGAAAGGCAACTTAAAATAATTTACGGATAACTATATAGGAGGCATAAAGTATTTTTAAATGAATTAAATATTAATTTCAGAGCAAATTTGTTACGAATATACTATTACGGACTATGTGGTTCTCTTCTACATTCATTAAAATGTCCTGTGAACAGTTTAATTATACTGAGACATTTCTATTAAAAAAAGTGATTCAGGATTATCCTCAATTAACATAGAATAGCGCTCATTTAATTGTGATGTAATCATGCTGTATATAATGTTATTGAAATCATGCAAGCAAGTTTTTCCCAATTTATTGAAATGAGAAAAGAATATCTGATTGGTTTTCAGTACAACTATCCTTGAACTTTCATCTGAAAATCATCAATAATTGAATATTTTGTAAATTTTTTTGAACTTCAAATCAGTAACAATATTAGTAGGATCAATATTTTTTCCCCTAAGATATATTTTAGTTGCCTGAGAATAAAGCAGAAGTTACACATCGTTGATGAATACTTTTCATTCTTTTCATTTCATACTATAGCTTACATCAGTACTTTTCTTTTTTTTTTTTTTAAATGCATTTTCTAGCCAAGCTGGAAGTTCTTAATAATGTATCCTAACTATTTCAGAAACATAGTTTAATCTACGGAGTGTCTACTCCATTCAACTGGGACTGTAAAATAAAGCAGTTTTCCAGTTCATCAGATTATTAATTTTGAATGTGATAATTATTTGATACAAATAGAAACTATCTTGATGTAAAAAAAAATCATCATTTTCAAATAACCCTTTTCATAGCATTGCAGTGATACTAAAATGTGTCTAATTGTACTTGTGACAGGGTGGTGTCCTTTTGTCACTATGGATATGAAATGATAGTCTTTAACAGAAGCTCTGCGTTCTGTATCTAAAATGAAAATATTCTCAGTTATTATTGTGTTATGTCATATTACATGCATTTAATAATCTGTTCTTACTGTTTTTATACAACTTGAGAAAATGTTAAAAAAAAAAAAAAGAAAAAAGAGAATGAGAGAAAAAAAAAAGCAGGATGTACTTTTGAACTGTATGGCTTGCCTGATTCTCAGCCGATCATGAATGCAAGACAGCGCTGCTGCTGCTACAGTTACGATTATCTATTAGATGTATACTGCAGCAGTGTCTGCAGAGTACTGGGCACATCGCAGGGCCGCTGTTCTGCACATTTAACAGTCCTCTGAGCCTGTGCCATTAAATGTGTATCATTAAGTTCAATTCAGATCAGAAATGCTGTCCCAAGAGTAAATTTACACGTATGCATAAGGTATTGCCTTATTTCACCTGCAAAAGAAAATGTGTGTGTAAATGATGCACAGAAGAAAAAGCATGCACTTAGGTTAATGAAGTTTTCCAAGCATCTCTTCGTTATGTTGAAAATACTGGAAATACTGCTGCATTTAGACTATTGTAAGTAATTCTCTAGACAATTGTGCTGTATTGAACAGAGCATTGAGATATAGGAGAGTAGTATATTTAAGATGGTACAAATACATCTTGTCCAGCAACTTCATGTATTTGCCAGACCAAGCTCTGAATCTTAAACTTTGAATAGTTATGGCCAAAATTATTTTTCAGAAAAGGTGTCTGAAATGTGTGTTAGAAGGGTATAGTTTTTATGTAATTTTTGTCAATTAAAAAAACAAACAAACAAACAAAAAAACACTTTTTTATGATAGTAATAATTATTTAAATCTAGATAGAAAAATATTAGCAGCATTGTAAGACTTAGGGTGAAATTAGATTTACTGAAATCTTCAGGTGTAAAGAACTTCCAAATGTTCCTTGGCCTGAAATGAAGATGGGTTTAATTTAGTGAGAATGCCAGTGCTGTGCTATTTTCTCATAAAAGTAGGGCTTTTTTTTTTTTTTTTTTTTTTTTTCCTGTCTTCCCTGATTGTTATTCTCCACTCAGACCTGTAGGTAGCACCCTTGCATCACACAAAAAATAAGTGCCTTTTCTTGAGACACAATTACTGTTTAGGTCGGGAAGTCTTTACTTGTGTAGACCTCTAAATGTAGCAAGTATTATTTGCATAATTTCCAGACTTTGATGACAATCTGTGATCTTAAAACAGTAGCCTAGAGATTACGCATTAAGTTGTTTGGCCTTTTGATTCACTTCTCTCTTAAGACATATCCCTTTTTTCTGTGGGACTGGGAGAGGGAAGGCACAACAGGCACTCTAATGAGGAGTCGTGGAGGTACAGTGCTCTCTCGTAATTATTTGTTTTAGCATACTGTCCATCAGGTATTAATACATTTGCATAGGTCTACAATTCTGTTAAACATTTTCTTCTCTGTTCCGCAAAATACTCTACGTGATCTCTTTTAGCCCTTTGGTGAGGAAAGCTCCGAGGCTGTGAACAAAATCCAAGGTGCCTCATTCACCCCCCTTGCCATGGGCCTGATCCAGCGCTAGCGCAGGTCAGCGGCTCTCCATGCCCTGGCGATGCCAGAGCAGGGACACACTGTCCCGCTGGGGACGTGGCCACTCATCCTTGTTGCTATTACTGCTTTTCAACTTCTGAAATACACACAACCAAAAAAAAAAAAAAAAAAAAGTAATATAGGTTTTACTTTTAAAGCCAAGGTTGTTCAGATAGACAATTGTTCTGCAAATTATCTTTAAATTTTAACTTTTTTTTTCCCCTCCAGTCTGTGCTGCATAATATCACTGCTTCAATTTCCAGAACCCAGCAATAGCATGCCATCTCTTGAAACGGTGGTTGATTCTCCTTTGCAGTTGCCCTTCTGTCACTTAACACAGGATATTTTTAGGTTTATTATTTTCTTCCTAAGAGTCCATGCCAAAGAAGATCTGGTTATCACCATAAGCAGTGGTCACGGTATACTGAATATAGCTGTTGACATTTTCTCTGTTTATGTTAAGATTGTGCTTAATTTTACTGGGATTCAGTAAGCCATGTTTAAAAAAATCATACCCGGCTCCTGTTAATGTACACACTTAGTATTTTGTCCGTGCAGCGCTGAATGGAGATATTTGAGAAGGGAATACCAGACATTTGAGGCAACCTCCTTGTGAACAAACCGATTTTTAATCGTATTGTCTGAATGTTTGATTGCAAGTTAGAATGGGCAAAGCGAGGCGCAAGCAGGAAGGAACCAACCTTTGACTAACTGCAGCAGACAAAAAAAGACAAACGAGAACAATCAGCACAGGGGTTTTCAGCCTCTCCTCTCCTCGCTAGAATATGAGGCATTTTTGACATAAAGCACAGATTGAGTTCTTGCACAAACTGAGCCACCCTTTGTCTGCTTCCTTTGTAGAATATGAACCTCCTCATCTTTAAAATTGTTAAAGAAATATAGGCATTTTTTTTAAAAAAAATGACAAGACAGTATTTTTTACTGGTTGTTTTGCCTGGGGACGTGCAGCATCTTTAACAAGAAAAGATGTTTTTTTTTTTTTTTTTTGAAGGCCTTTCTTCAATTTGTCGTGCCAGTGGCCATGTTAGAAAGGCATCTGGTGTTTGTAGCAAATGTTCATATCTTAGCTGGTGAGGCAGGGGAGTCATTTTCCAGCGTGGGGGCCCCTCAGGGAAGCAGGAAGCCCAGGAGGAGGAGCTAATCACAACTGGCTGCTGTGAAAGAGAAGCTTTTACTCCTAGGGAGGAGAAGGAAAAAACAGTGGTGTGAGGAAAGGAAGCTCCTCCATCAACACGTTAAAAAACAAAACAAAACAACAACATTTTAGCAACATTTTATTTGTTAAGTCTCCCATTACATCCTCTCACACCAATCCTTTTTTTGTTGTTGTTGTTTTTTGCATGCCAAACATTTTATATGCAGGTCATACATAGGTACCAATTTGTGAAGCAAGAAAAAAACTGTCTACAGACATGGCTGGTAGTATTTCTTTGTATATTACATTCTCTGTATTTCTGTTCTCAGTGTGTGGAAAAAATAAGGCACAAAACATGACAGGAAACCATTTAATGGCTTGTCTGGAGGATATGCTGTAAGTTATCTTTTTTAACTTTTCATAGTTAGATAGGACTAGGTAAAAATCTGCTGGGGTCTCTGGCAGAAAGATTACAGAGAAATACAGTTATATGCCACTACGGTAGATTCCTCTAAACTTAAAAGAAAATGTCCATTCAGAAAATAAAGCAATATTTCATGATAAGCATATGCTAAAACTGCTATAGTACATTTTTTTTTTCTTTCCCATTTTCTCCTCTTGCATTTTTGAAGCCCACTAATTCTTTTTCAAGAATTATTCAAAATATGAATACTACTTTGCTATCATCTTGCATGGGGGTATTACAGTGATATAAAACCTGTGTCTTATAGATATTATGAACAATATCTTTAAAAAAGTAAGCATTTTTAATGTTTGAAGTCATTTAAAATTTACCTGGTAATCAGTTTTAAGATGTTCTGTCCTAAGATGACATTCAAGCAATGAGATCAAACTCTTTTTCAGAAAAGGGCAGGCTCAGTCCATGTGAATGTGTTTGCTTGAAATATTCCTTCTCTTGGGGAAGAATATCTTCTATTATCAGGAAGGTCTACTGAGCAAAGGACCAGCGATTTGTCACTGTCAAGACACAAGATCAAATTTTCAAAGGAAATAACTGGAATGCAATCACAAGCTTTCACGAAGCAGACACTGAGTATTGTGGTCCTACTTTTAATGTATTTTTCTTTTTGAAATCTGACACGGATAAACATTATTGAAGTACTGTTTTAGGGGGTTACGAGTATTACTTTGTAGTATGATGCAAAAAACCCAAGGCCGGATTCTGTTCTTTTTAGGCTAGTTTTACATCGGGATTTTTACTTTATTAGTTTTTCAACTTGCTTACACAATTTTTAGATCAACTTTCAGATATTTTGTTGCAGGGACCAGTTTTCTGGGGCAGAGCACCAATAACTTCATTCTTTCAGGAGGGAAAGGATGACGTTTTACAGCAATGACATGTTCATTCAGTTTGAATTGTCATTGATGGGATCTGGAATTCACTGCTTCTAGATCTTTAACAGTGGAAGGGCTCAGTTAGCACTGTTATGTGCATTTCCGTCATTTTTATAGTACTTTCCTGGCTAGGAAAGGGTTTTTTCTTTGCCAGTGTTGGGAAGCTGTTGTCTGAATTTGTAGTGTAGTCATTGAAGATTCAGGAGAAGAGGACTGAAGAGAATTACAGACAGCTCCTTGTGATTTGAAGGCTCTGATTTTAGTATGACACTATTTTAAAGTGACATGGAAATGCTGCTCTCTTTTTGGCTTTCCAAGATAGCTGTACCCTTTTAGGTTATTCATGCCTCCATAAAAGGAAGGTCACCAGATCTTTTTGCTCATTTTAGTGAGAAATATATTAACTAACAGCCGTCAGACTAAAATACCCAGCCATTTAAAAAGCAGAAAACACTGCTGTTTGGAAACCTTGCAGTACGTAAAGGTTACTATAAGATGATCCATGAAAGACCTTTCTTACAACATTTCTATCCTATTTCCCCTTAGTCTTTGGTGTCTGTGAAAAACTTACAATTAGTCTTGGTGGTGCTAAGATGCAATCCTAGCAAAGAAATCTTAAAATTATCTTTTTTTTTTTTTTTTTTTTCTAAGTGAGTTCTTTGTACACTAATCAATAAAGTTTAAGTGTTATGGGTTTTAAATCTTTTGCCAGTTACTTACTGAACTTTTTCTAATCTGAAGCCTTCAAAGGAAAACCAATCAACAATAGTACAATGTTATAACTTGTCCTTTTGCTTGCAGACCAGAGCAATCATTCTACCCTGAGATGAAATGTAAATCCTCCTGTTACCTCTCTTCTACTGGGAAGATCAAAAGGACCTACCAGTAAAAAGCTCAGTTTAGTTTCTTCTCCTGATGAGATGAAAAACTAATAGTCTGGCTTCATCCTGGTTACCCATAACAGACTCCACTTTTGTCCCCACGTTGCTGTCTGTAACTGACCCAACGATGAGGCATCATTCATTCTCTTGCCCATATTCTCTTCCCGGAACATATATGACAAATATGCTGGACTAAAGGAAAATGGCTAGTGTTTCCCACTGGCTACTGTTAGACCTTCAGAGGCACTTAGCAAATATGAAAGAGTAGTTACCTTACTGTTATAAAAGATGCCTGCTTGCTGCTGTAGCAGTTGGGCAAAATAATGTCAATGCAGTGGGAAATCTGTATTGCTCGGACATTATCTAAACACTGACACTGTTATCTCGGTCTTTAGCTGGGTGCTGGCTGTTCATGACCATCCGGAAAGGATCCGTTTCCAGAACAGAAGTTGCATGCCTATGGCCTGCGTATGTTTAGGTGTCTGGACAGAGTTTCACAATTTTTGTTGGTTAATCCTAATAGAGATCTTATGATTTATCCAGCACTTCCCAAAAGTTATGGTTCCATCTGTGGATTTTAAGGCTTCATTTTTCTGAACCCTGAAATTTAACATTTTGGACATTGGGAATTAATGTTCAGTTTGGGAGTTACACGCCTATACTGGAAGATACCCGTTTTAATGAATGAGGGTTGCCAGTATCTAGATTTTATTCACATTCTCATACAGTCTTGTTCCTCTCTGTCCTTAGCACAGATGCAAGTGCCACTCCCACATTTGTTGGGGTCTCAGTAGCGTGGAACTGACCTGGGCAAAGCGATGTGCAAAAGGCTGAGCACACTGCGCAAGCACTCTGGGATCAATCTTGGTTTTCGTTGGATACTTCTCTGGCCCCTCTTCATTTCCTTGGCTTTCATTCTCACTTTAAACCTTTTGTGGGTAGGAGAGCAGTCTTCATCTGGCTTTGTTTTCAGTCATATCTTTTTTACTACTCTCCAGCAGTACCTGCGACCTGCCCATGAAATAACCGCTGTTAAGTTCCCTGGCCAGTGAAGAAGTGTGAGATCTTTGGAATGTTTTCAGTTACTGCTTCAGGGTGGTAAAGATGCTCAATAACACTTGTAGCTGTGAACTCCTGGAGATGTGCTTTCATGTCCTAATTTTGATATGGTACTGTGTTACCTCCTTCATGCATGTGTTAAGAATATAAATGTTATGAAATGGCCTCACACTTGTCTCCTGGCAAGAAAATTGCAAGAAAAAGAGGATTGGGTTGTGGGAAAAGACAAGGAAAGGAGAAAGAAATATTTCACTTTCTTATCCAAGGTGATTTCAGGTCTAGTTGCTTTCACATATTGGTTATATAATTATAAATAAATAAATAAATAAATAAATAAATAAATAAATAAATAAATAAATATTATATCCAATGTAATATTTAACTGTTTTCTACCTGAATTTCCAGATGGAGCAATTTTTACTTCAACAGCCAGTATTGCTATTAAAATATACACTTTTAACATGGCTATAGCTATAAATAAAACAAAATATTAATTGTAATTTGGAGCAGAGAGTGTTGGAATTTACTTTGTGAAAATCAGGTTTAAAATGGAGGGCATTGTACCTTTCAGGTATTTAGGGTAACAGTAACAATAATGTGTTTACATTGTCTTGTTATTCACTAGAAAGCTAAGCCATCAAATGAATCTGAGCTTGTTTATTTCACAGCTACTTTAATTTTATCTTTTTTTCCCCCTCCCTGTCTAAACGTTTAAATAGACCTTTTCTTTCTAAATCTATTTAAGCAATGCAAGACCTAAATCAATCCTAAGTGGCAACCACTTCTCACAGTGCTGTGTGTGGCTGTGTGTTAATTAGCTGAAATAGATTATCCCCTGGTGTGTGGCGTAGTGTTTGTGGTAACTTTTAGTGTGCATAGTTTGCAGTGAATTTCATGTTTATTTTCATGTACTGAGGCAAATTCTCAGTATGTCTTCAAATTATCTCCTTGGGGGTGTTTTTTCCTGAGCTAATCCTGACAGACTCTTCCTGCCAGATATGCCCATCATCAAGAACAGGAGAACACTGCACATGCAGGAACCTCGGTGCTTGGGGCTGTATGCAAATTTAATGCCCAGCTCATTTCTGTTTCTCTTACATGGATGACAGACATTTTAACAATAAGTTTCACATTTCCCCATGGAAATCCCATTGTATTACTGTATGTATATGAGTGCATACATACATTTCCTTTGTATATGTGTTTGAATATGATATCAGGAACACCTGTGCTTGTAAATATGTTTTATGCCCTTTTTGTGTATTTACATACAGATAAAATATGTGTAAGAAAGCTTGTGTCAAGAATGCAGTCGTCAAACAGCTCTTTATCAGAGATGTAGCTAGATCCCAGGGAGACTTATCAGATACTAAAAAATAGATAGGGTGGAAAATGTGATAAACAAGAAATTGACACTGAAAATAATTCTACAGCATTTGGGGGTTTCCTGCCTTCATATGGTAGCGAGAAGCAAGAGCATAGAAAATAAGCTTTTGTTTTCTGATGTTTGAAGCGGGCACAGTCAGAGCAAATGATATTCCAACAATTGCAAATAGAGCTTTCTCCAGATATGTCACAATCTTCGTGACTGAAATGAATTCTCACTGGTGCTATAGTTTTTGGAAGAGCTGGAAGTTGCTGAAGAGCTACTAAATTATTTTTTTCTACATTTTAAAGGCAGTAATCAAAACCTTCTTCGTTTCTACTCATCTTAATTTGTATTGGTTTGGGGGACTTAAAAAGCCATCATTACCACCATATTACTTTTTACTTAAGAGTATTATTAGAAAACTTGTACTGCTTTTCTTTTCTTCTTGAGGTGGGAATGACAATTTCATGGTGGTGGTTGCAGTGCAGAAGAAAAAAAAAAAAAAAAAAAAACCACCCACCTACTAAGTATTCAAAAATTGCCATCACAGCTTGAGAATAAGTTCTGTAAAACTAATACTAATATATTCAGGTATAAAAATATACTTTAGAAGTAATTCAACCAATTGTCTTTCTTCTTATTCTTAGAAATGAAATTGTTATTCATATGGAGAGATATAGCTAAGCCTGTGTGTTATAGTTAGGAAATACAAGAGATATAGTTAGGAAATATAAGAACGTGTTTTCCTCTACCTCCTTGTACTACCTGCTCTGAAGTAATATTAAAGAAAATTAAAGAAAGTACCTCATAATTGAGGTTCATTCAATATAACATATTATATCCCATCAATTTAAATGTTATTTCACAAATAATGAACACTATGTAGTAGTACTGAATAGTATGAAATAAAGTGACAGGAAAGAAAGAAGTGATATAATTATCTGATGGGGTTTTGACACTGTTTTTATTTTTGTAACTGCATGGGTTGATTAGTGTTGAAACATAAGGAGTACATAAAACTTTCCAGAACGTCTGTTGATTTGGTATGTTCTTATACTTATTTGTGTTACTTCTCTCTCTCTCTCTCTCTTTTTTTTTAACCTCATTATTATGTCGCCCTTTGTTTCAGATTGTATTTGTTCTGTTGCTTTCTTTATCTTTTATCTTGCTCTATAACAACATGCTGCACCTCTTGTTCTCAAAGTGTGATTTGTAGTCACTTCCCATAGCAAGTACTTCCCAATCCATAAATCCATATTTAAAGTGTATAAGTTTAAAAGTTTGATGATAAGGGTGTGTGGTAGTCTGGAAGAAATTGCAATAACTCAAAATAGCCTATCATTTCAGAAGCTCGACAAGCAGTGCTCTAGGCTGTACAAACTCACTGGGGTTTAGCCATGTCTCAAGTGACTGGAAGGTAAGCTGAATAACTCACGCACGGCATGCTGCCTCATCCTTACGTGGCCTTCTCCACAGACAGAACAAGTCTGTGTCCCTCTAAAGCAGAAATAAAAGAGGTTATTCACATTCTGAGGGGACATGAGGAGGCTTTGGAGACCATGGCAGTGACTTCCATGGCCCATCTAGTGCAACAGCCTTCTTACAGGTTCTGTGGGTGAAGGATTTCATACTCAGCTATTACTGCCAGATCAGGATTGTGCCTTGGGACTTAGCCTACCACATTCTTATTTTTTTTTCCTTTTTTTTTTCTTTTTTATTTTCACCCTTGTTGTGGTAAGGACAGGTTAGTACAACGTAGTGTCTCTTTTCCTGAAAGATTTACTGCTTATTAACATAATAATTTTCCATTAAATGTGGAAAAGCACTGGTGGGAAATTTCAGGTAATAAAGCAGTATAAGCAAACCTAGAAGGGTATGGGGAAAAACAAACAAACAAACAAAAAAAACCTTCCTTCATTGTTTCTATACTTCACTGATATCTGTTTACTGTTAAACTCTTTATTGTTAAATCATTTGCACTCACTATAGAAAAGTTCATTGCAGTAGACCTTGTTATTATTTGCAAATATTTAAAGAATTATATAAAAATGTACTAGGCAGTAATTAAACAGAGTTTTAAGAAACAAGTAGTTTATGGACCGTTATCTGCTGTAGGGTTAAAGGATAATCAGATTTTAAGAAGTTTGTTGCCTCCAATGTGATAAAAAGCTTTTACTGTTCAATGAAGATGGTAAAATGCTGAACATTTGTCACTAAATTTGGAATTTCATCTGTGCTTACCCAAATCTGTGTAGTCTTTTTCTTGATGTTTTCATGCAAGGTTTGGAAATTAACAACCACTTAAGTGTGGTGCAACATGAAAATAAAAGCCCCATGACTTTTTAATACACTCTGAAATCATGTAGGAAAAAATAAGCAAATGAATTAATAAATAAAGGAAGCTGTAATACATCAAAAGGAATGCAACCTAAAAAGAGTAAAATAGTCTTGTTTGTAAAATTGGAGGAGATGAGAGAGAGATGCCTTGTAAACTCTGTAAGAATATTTTCAAATGGAAAGCACGGGTTTTCTGATTTCCCACTGTTCCCAGCTGACATGGGGGGCAGGCCTGTAACTGCCTGCCAGTGCTTTCTTCTGTTCATTTATTCGTGGATGTAATATGCCTGCATGAAGGTGAGGTAGTAAAGAAAAACCATATATAAAATGCAGCTGGCTCTGCTGGTGGCATGGCTCTCTTGAGTCATAGAAGGTTGTGACATAAATAATGATGTGTGTGAAGCTGTGATGGATGTTAGACATGCAGGGTAAAGAGCAGCCCCTGCCCAGATCGCATGCAACTTTTCTCCATAAGGGATTAACCTATACAAAACATATATCCCCCTCCAGGCTTACATTACACCACTAACTGCTCCTAGGGCCTCCTACCTGCTGTTTCTGTGCTGTCTTGGACCTGAGGTTTGTATAAAGCATAAGCTTTTCTGTCTATGGGACCTGTGCAATCCAGCCAAAAGCATGGGAAGCACAAAAATTATTTTGTAGTAATTTCGGAGTAACTCTGTATGTTTATTTTGGACAAGGTATGTCTTTGATTTTTCATTGCTTTGCACCATACAACATGAGGGCAAAAACATTTCTCATCAGAAAGGAGGATGTTACCTTCTGCTCTGCCACTTGTGCTGCCAGTGAATTTGAGAAAATGGCAAAATAAGGTTCAGAACAAAGAAACTAAACATCTTCCCTTTCACTTCAGTGTCATCTCCAATTTCACAAAGCACCAGACTGGTTGCTACCTTTGAGTTTGTTTTACCCCTTATGAATGGAAAGCCAAGGCACCACAAAGTATCCTGGCACTGCAAGATTTTTTTTTAAATTAATAAAGTAGCTTGAAAGCTGAACAGGAGCAAGTGGTATGCATCATTTAACCTGGGCAGAACAAGTACAAAGTAGTAGACAGAGCTTTTCTATTTCATCACATTTCTTAACTATGCAGAGAGGTTAATGATCAAATGAGGTACCAAACAATGAAACCTCATGCCAACAATGATATTGCTAAATGCTGTATGTGGCCCAAAGGACCTATGTAAAAGGTGTAAAAATGGAATTAAAAAATATGTGGAGGAAAGATTACTGTGCTATGTGAATATGTAGTTTTATCTGTGTGTGCATGCATGTAAAATTATGCATGGACATAATGTATATTTATGTCTTTATTTGGAACTCATTCATTAGTGTTTCTAATTGGTGTATATTATTTTTGGTGCCATGATAAGTAACTTCCAGCTATCGTGATTTCCACCCTGATGGTATTTCAAAAAATACTAGCAAAAGGAACTGTGGAATCTGACAACAATATATCTTTACTAGTTTAATTCCTCTAAGAAGGGGGTTATCAGAAACCCAAGAAGAAGCTGCATTATTTTAAGATATGAAGAGAAACTGTAAGAAGGGACTCTAGGTAGTTTGTTCTATTTTGGATGAACAGTGCAGCTGTGAAACTGTTAATGAGGAAGACAGCTTTTGTGATTATCTTAGATCTCCACTGAGACTTTTTCCAATAACTCAGATCCTGTTCTCGTTATACACCCAAATTCCTTCTTTCTGCCTGATATTTATTGTAGGTTATTTCAGTAGTACTGTCTGCTGTTAAGATCTGTCTGTAATCTCCTCAGCTGCATTTGACTTTGTCAATTTTCAAATTCTAGCGTTGAAGCTTTTCCTTGGGCCAATGTAGTAATGTCATTTATTTTTGTTCTGAAGTAGAAAAATTTTGTTTATGCTCATCCTAAAATATTGCAACCATTCTGAAGATATATTCCTACATTTTTAAACTTTACAAGACTTCCTAAGAAGGGGTTGACTTCAGTGTTTTGCAAGTTGACTTCTGCCTGTACTCTGACTCATTATGGCCAGCACTTGAGAACGGCCCTGTGTGTTAGGAGACAGTAGTTAAACGTGTCAGTTTGGCTACCATCTTCTCCCACACACTCCTTTCTTCTGCTTGCCTCCCCCATGCTCAGTCCTGGTTCTCTAGAGCCAGCACGATGGGCAGACACATACAGGAGCTGAGAGCTAGACAATCCTGATTTGAATCCTGATTTGACCCTAGGAGATGTTCTGGAGGGAAGCAGGGAGTGAATGGAAAGGCATCTGATTAGGAAGGGTTGGATAGGAGACAGTTTAGGATTCTGCTGAGCATCGTGACAATGTGGGTGGAGCAGGAAGAAGAAAGGAGAGTGCAGTTAATGAGGTGAGACACAGCAGTGAAGGGCGAACCCAATTTCCTTGCAGCAGGAGTTAGGAAGAGGCAGAAAATAAGAGGATGAAATGGGAAGTATATCAGTCAGAGCTGCTCTGATGAGAGAGCTCAATAGATGGGTATAGGGGTCTACACATGCTGGAATACCATTTCCTGGAGAATATGTAGTTGAATTCCTGTATCTTGCAAATAGCCATGATGAGCATCAGCAAAATGTTCAGCCTGCTTTCATACACTGTTGTGAAGACAGCAACCGAGCACCGCTATTACATTGAGCATCAGTTCAATTACTAAAAGTGTGCTGCAGCTCCGAGGAGTGCAGACCTGAACATAAAACATCAGCTTACTTCAACACAACAGGTCAGTCACACAGTACTTTACAGGATGTCTAAAATCCTAGCTGAAACTACCCCCGTCTTCCTGTCCCAGACATCAGCGAAACCCTATGTGGGAGCTGGGAGCTGGGGAAGGAGGAATGATACCAGAAGGAAGGTGACCTGCTCAAACCTCGAACCTGCTCCGCTGTGTATGTATAAAATACACAAAAAGTCAGTAACTACAGCATACATTTTTCAGCTTCTTCAATTATGAGAGTCACAAGATCAAATCTTAGTCTGAGGTTTTCGGGGTTGTTACTATATTGGCTTTCCAGCAATGCAGAAGTAAATAGGGAAGTGAGATTTTTCACTACTGTGTAAATCAACTAAACATTAGTGAGTTTGGGTTCGAAAGACAAAATATACTCCTTATTATACTCCTTTTAACCTATGGACAACTTCTTGTTGTATTTCAAAGACACGTTAAAATTAATAAATGCATTAGAACTTCTTTTAATATAGGGAGAAAATCCTTTAGAATGGGAAGTGTTAGGCAACAATTTCTGTAATAACTTTTTCAGCCATTTTGGTTTGGCCAAAAGATTCTGAGACTGAATAGACTGTTAAGGTATAGAAACTATGTATTTATAATTGCAAGTCTTGAGTTGTGTTCACTTAAATTTATGAAATGTCTAATTTCAGAATTTGTTCCTGTTAGTTTTGGTCTCCTTGGAATGTGTAGCACGTTAATAATAATAATAATAATAATAATAACAATAATAAATCTGTTCTTGTTTTGAAACTGGTGCTCTCATTGCTATGTTACTCTGAAAAGAAAAAAAAATAATTAAGAGTGTAATAGTGTAGCAATGACTATTAAGAATGATAACATAGCATTCTGTAGATAGCAATGAAATACTCTTCATTCCTCAATTCACATTTTAACAACGTGCTTTGAAATGAGCATCTGTAAAATACAGTATTCTTCAATGGTTAGTACACATTATTGATGATGATGATGGCTCAATAAATGCTTTTTTTTTTGGAGCTGTAGAACATTTCTATGTTAAAGTAGAGCTAACCATGTTGCAGTGGCAGGTGTCTGAATACATGAAATGTAATGTTACTGAAACAATGAACTACTAAAAGATGAGGTAGATTACATGAAATGTCATATATTTGGAGTGCACAACCACACTTCCTGCAAGCTCCTACAGCACGGAGAGAGATGATTTTAAAAAGAAGACAGCTTGGACTGCAGCATATTCTGGCTGGAAAAAGTAACTATAAAAACAATGGGAAAGTTGCCAGGGCACACCTCTCTGTGCTATGTATGATTTAATGTAGTTTGTGGAAATACAAATATAATTAAATTTATTATATAGAAACAATTGGAAGGGCATGTTTCATTTTTTTAATAGCATGAAAATATATTTTTCCCTGCAGAAGCATTACTTCAGCAAAAGCAGCAGGAAACAGTTTTCCACTTAGGATCATAAAAAAGAAAATCTTGTTTTGTTGAATGTGTTTGTCTTGACAAATTACCTTATAGGTTATAGATTAAAAATTTCATTTCTCTATACAACTAACAATAGAGAAACTTAAAACTCAGATGCTAAAATCACACACACACACACACACACACAAAAATATTTGTAGGCTAGCCTGCTTAGTTATGGAGTGTATTTCAGAGTATGCTTTTTATTTCTTTTAGGTGGGTTGTGCCCTACCTAGCATTCTGGTGTCCATAGAGCTTGCTGTTATTGCAGTGAACTTCTAAATATTTTCCACCTTGGTTTTTCTCTCAGTCTTGTTGTTTCTGTTTTTTTCCAGCATCTTATATGAATGGTTACCCACCTGTAGCAAGAATGTGAGTTTTTTCTGTCCTTACCTAACAAAATGACATGATTTTTTCTTTTGTAAATCCACATTCTTTAGCTTCATGCAGCACCTCTGGTTTCTCAGAGAGGCATTCTGTTTCAAAAAAAGATATACACCTCCTCTGTTAGCTTCCCCACAACAGAGGGTAACATGTCAGATTTGCACTTGCCTTATTTAAGTGGGGCAGCTCAGTGGGTATTGAGAGAAACTGTTCACAAGACTGAAAGCACACCAGCCATTGTTAGGTGTGACCAGCATATTTCTTAACCAAGTATCTGACTCAATTTCTTGTAAAGGATACCTACTCTTGCAGCAAATGCTGTATGGATCTGCTGCCAGTCTTCAAATGCATCTCACCAGCGCTTTGCACACCAGAGGAGTTCAGCAAAGGCATAGAGAAGTAAAATCAGGCAAACAGTGACTGATACATCAGTAATCTTACTTTAAATATTTTTTATTTATTCCAGTCATGACTGATTCTAACAAGTCATAAAGGGATAGTTACAACTATCTTTTCACTCATCTGTGCTTTGTTTGCAATAGAGTCTCAGTTTGAAAATGTATATAAGATAGCTTTTATTTAATTAACTGTATTCTAAATACTGTGGCATTTATCTCACTTGAAATATGTCATGTTCGTGCTGTTTATGCTAATAGCAGGTATCGTTGCTTTACTTGTAGTGCCTTTTTTCCACTTTTACCTAGAAGGATGTGAACATGCTTCAGCTTTCTTGAGGTCTGCTACAGTCTTCTAAAGAACGCTGCCAGTTAAAAATGAGCTGAGTTTTATTTTGCATTTGCTTCTAGAAAGCATTGCAGGATGTAATTATAGCTATCCTACCAGGGAACTAAAAATACATCTCTCAGTGGCCTTGGCCCAGGGACAATCTTCTTACTACAGAATTCAGGTTGTTCAAACACCTGGAGCTGCTTTGCTCTCCTGTCTAAACTAGTATTCTCTGCTGACTTCTCATTTCTGCAATCTACAATCTTACTTTGCACAAGAAAGTTTAGGGGCTTGGTAAACACTGAAGGAAAATATATACCTAGTATCGCTGCTAGACATCCCTAGCATCTAAATAAGTGTAAGCAGATCATTTGGGATGGAAGGAGGGAATACTATGTGATGCCTGTGGGGAAAGAGTGAAGCACGGTAAAGAAATGAGAAGTCAGTAATATCATCCCTGGATTAATATGAGAGTTGCAAATAGAAATGGGCACACTTTGGTAGAGATGCTAAACATAACTCTGCAAGCTTTTTCAGAACTGAAGTTGGAGGGAAGTCTAGCAATCAGTGAAGGAGAAAATTAGAAAATTACAAGATAAACTGGGAGATGAAGTTACAGAAAGTGGCAAGGTAGTTGAAATGTATTATTATTCATTAAAATGTGTTTACAGTGAAGCAAGTTGACAGGTAGAAAGACATTCTCTTACATTCTGTGAATGACTTGCAGGTTAAGCCATAGGTACTTGTAGAAATCTGGACAATCAAAGGCAGAGAAATCTTAGGTTTTTCATAGTATCATAGAATCACAGAATATCCAAAGTTGGAAGGGACCTACAAAGATCACAAAGTCCAACTCCTGGGTCTACACAGGACCACCCAAAAAAACAGACACAGTGTCTGGGAGTGCTGTCTAAATGTTTCTTGAACTCCATCACTCAGTGCCATGACCACGTCCCTGGGCAGCCTGTCCCAGTGCCCGACCACCTCTGGGTGCAGAACCTTTCCCTAACCCCCAGCCTGACCCTCCCCTGTCCCAGCTCCATGCCGTCCCCTCGGGTCCTGTCGCTGTCCCCAGAGAGCAGAGCTCAGCGCCTGCCCCTCCGCTCCCCTCGTGAGGGAGCTGCAGGCCGCCATGAGGCCTCCCCTCGGCCTGCTCTGCTCTGGGCTGAACAAACCAAGGCACCTCAGCTGCTCCTCATACACCTTCCCCTGCAGACCCTTCACCGTCTTTGTTGTTCTTTGTTTTTATTTACTTATTCTTAACAGTTAAACTCAACCAATATTCCAGACATGGTAAAACAAGAAAACAAAACCAGTCATCAGTCAGAAGTGTGAACATCAACCTGAAAGTCTCACTAAAGAGGATTGATTGATTGATTCATTGATTGCTCACTAAAGCCAACATTAGGCCAAGTTACTTGCCTTCAAGTGATAATTGACGGCAAGTAGAACCTTTCAAAATAGTTCCTAATACATAGAAAAGATTTTATGGAAATCACTAGGGAAATCTAATTTTTGTGTACATGTATTAGTGCTCTATTGAATGGATGTTCTTAGAATTTTGAAAAGTAGTGATGGTGTCTTTTGGTGATTTTTCTGTCATCCTATTCTGTGGTGGCTCCACACCTCTTCCAAACAAAAATTGTAGATCATACTGTTTATAAGAACAGAAAGGAAACAGAAGAAACAGAAATATTGCTTTATTCTACCCTTACTTTCAGCTCTGCATGAAGGGACAGATTCAGCAAGGGCAGTGTGACCAGCTGACATCTCTAGGACATCAAAGAAACCATTATGTTGATGCAGCTGTTTCCAAATAGTGGTGGAAAAAAATTTATAGGATTTAGCCTTAACTGAAAATTTAAGCCAGAGTGTCCTCAATATAGTAAGTGCAGTGTAGTTCCCATCTGTGAAATGAAACTTCAAAACAGCTTTTGGAAGTCTCTCTGCTCTTTTATGGAATCCAGTATCTCTGTTTGTTCCAAACATGAATATGGTTATCAAAACATAAATCAGTATTTTTTTTGCATTTTATTAATGGAAATCACAGAATGCCTCTTAACCAGGTAACTTCAGTGTTGATTCTCATACAACTTTAGTTGTTTTGCTGTCCCTATAGGTTTTCCTACAGCCAAAAGTCTTACTCCTTTAGTGTCTAGATTTCTAATGGTCCATTTATTTCAGTGGTGATTAGTTATGAATGAGTGGTGGGGAGGAGTTGTTTAGTTTCTCTCTAGTACCAGTAGAAATGAGCACAGAAAAGCCATTTGTGAAGTGTAAGTAGCTCACATTCAGCTGGTAACTTTTTAAACTATGTGACCTATTTTTCTCCGGACAAAAAAAAAAAATCTGCAAGTCTTTATTTTCCAGTACTTGGGTAATGGTGACTTTTATGCTCTATTACACTTTTTATAGTGTTTGTCTTAAAATGCTGAACGATTTTCTTTCATCTGCAATTATATAAATAGCTGTAATTATCAAATATGATCCATGTTGTGATTTTACACTTTTCATAAAGTCAACACTTTGGATTTTGTTTCTAAAGTGACACATAACATTTACATTTTCAACCGTCCCACCCTCATAGCAGTGCAATTGTAATGGAGCAGAATTCTACTAGGTTCCAAGTTTTAGTGTAAAGGAACATGAACATGGTTTTGCAGTAGAGATTTGTGTGTTCAAAAAAATCTAAAATTATATGAAATATACTTTTTAGAAATGTCTTTCGGTGTGTGACACTTCTGACCGGAATGGTATGTTCATTTCTGTAACTGTTAGGCAACTTTTAAGGAATTTTAAAGTTAGGAACAATGGGATTGATTTCCAATGGAGAAATCATATGCAACAGGGGGAAGACTAAATGCATCCTTTTTAAAAGCTCGGGGTAAAATTGGACACTTTGAATGGTAAAGAGGCTTAAGCTTTACAGCTGGTTGTCACCCCTCTCAGCAGAACTGTGCTAAAAAGTATGTCAGCCTAAGAGTTCTATATTAGAGCAAAGTGAAATCAATCTGAGGACAGGCAGTAAAAGCACTTTTTTGCTTAGAAAATAATATCTATAACAGTGTTCATGGTAATGTTGCTAAAACAAAGACATGGGTCATTCAGTAAACAATTAGGTTTTGTTCAGAAAATGTAGTATTAAAATGGGACCAAGGCTCAATGAACCATTCTCAGACCTGCCTTTGATCTAATGTATCCTAGTAGGGCATTTGTTACTTGATACCAGGTATTATTGCTCATAGAGAAAATAGTATTGATTTCTCTGAGTTTGTCTGCATTTTAAAAGTCTTAAGACAACAAATCTGTGTTGAACTGCCCTGACAACAGCAATAGGCAGTGTGATATGGGAATGGTCTCAGTGAGCCATATTTCCCTCTTCTAATTTTAACCTGACTACTAAATCTGCAGTTTTAATAAAGCAGCTCAGAAGCTGTTAAATGAAGGAGAAGAAATGACCCAAGAGATTCCACATTTTGTAAATATTTACAGATTTTATTTTTTTTTTTTTGACTTTTTTATTTCCACCTAACTTTTGCTATATGAAACTGAAAATAGTGACATGAATTTTACATTACTAATTCATATGCTGTTTAAAACAGTGCTGTATTCATGCTCTGGGGTTCACTTTCTTGGAATTGTCAGCATTCTTGGAGCAAAGTCTTAGCACTTTCATCTATGGCTTCTGCAAAAAGATGTGAAATGTCAGTTACAAGTTGTAAGAAAAAAAAATAAATGAAAAATTTCAAGCTTTTAACTAGAAGGTTTTATTGGTGCTGGCAATCTTGTAAAGACAGACAGTTTATGTTATGATGTGATTGGATGATAGTATGAAGGTTCTTCAGAAGAAATAAGTCTATCTAGCTGTAGTTGTATTTCAAAACATCCTGGCTGGTATGAGGCACGTTAAGTGAGTCATATCTAATTGTCAGACTTGCTTCCTTAATAAGTAGCATTGCACCACACTAAGGTGAAAGAATGAAGATGTAATAGAACCATGGATTTGTTGTACAGGTTATCATGGAAATATCATTACCAGAAATCTCTGCCTGGTAAGAAATGGAAATTCTTTTGCTGTTTTCTTTTCTAGATCATGGGACCAAAATATTCTAACAAGAGCTGTCCTAAATATGCCAAAAATCTCACCAAGACTGATGTTGAAAGAATACTTCAGTCTATTAAGTTTATATAAATTTTTATGTGTTCTCATGTTTTCGCCATTTTCAAGCTGACCTGTGCCTATCTAAAGAAATGGAGTAACAAATAGTGTGTTTTAGATTCAAATCTTTCAGAGTCCACTGCTACCTGACACTTGGGTAACTGGATCTGAAATTGCAAGAGTGCTGAAAAAAAATGGTTGGAGGATGCTTTATAATATGTTCAAAAGACATATTTCTTCCAGACTTACCTCAACAAGGGCTCCATGTTCTAAATGGACTTCCATATATATCTACATTAATAGAGGTGTGTTTGGGATCTGATACAGCTAAAGGACATATTTCAGGTTTTGTTCATTAAATAGAAGTGCCATAGAAGATGAGAGGAGCCATCATCCTCAGAGGTAGCAGACTAATATTTTTAATGGAAGAGGCTGCTGACTCTCCAAGGTGCAATGAAAATTATTTTTAAGTCTTTTACAGTATAAACACCATGCAGGATTTTTCTGGAGCCTTAAAACCTGCAGCACTTAATAGAAAGTCTGTGCCATGCAGATACGTGGGTTATCTTTCATTTTTCCTAGTCTTCTGAGAATACATACAAGGGACAAAGCCTCAGGAAATACAATTGTCCTTTTAAGCTTAAAGGGTAAATGGATGATCTTGTGATTAGAGCACACTGTTTGGAGTTGCAGACGTAGGCTCTGTTTGCGATTGTGCCAAAACTCTGTTCAGCCAACTTTTAAATTTCCAGGATAATCAGGAGTTGGGTAAAGCATATAATGCACAGATATAGGTAATGCGTAAATGAGGCTGTAAGAATCCTCTTTAAAAACGAAGAGAGAAAGCCATAACTCGGAGAGGAGGCTGTGGTACGAGTGACATGCACTGCGTGACATGGCGGTGACGGAAATGTCTGTATCTCACCCTACTGCTGAACACATTACAGCCTCTGACTCCGGGTGCTGTGAATGCAGATTTCAGAGGTTCCCGTGTCAGCCTGGGACTCAAGAGGTGACTCATCTGCTTCGACTTCCAGTCCCCAGTCACTGCAGCAACAAGCCCTGAAAGCTTAGAGGCTGGCGTGCCGTCAAGGCCCCTTTACTCTTTTGCCGCAAGGTAATCCCGATATCAAGGTTGCTGAAAGGCTGCAGGTTCTGGAAAGCTCCCTACATGTCAGCTGGAAGCATCCTTTGCTCAGCTGTGTGACTTTATTGAAAGCAGGCATTTCTGTGAAGTAAGCGTTTCCTAATATTTGTCAGAAAGTTCTCACACAGCTGTACTTGCAGCCCTCCTCCTTCAGCTGTAAGCTGGTCCCTGCTGCACCTGAGGATGTGGGTCAGTGTCTCCTGTCTGGGGTGCTCCCTTTTTTTATGCTGTTTTCTGCTGGTAGTCAGATAGAAGGAAATGGAAAAATAAAAAGGGCTGGGAAAGACAAGGGTTAATGCTGTGAAGTCTGTGGGGGCAAACAGGGTTCTGTTAAAAATGAAATGAAATTGGGTGGAGGTAGATAAAAAGAAATCTGAAATAATTGTTCTGTAGAATATGGCCTTTCCACATAGGCAGAAATCTTTCTCTTCACTTCTGTCTGAAGAGAGAGTCAAATAGAGGATCTCATCTCTTAATTAGAAAGAAAAATACTCATCAAACACATCTCATCACTGGAAAGCTAATGATCCACAGCTGCTAGTCTGAAAGGGCAGGCTTTTTTTCTGAACAGTAGGAAGTGTTAATCATTTTGGATGAGATTTCTTTTTAAAATATACTGTAGTTTGCAAAAGAATAGGATATTCAATATTCCAACTTAAATTATTTTTTGAAGTGTTGTACACGAGGGATGGTGTCATGTGTCTCCCTGAATGATCATTTAATGCATGTGTCTCTCACTAAGAGTATCAACCGATGTGATGTTGTAAATGGCCAGTTCATGCTTGTGACTCTGAAAATCTTGATCTCATGGGGGAGAAGAAAAAGTCCTCCCTTATAGTCTTCTGTGTAGGAGATGGCAGCTATATTAAACTGTAACCTTTGAGACTCCCACTCCTCCCTTAAAATAGTTGGCTTGTTTCAGTAGTGATGAGCATCCTTTTTTTAAACAAGTTGAAGCCATTATTTCTTTGGAAGAGGGCAAACCAGATAGAGTCCATATTCCACTGGATGCTTCATAGGCATAGGCAAGTCCCAGACCTGCCCTTTTATTCTTGTTCCATAGCCTTTCTAGACTATTTTTTTTTCCTTTATTTGTTTAATGGATGGACATGTAAGTTTTCTTTCCCTTCATGGATGAAAAGAAGACAAGAGAATAGCTTCACACATACCACTTCTCCCCTTTCCCCCTGTCTATGGGGTCTTTTGTGTGTAATAACTGAGCCCCTGGATTTTGGGGTTGTTCATTTTTACTGAAAAGTTCTATCTCCTATTGGGAATCTGCTTGTTTTCTCCCCTGTGTGTTTCTGTGAGTGCATTTTTGTTCTGGGGAAGACAGTGAGGCCATTTCACTTGCAGTGCCATCACTGTGCTGGTCTCATGCAGCATACATCTCATTTGTGTTGCAAATACAGAGACCCTGTTTTCCCAGTGCCTGGCTGAGACAGGTGCCTGGAAGGAGGAACTAGTTGAAATTCAGCCGCGCTAGATGGAAATGAAGCTGGCAGGTCAGCAAAATCATCTAAAGGAGATGGCAGGTGTGATATCCACATTGTGGAAAAGGTATGTCCGTACAAATCATAAAGAGGTAGTATCTTAGCGTAATACCTTATTAGCCTACAAATTACAGTATTTTAAGGAATTAATAGCCTTAAGGATCATTTGGCACTTAGAAATTTCAGGTGATGTGTTTTTGAATGGGAACTCATTGACATCCTGAAGTACAGCTTATGTGATAACCATGTTCCACAGTCTCTTGTCAGGTCAGTATCTCCTGAGAGAGGTTGCTGGCTTCATTTCTCAGCAGCCAGGATATTACGCAAAGATTTTCTTTCCATCTTTTTAACCAAAGTTGGGATGGGAACACAAGGGGGACTGTATGCGTTGCCGTTTCTCAACTGGTAATCTCTGGGGTCTGTTTTGCTGATTGTTGGATACTGTCTGCTGACTTCCAAAGCTCCCTCCAGCATGTATGCATTGACTCAGGGGCTTTCTGGGGTTAATGGGTATGAGAACTTTTTGCTTTTCTTTCGAGATGTGAATCCTGTTTTTAAGTTAGCCATATCAAATTCACTGCATCAAGTTTCTGCAGATCATGCTCTCAAAAGGGTAGTTAGCAAGCTCATGGAGAAACTCTCAAAATCTGCGAGCTGTTGTTTGCTTCTTATTCATTACCATTCCTAACAGATTTCCTTTTAAACTAAACAACCTAAAAAAGATGGTTTTCTTTCAAATGAAGTATTAACTGTTAGGAGTGCCAATATCCACTTACATATGTCGCACTCAGTGCTTTTTCAGTTCTTTCGGTATTTATCGTGTTTGTCTTGCAGTCTCCCAGGATTCAGTGATAGGGGAGGGAGGTAGCTTAGTTGATCTCGAGATAGGAGATTACTTAAAACAAAGATTTTTATTTTATTTTTTTCTTTTGTGTGGAAGCTTGTATTTGGCAAGAAGATTTTGTTTTAAATTGAAGCAGAAACTCAGCAGAAGACTATTAAAGTTCCCGTTTTCTTTTTACTGAAGGTTAAATACATCTTGGTGACTGATATGGCAAAATAAGCCACTTTTTAGTTTGCATGGTTACGGGCATTGTCTTAGGTTTGCAAGTTATGTGACACAGCACTTTCATTCATTTTATTTGGTGGTAAAAATACAAACATTCCAGAGCTTGACTATTTGGATGACAATGGCTTAGCAGGATATCTGATGCTTAATTGTAAGCCGGAGTAAATAGCATGATTTGCTATAATACTTCCATTTGTGGTTTTGGCCATATTAGGATAAAACAAACTCAAGTTATGGTTAGAGCTGGCTAAAACAAAGGGGGTTTTGTTCCTGAGGAAAATGGGATGTAAAACTGGTTTTAGTTTGACCGCATCTATACCCAAATATCTTTACTTCTTTCTTGCAAACCAATTATTCCATGCTCGAACCAGCAGGGAAAGGTATCTAGCTGAATGTGTCTCTGCCAGAGAGCTGCAGCCTCTGACCAAAGTTCAGGACTTCCAGGCTTCAAAAAAGTCATCACTGTACCAATTCTCAGGACTGACAGATCTAGGGCTGAAGTCCACCTTACAAAGCATGTCACAGCTCTGTAGTGTACGGAGCTGTGTGCTGGAGGTGGGTTTCTGCGGGGGTCCCAGTTCCCTTGTGCACTCATGGAAGCTTGCACCTCTGGGGTATGTCACCCACCATGCTCCTGCCAGCCGCTTCAGCAAATGGAAGTTGTCATAGGGGTGGACTTCAGCAGCTGCTCAACACTCCTTTCCATCCCATTTTCTAATATTTTTAGGTCATTTCACCATGTTTTCGCGAAAATACTTGCATGCTGTTTGCTTGTTACTGTGATTTTTTTGTGGATTTTCTGTACAAAGGAATTATTCACATTTAATTAATTCTTCTGTTTGTGTGACATTACTACAACATTATTAGGTTCTTTCTTTTGAACAGCAAATTAACTTTTTGAAATAACCAACTTTATTACATTGTGATCTATTTTCTATGCCATTTTGCGTTATTTTGTCCACATAAGCATTATTTTATGAGAAAACAATTAACATTACATCTTAGGCTATCCTGTATCAACTTTCCTAGAATCATAGAATTTTCCTGTGCAAAAGATAAGGTACAAAACAATGAAAAGATTAGCAGTTGTTTTGCACAGGTAAGTGGCTACTCAGTAAAGTGGTTTAACAAGTTGCCTGCCTAAGGATAGGTGATTTACTTTAGAATGGTTTTAATTTGTTGCTCTTAACTGTGCACAAGAATTTAATGTAATGTTGATTTGAATCACTTTTTTTTTTTTTTTTTTTTTTTTTTTCCTGCTCTGTCTTCTAGCTTTTTCTTTTTGTGGTCTGGAACTTTGAGCTCTACATGATACCACTGGCTTTGTTGTTGCTGTTGGCATGGAACTACTTCTTGATCATATCGGGGAAAGATAACAGGCAACATGATACAGTAAGTCTTCTCTACTTCAAGCACATACATGTCCTTTTCTTTTTTTTTTTTCTTTTTTTTTTTTTTTTAACCACATAAAACTTTGTTTTTAAATATGACATCTTTTCGAAAATGCTTCCGTTTGGAAAACTCAATGGACAGTTTCCCCACCTGCAATTTAATTTTTCTCCAGCTGGCCAATGAATATGCCCATTTTTGTTGAAAATGTCTTTTAAAAATATAGAACATGTACTATCCTCAGAATAGGGTTTGTGTGGGAGCAGAGATGAGAGGCTTATAGGTCAGGAGAAGCCAAATTCTTTGAAAATGGTTGTGTGAGACTATGTCCTTATGTTGCATTTTTTCTTTCACATACTGAAGTTAAAGGTTAAAATGATTCCAAATTGTTAACAGTTTCAGAATGTATCACATTTTATTGGATTTCACAGCTTATCATTTGTATGTTACCATTCATTGTGCTTAGTATAAGCATTTTCTTCTCTTCATCTAATACTATTATTTAATTAAATGTGTGCATCTGGGATGTAAAGTAGCAAACATTTACTAATAACTGATATTAACTGATTTTAAAAAAAGCATAGTTTGGATTTTCAGGAGCCCATATCAAAAGTTGAAGTTGTTTTCTGTGCAGTGCAAATTTTGTAGTATCCAGGAAGCTTAAGGATTTTGCTGAGCCTTATCAATTTAATATTCTTTTCAGTACTCACTCCCTAAAAGCAGTGTGCTATCTAGGACACTACAATATGTATGGATAGCTAGATGGGTGAAAAAAAAAAAAAAAAAAAAAAAAAAAAAAAAAAAAGAAAGGGTTGTGTGATTGCTCTTAGAGGACAGTGTTTAATTAGTTGTACTCTATCTAGAGGTTGTTGTTGTCTTCAGTGCCCTGTAGGAGGTGACAGACTGCACTCCCATCAAGTTTTTGGGTGACACCAGGGCAGTGGGACCAGTTGATACACCAGATGTGCCAGTCAAAGAGACCTAGGCATGATGGTGGCATGACCAATGAAATTCAAGAAGGAAAAATGCTCTTTGGGTGGAATAATACCTTGCCATGGTACAGGCTGGAGACTGGTTGTCTGGGAAGCAGCTCTCCTGAGCTGGAATTGTGTGTCCCAGTAGACAGCAAGGTAAGCATGAGCCAGCACCATGACCTGGTGGCAAAAAGGGGCACCAGCATCATGGGCTGCATTAACAGGAGCACAGCCAGGGGACTGAAGGAGCAATTAACCTCCTCTGCACAGCGCTTGCTAGGCTGCGTCTGGAATACTGCCCACTTTTGGACACCCCAGTTCAAGAAAGATGTTGATTAGTGCGACTGAGTTCATTGGAGGGCTGGCAAGATGGTGCTTAAGCACTCACCGTAAGGAGAAGCAGAGAGAAGTGGTCTCAGAGGTTGCAGGTGACCCAAACAGATGCCTTCCACTACCTACAAGGAGGATATCAAGAAGTTGGAGCTAGGTATTTCACACTGATTTATAGTTGGGAGAGCAAGAGGCATACATTGAAACGTACAAACAAAAATTATCTTTTTTGCCATGAGGATAGTTAAGCAGTGGAAGAGGTTACCCAGGGAGGCAGTGCTGTCTCTGTTGGAAGTTTTCAGGTCCTGACAGGCTAAAGCTATAAGCAACTTGAACTGACCTCACGGTCAACCTTGCTTTGGCCTGGAGGCTGGATAAACACTTTTTCAGGTTCCTTCCAGCCTGAACAATCCTATGACCTTAATGTGACCAGAAGAACTGATACAGCCCTGATCCTGGCACTGATATGACCTGTCTGCATCAGTAAGACTGTTAGACTTCAAAGGGTCATCTAAAATTAAAGGTGGGGATGGTAGAGATACTCCCTAATCCCAAAGATTGTTACAAGTATAGAAAAAGCCTAAGATCAAGATTTAAGAGATTCATTTCGTAAATCACAGCCCTTAGTCTCCTGCTGCCTTTAATGCTTAAAGCTTCTCAACCTGTAGATTTTATGAGTAGCTGGAATCCCTTGTGCAATGAGAGATTTGCTTGTAAGATGCAATACACTTAATTTCTCTCTGAAATAACACCTACCTGTGAAGATTAATTTGGTCGTGTAACTTTGCCACCGAAATAATGAAGCTGTTGATGGACTCTGTTCAGGACACTAAGTGATGCTCTGAAAATGTTCCTCTTGCTGAGATTGCTTCAAACCAAGCCACACAGTTCATGTTAATCCATCAGTTTCTTCCTAAATATTTCATATCTGTGCTATTAATTACTACTTTTTATTTATTACAAGTAAGGTGGGACCTCATTTTGAATGAATTGAGCTTGGTTATCATCATGATGAGCATCTGTCTTCTATGAAGTGATCTACTGGCTTACTGAATGTCTTTCTAATTAACTCACAAATCTTCAGTAATATCACAAGCCCTTAGCTCAGATCATTAGCACAGTATCATTAGATTAGGAGTCATTTAAATATTTCTGGTTTCCTATGCAGAGTGTAAATATTAACTAAATTAATTAAGCAGTGTTTCCTAGTGGCTAGAGAATGCTTCAGGATTCAGATGATCTGGCTTCTGTTTCCAGGTCTCCAGAGATTTTTTGTGTGCCTCAGTGAAAACAATGACTACTTATCTTAGAAATATTATCTATCTTTAGAAGTTACTTTGGAATCCTCAAGTTAATGATAATGCAAAAAGATAGATGTATTTGCTGTTTGTCTTCCTGAATTAACACTAGAGAAGTGTAATTAAATATTGTTTGTACATTATAGTTTTGGGCCTTGAAAAGGAGCTCAGAAGAATTCTTTCCCATTTTAGCATCCCTACAAAAGCAATTATCAATTGTCTCATCAATACAAGTATTAGAGACTGCACTTCACTGTAGATCAATGAAATGATGCACTAAGTTTCTGTCCACATCTGAGTGTTAGTATGATTATTCTGCCACTTACTCGAATTCCAACAAGTTCAATGCATAGATCCTTTCTTGAATTAATTGTGCAATGAGGATGGGGCAAGAGGGAGCCCCAGGTGTATCTAGCAGTAGGATATAAGCATATTGGAAAGTCTGGGGGAGACGTGAAACTGCGTAGTTGGTATTATTTCTTTCATGGATTTAGGTGGCCTTTCTTTGCATGACTGATCATCCCTGTTGTTTTAATCAAATGCTGGCACAAATTCCAGAGGAAGCATTGGATTCCATATCACTTATACATTTAGGTCAAGATTAGTTGTGTTTCTGAAAGGCATGCTTTCATCAAATACAAACTCTTGCATTAAATGCTGGGGTAACTGGAGAGGTTTCATGGTCTCACAGAAGGAGGTGTAAGAGTGGGCTACATGTCGACAGTTCTCTGAGTGAGCATGAGAATTCAGGACTGAACTAAAATGAATGAACTTTTGATATTGGGTCGTGTGGCAGGAACTAAAAATCACAGAATAAATATTTCCTCCAAGTATTAAACAAGGAAAAATCACTAAGAAGGCATTCTTAATGCTTTCCTCTGAATTTTGCAGTAACGTTTTTGCCTGAAGCTTATTTCACTTCTGTCCCCAAGGATATTTCGTGATTTAAGGAAATACCATCCATATTCTTGCACTTCCTTATAGTCATTCTCCTAAGTATCTGACCTTGTGAAATAATTTATTTTTAGCATGTCTGCAGTTCTGATCTTAAACGATCCCTGCGGAAACACAAGATGAGAACTGAGTGGATCTTACTGCTTTCTGTGTGTGCGTGTGCTTTTTTTTTTTTTTTTTTTTTTTTTTTCCCTTCCCAGTGTCTTTTTCACATCCTCTGAGGGAGAGGAGAGGTATCAAGTGCTGCCACTTTCCCATCCCTGCTGCCCGCTGCTCCTTGTCATCTGTGCTGTGGGAAGCAGCCCTTCCTGTCAGCTGCTGACGAAGTGCTGCCGCTACATATCGCCAGCCCTGTGCGTGTTACAGGTACAGGGTAGCCGAGCATGGCACGGTGACAGACCGCCAGGGCAGCTCAGGGAGAACAAGGGTAGAGGGAGAGAAAAGGACTGGATTATTCCTCAGACACCTTAATTCTCTGGGAAACCCACATCGCTTTGCAATAGATGAGCAGCCAGAAAAGTTCATTCTCCACACAGCTGTAATTGAAAGACTTATATCCAAACTAGCAGAAGGCATGCTGTGGTTTAAAGCTTCTCTTCATTCATTTTTAGAAACTGCTAAATATTTTGATGTTTTCAGATACGCTGTACAAAAAAATCTCTCCTTTATAGATCACTGAGAAGAGCAGCATTGCTGTCTGGGACCTTATTTTTTTCACTCCTATTTCTAAGCAATTGTCATAGTTATTAGAACTTCATGAAGCTGGTGGGATAAAAATATATATATTTTCTGCTTTTCTAATTCAGGCACTGTTCTGATTGTCTGCTGGATCTGCCTAACTTAAAGAGTGGTCAGATAATCCCTCAAAGTGATTAAATTTGTTCCCACTCTCCAGCTGCTCTTGTCCCCTTCCCTGATACGAAGTAGTTGATTGTGTAGTTGGAACACGTTGTATTGCAAATGAAGCCTGGTTTGCATAAGTTACCAATTAAAATGTTTGGTATTTTTTTCAGTTAGGACAAACTGTGGCAGTTTCTCAGCCGTTGGGCAG
Source organism: Stictonetta naevosa (assembly GCA_011074415.1). Taxonomy (NCBI): domain Eukaryota; kingdom Metazoa; phylum Chordata; class Aves; order Anseriformes; family Anatidae; genus Stictonetta; species Stictonetta naevosa. The sequence goes on along the minus strand of CM021729.1, from coordinate 67,838,555 downwards.
TCATGTTGGATCTGTTCTGATGACACCCCAAGCTCCTTTTTTTCCTTCACTAAGTAGGTTCTGTGGAGCCCTGGTGGTTTTCCCTTTGATCCTGCCATAAAGGAGGAAGGGCTGCAGGAGGTGTCCACATCTAGCAGGCCAACATCCAACTGCACAGGCGTTATCAACAACAGGGGCTTGGTTTTCACAACCAAGGGGTCCTCTTTGAGGACTGAGGGGTGCTAGGAAGAGACAAGATCCACCTCACCAAGTTGGACAAAACCACTTTTCCCAGAAGGTGGCCTGCCTGGTGAGGAGAGCATTAAACTTGAAATGATGGGGAAAGGTGCAGTTGCATGCATGCAAGATCACAGAGACATGGTGGGACAGACCTCACGACTGGCATGCAGTGGGTGGATGCTGGCTTTGTAGTCATGACAGGCCAAGAACTTGAGTTCAGCAAAGGGAAGATGAAGAAATTGGAGGAGAAGCTGAGAGAGCCTGTTCAGCCTAGAGAAGAGGACACCCAAAGGGATCTTAACAATGTGGACAAGTCCCTGATGGGTGGGGAAGAAGGATCCAGGTTCGACTCAGTAGTACCCAGAGACAGAACTGGAGTCAGTGGGAACAAACTGAAATATGATATATGTCTGAGCACAAGAAAAACACTTTTATTATAAGGGTAGTCAAACACTGGACCAGGTTGCCCAGCCAGGTTGTGGAATATTCATCCATGGAGGTACCCTTGGACACAGTCCTGGGCAACCTGCTCTTAGGTGGCTGCTCGAGGAGGGAGGTTGGACCAGATGACCTCAAGAGGTCCTTGCTGACCTCATCCATTCTATGATTCTCTGACTGTTGTTACTAATCCTGCTCTCCTTTTGGTCTATTATTTGTTATTTTTTTCCTAAGCAATTTAAAATTTAATAAGAAGAATAATGCACATGCCTGGAGTTACCTATGAATGTTCTTCTGCCATATACACCCCTATGGAGAAGAGGTTTAATCACTTCAGTTCACATCCTGCATTTATAGTTAATACTTAGAGCCTTAAAGGAAATATTAAACAGCTAATTTCCTCTTGAAGTTTCAAGTTGCACATGTCACTGCATAGAAAATGATGGTGAGCAGCTGGGAGTTAATGTGCCATACACAAATTCTTATGAATCTGTATAATAGAGTATATACACATATTATTAATCTTGTAAGAGTGATATAAAATGGTACGATACATCTTTTAATTTCACTGGAGATTTTTTGCGAAATAGGCTTTGATGACTTATGTTACCAGAGTATATGTTTCTATTAAAAGTTAAAGATGTACTCATTTAGGATGAAATTTTTAAAATGGAAGAAAAATAACTTCTGTAAAAGATAACATTTCATTTTGAGATTTTGACCAGTTTGTGTGGGTTCTTTTTATATAGTCCTCCAAAGTGATGGGAAGAGGATTTTTCTCTGATCTTAAATAGACTTTACAGGATACGTGGGTTTTATATGGAAATTTATTTTAAGGTCATGATGTGTACTCTGATTTTATTTTATTTTTTTTGTTGTGAGTGTTCTGGAAATTACCAGATGAAGATAAACAACAGGTGGAAATGGGAAGAAGGATGCTTATATCCATCTCACTGGATTCCCTCTTTCCACAAGAAAGAGTGGTGAGGGTGGATGAGCTTGAGTTACTAGTGTCACAATCAGTTCAGCTACAGCTAGAACAGCTTTTCTGAGTGCAGTCCAAATCATTTTGTCATGGGGACAAGTCAGCAGTGGGCCAGAGCCTTTGGTGAATTTGGGGCTACTCCTGTTTGGCCAGAGAGCAGTACTTTGCTATACACACAAACCCCACCAGGAAAGGGCCTGACCCCAGGCACCTGTTCCCTGCTGGTGTGAGAGCTGTGTTACCACAAGCAAATAATGAGGTAGTGACTTGCTTTTTTCTGCATTTCTACACATTACAGTCTTAAAGCGTGAAAGAATGACTCCAATTTGAGGGGATTTCTGCGGACTAATGGAGGAGAAACACCAAGTGCTTCAGATCCATTGCACGTGCAGTATTGAGGTTTTTGTGCCAGAAGTCCAGTGCCTCTTCTGTTGGGCAGTCAGCAGCGATTTCTAGCTGAGGACTAAATTTTTGCTATGAATTTGTGGCAAAGATAAATGTTATTGTCCGTGTATTCTAGCTAGCTTGTGTTCGGAAGATGTCATTTACACAAGATGATACAAAAGAGGGCTGTCAGGTTGGCAATTACATCTTGGCTTCTAGTTTTAACTCTACTTTGCTGAGAAGTTTTTCCTCCAATATGATAGCAACAGCGGCAGCCACAAAATCCCCAGAGCTTGAGGGCTGGTGGGATAAACAGACTTATGCATGGAAAAATAGCTGTGCAAAACTAGTTTAAGTCGTTGACACCTCTAATAGGAAAAACAGTTGTTTTTCTGAAATGGTTTTCAACATTATGCAGAAGGGGTTTCACCTTATGTTTGCTAACTGCTGCTAACTAGCTAAATGTACTCTGTACCTGGAAATAGAAAGTGACGCTCGTTCTGTTTCTGCTTGAGGCAGATGGCAATCAGCACATCACTCTGACCAGTGCTGCGACGTCCACGAGTTTTTCTTACACCAAGCAGCCTCCCGTACCATTGCCAAATTAATCAGAACTGCAAACCTGCTCTCCGTTTGTTACCGTCACTAAAAGAAGTTAGAAAGGCTTTTGTAAATAATAGGTCATCGTCTGTCTGTGCGTGCAGCCTGGATGCTATCAGAGCACAAAGACCACAAGCAACACGTGCCTGAATATTAAGTAGTCTGCTGTCTTCATGCAGCTGTTTGTTCCTTCTATATGATCCATATAGTCAGGGAGGAAAAAGAAACGATAGCCCCACTATGGGACAGAGGCTTTTTTAATAAATCAGGAAAGAAACATGAAAATGTCAGCTTAATCAAGCATTTAAATTTTATTAATCAAGCCTAATTTTTATGAGTGCAAATAATCTCTGAAGCTGGACAAATTTGCTCTAGATTGCATCAGAAACATAATTTTAATATTTAATGGCCTGCTGAATTTAAATGGAGAATTATCTTTATGAAACATGCTCTTCATAATTTGCCATTAAATGAGAAATGAACAAATCAACATAAATCTTACATAAAGGTTATTTAACTAAATGTTGGTACTATAAATATTTTAAATGCATTAGGCACTAATTTAACAGTCACAGAGTACACTATATAAAGATATAAGTTGGGCAGGAAGCATTTCTCTCCCGCAGCATAATAGGATGTAATACTGTTGGCTGTCTGTGCTACAGTTAAACGAGACTGTCCACACTGCAAGCATAATCCTTGCATCAGGGGTTTTAATACAATATTAGAGTATGAAGTAACCCCTTGCTAAAAATTTACATGGCACTTCTCATACCATTTACAAAGAACAAACGCACTACAGAATTTGAATATTTTGGCTGCCTTTGGTCACTTCAAGACGAAACACCAAAATCTAGCCCTAGATATTTCCAGCATTTAAAAAATATATATTTATTTTCTTCCAGTCATAAATCATTCATCTGTTAATTTAAATTTTGCCACACTTTTTCAATTATAACCTTGCAATATTATTGGCATCTAAGAGAAAATTGAAGTTCACTGCACACAGATGCATTTTTTTCTACGGGACTGTTTTAATGATATATTTTTTTTTGCATTTGCATCAAGATTTACATGGCAACAAGACTGACTTGACAACTTATAGCACTTATATAACTATTATAAATAAGCAATATTTTATAAACGTAAGATCAGTTTAGTTTGCATTGAAAATTCCCATAGTCATGTGAATTTTTTATCTAGCTTCAGTTTGTTTTCATTTTCCTTAGGAACATTATAGTTCAGTTTAGACTTTAATAACTTTGGAACTGTAGTACAGTGCTAATATATTAATCAAAATGTATCCGTATCTGTGTGTTTTTTTTAAATTTTACTGAAATTACATTAATATCTGTATTATATACATTGTTACATAAAATTAATAACATATTTTTTCCTACTGAAAATATTCTCAACTCAAACTTATAATGTAATAGTTTGTTTCACACTCACAAGCTTAGATTTATTTGGACAAACACTGTTTTGTAAGAGTAGGGTATCTGGTGCTACTAGAATCCTTAAATTACTTGAAGAGAATTAGTAACAATGAAAAGCACCATTGTCTCTTCATACTGTTATTAATACAATAAGCTATTTTATTATGGAGAACTCTCAGAAAATTTAGTGAAGCTGCTTTTTTAGTAGCCCTGTATAGCAAACTTACCGTTGCATGTAGCCATGCAAAGAATGGCTAGGTTTTTTGTTTGTTTCACAGAGCTGAAAATGAAGCATTCTAAAACCAGAAATATGACATTTTCAAGTGCACAGTACATGCTGAAGCCTTTAGATGGAGACATACTTCAAATAAACACCTAATATTCAGTTCACAGTGTATTGTGTAAATACTAGAAAGAGCTAAAATAGGGAACCAAATATTGAAAAAAAAAAAAAAATAGAGAGAAGATGGCCTTCTACTTATGCCATTTTGTATAAAAAATGACATATTCTTAACTATTTTAGCAACTGAATATTGAGGGCATATAAAGCTGACAGCAGGAGAAAGGTTACATGTTCTTATAAACTGTATTTACTGCCTATGTATGTTGCCAAGAAATTCATTATTCTGCAAATAAAAATTCTGTTGTTGACATTACAGAACTACTTGTAATCAGTAGCATGCATCAAAAAGCATCTGATAGCCACATTAAAGTCTCATTTCCTATTAAGAATCAGACTAAATTACAACATGAGCACTTCCCAGAATAAGCTAACAAAATGCATTCTGTAAGAAGAAATAATTGTATTTGAGTGTCTCTGTAAAAATCAGGAAGTATTTTATCAGCAAAGTACTAATGCTTTTCTTTTTAGTCTGCTGTCTTCTGTACTGCAATATATTCAACCTTACTGGCAAGCTTATCACACTAATTATTATTACATCTAGTGGTTCAGTTATCTTGATGATTACTGCAGATGAAATACCCCAAGGTCAAAACATTAATAGTATAAATCAGGATCGGTTGTATTCCAGATATACTACAGTACTAAATCAGAATCTGTTAATTTGATTTTTATTTTTCTTATAAATGCAGTATGAAAAGGTAGGCATTTTAATTAAGCTGTATCTCTTGCAAAGTTTCTCCTTAACAATTCAGAGAAAGTAGCAGCCATCATGTCGTGAAAATGACTACAAAAACACAGCTACAGTGGGCTTACTGATGATGAATGCTTTTGCTTCAACTTTGAAATTACCTGAAAGAGCCTAAATGATTTTACATATCATTGTTAATCCATACACATTGCATAATTTTATCTTGCATTTTACACACAAACACCGCGAATTGAGTGACAGGCGAATGTATGGTACAGTCTACATCTAGACAACATGGATTACATGAAATCCAAACTGTCCTGAGCAGTACAATTCTGACTGCACCCTTTGTGTATCTAAAATGTATTTAATTCTGAACCAAATCTCATTCCCTTATATTTTGTCTTCTGAAAGTACCTTCTTCTGTACCTTTATGTGAAAGTCAAAATGTCTGCAGATATTTTGACACTGTAGCATATGATACAGCATAAATAGTTTTCTTTTTCACTTAAGGCCACCTATGTTTGAAGGACTAAA
>CM021729.1:67822166-67832765 GCA_011074415.1 Stictonetta naevosa | reverse complement strand
CTTTACTTTGCATATTAGTGCAAAGCAAGTATCTGGTACTGATATATAAAGTCATCAGAGTTTCTTCTGGGTGGGTGTTTCTGTTGGATTTGCCAAAGAAGTTAGAACAGAAGACAATTCATGATGTAACCTTTGGTGTGCACGTTTTGTCTGAGAAACAGCAGGCTGACACTAAGAGAGAAGGGCTTTTAAAAGTGGTGTTAAGTTTCAACGTGCGATTTTTCCATGAAGCACTTAGATTCACGACAAATTGTAAAGTTATCTACTATCACTGATTTTTGATTCAAGATGCTTGTAAGTAATTACAATTTAAGCATACTTTGCAGGTGTTGATATTAGAAGTTGCAATTAAATATTTTTTTTTCAGAAGTCCTATACTGGTTTTAGATTACTAGATCATTTTCAGAATAAATGCAGCTTGCAATTAATTAACTTGCTAAGAAGACATTCTAGCCCACAAGTATTTGGGCTTTGTCTATGATGCAAATACAGTGGTTGTGCTTTCTTCTGGTAATCTTGCTTGACCTAGCTACACGTAGATGCTGCTTTGACAAAACAAGCGCTTCAGCAATCTTGTATGAATTATGAATTGCACAATATTTATAGACAAAGTTATTTTGCCTCATAGAGGGTAGGAATGGGTCAGTAGCAATGTCAGTGTGTGGTAATTAGTCTGTACGCTCTTCCCGATTAATACATTTTTAACAGGGCTATTTTGCACAGAAAGGATCTTATTTTGCAACATTTAAACAACATCTGCTTACTGTTTAGCTGTGAAGTAGCTGACATGCCATATTTGAGGATGTCTACGTGTGTTTTTTAAAATGTCATCTGTATTAGTATTACATTCAAGGAACAGTACCAAGAATCAGGTTCTTTCAAGACCTTCTACCAGTATGCGGCATATAAGTCTGTGACAAGTGACATTACAGAAGGTCATGTCACTTTTAACTGCTTGCATTAGATCTTTCTGATTTCCCCAGTGCCCTTCCTTTGTTTGATTAATACTACTTGATTTCAAGCAAGCTATCGGAAGGCATAATTTAGAGTGAGTGTTCTAGGGGCAATCTAAGATTTTTGCCATAGAACTTTTAATAAAATAACTCTAATGTTTCGTTTTATCTTCATATGCTTTTTCCTGTTCTCCCTCTCTCTCCCTCTACCTCCTTTCCCTTCTCCTCCCTCTCCCCATTATATCTCCCTAAGGTATAATGGTTGACATAGAGATTTGAATAACTACTGTGTTGCTTCAAACCCAAGCAGCACATACGCGCTTTATTTGAATAGCAACGAAGGACTATCAAAAGGAAAAAAAAATCCAAAATGGATTTTTTTCTACACTATTCTTAGTACGATGTTAAACCGAAATCTGTTGCTGAGCTTCACTGAACATATCTTGAAAAGCCTTACTTTGTTCTGCAAAAATAGGTTGTACTTCAGTATACAGCTTGTGTTAGGCTTCAGCATACCAATTATTCATATATCATACGATTATGAAGAATCTGTTTTCCTTGTTTTAATTTCTGCCAAAGTTCTGAAAACACTCGAATTTGGTGCTGTAATAAATTGTATTATTGTGTCAATATTGTCCGAACATTCATGGTATTTTTTAACTCTTCCTTCTGAATTTCAAGAAAAGTGAGAGCATGGACTATGCTTCATATGCTTTAAAGAATAATTCCTGCATCTTGGGCATGTGAACACTTTTACTACATTTTATTTTGCTACTGTAATTGAATTCTGTTTCCTTTCCAGACAATTCAATACTCTAAAGTTCAATGTAACTGGTGGTATGACTAACCTAGAACAAGAGCACAGATTGGTAGTGGCTTTTGAATTAAAAAATGGAATGGAGGAGCTGGAAATCTGGGATCAGGGGATTTCAAAGGACTTTTTATGTCCTTTGAACAAGCTAACATTTTGCTACTCTATAGAAGCTTGTAAAGTAGTTTGAGATCATTAGATGAGGAAGAAAAAAAAAAAAAAAAAGTGAATTTGAAGTATTATTATCCAGATAATTTAGAATGGGTATTGTCATGTAAGTGATTTCAGTGAGGTGCCATCATTTGCAACAATTTTAGAGGTTTCCAATTCAGCTAATTGTCTCCAAGCTAACTTTAGCACTAAAGTGAGATAGGCATTCCACTGTTCAATCCTGTCAAGACAAGGAATTTCTGGATGTACATAAAAGAGATCTTTAAGTGTCTGGGGAATATTAATGTTCAAAAGTAAGAGACCTAGTGAGTTTAGTCAGCTCCAGGCGTAGGCAGTATCTGAGTCAACAGATTTAGGTTTATACCTTGTGCTTTAGTCACCTAATGATGTAATTACAGACCTTTTTGTGTGTGGCAAAACTGATTTAAGAAGGTTTCCATCGCATTGCAGCCCTTAACAGCTTGTTTTCATCCTCTCCTCAGTTCACCAATTCCTCTGTAGAGCTGATGCAAGCAATTCTGGAGCTGCTATATAAACTGGGTCACTAAAACCATCCACATTAGAAGTCTTAGGGTGGATTTTCTTTAAGAACTGGTTCATTCCAATGATGTAGTTACAGTTGAGCTCCACGAACACTTGGAACAGCGTAGGGACGATGAGAGTGAGCTACCCTGAGAGGAGAGGAACAAGTAGTTGATGCAGGTTTATGAGAAGCTGAAGATGTCTTTGCTTCCACAGAAAGGTCTACGACACTGTGTCCTCGGGGATCTCCAAGTTGGATCCATAAAATGGAGCACTGAACTAAGCAGGAGCTAACAAGCATTTCAAAAATACGTTCTCAACACTTCCATCTCTCCATGCTAAAGAGTTCAACTAGCATATCACCATCTTGAACATTTTGGTCCTTGTCTCTGATCCTCCTTCTTTAAGAAATAGAGCAGAGCTGACCCAGAGGGGGAGCAGAGCTGCCTTTCTGTGAAGGCTGGCCTCAGGTTAGAGGCTGCAGACGATCCAGGCAGCCAGGCCCTTCCTGTTGAAACTGCTCTGCTTTGCAGAAAAACATAAATAAATAAATAAATAAATAAATAAATAAATAAATAAATAAATAAAAAATAAAAAATTGAAGAGGGGTTGTTCATGAGTTGCTTGGGTTGTGTTACTAACATGTGCCATTGGACATGCTTACTCTTTACTGTTCTCTGTGTTTCTAGTACTGCTTTTGATTCTAAGCTCCAGAACCCAGTAGCCAGTAGGTATAATTGGAGGCTCCCTCCCCTCCAAAATCCCACAGATGTTATTGGAAGTGGTTTGGGAATGGATTCAAACTAGAAGAGCATCTGAAATTGGAAATGCTGTGACCTGTGCTGCTGATGTAGGCAGAGTACTTTGCTGTGGATGCATGCTATATCAATGTTATGTGTTGTTTACATTTTGCTGGGGCCCTTGGAGCATTATTAACTGGGATCTTCTTGATGGTTGAGCTAACCCATTCCTGAATTTTGCCCTCGAATCATGTTAAAGTCCTCCAGCTCTTAGACGTGGATTTCAAGCAGCTGTGTTTGGGGACTAATTCTGAGGTTATAATTTGAATGTATTGTCCTAAATGGCAAGTACATTAAGCCATTTGTGTCGGCTATATAACAAAGTAAACGATCATTTCATATGGTGGCAACTCTATAACATAGGCCAAAGTACTGATGTTTCATACTAACGCATTTTTTTTCCTTCTCTTGACCTTTTTTCTGCGTGTTTTATAATGCATAATGCATGTTTTTTGTTAGGCATCTATATGACACTGGGCTGGGTGGATCTTTGCTGAGCTTTGTTATGGCTGTTCTTATATTACAATAAGTATTTACTTATAAATAACGATGTAAGTTGCCACATCTTTCCTCATATAAGTGGGTACCAGTTTATTTAAATTCTGTCAACAGAGAATTTTCTCCCATCAAGTAGGCTGAAGAGTTAATCACAGTGTTATGAGAGAGGGATTTGTGACTTTATATCATAGAATCATAGAATGGGTTGGGTTGGGTTTTGAGACCAATTCAGCCACAGCCCATCTTCAGAAAGTCATTTCATTGCTCTGTAAACTGGATTTAATAGAGGTTCATTTCATGCTCATGCTGTGATTAATAAATTATTAATATTTGTAAAATTAATTGAATGAACGTATATATTTCATAGTGTTAGACTGAAAAGATAATTTAAATGGAAAAATATATGTGTACATGTGGCAGCTACTGTTAGCAGTGAATGTGAGGAAAGTTAGATGCACAGATTGTATAAAATCACTATTAGAAACATAGTGTTAATGCTAATAGAGCATATGGTATGTGTCACTGTTGTAGATTGTAAGAGACAAGCTAATATGAATTTATTCCTAGCTTTTTATTCTTCAAAAATATCTTGATATATGCTATAAATTTTATTTAAAATGTTACATGTTTCTCTAGGTAACAGTAAATTTAAAGCAAGAGTGTGTGTGTTCTGTATAGCCACCAGTGGAGCTGACAAAGGATTCCTTTAGTTAAAACTATCACACATTGAATTTTGAACTACCTTTTAAATACTTAAATTGTCAAGCAAGCATTTTGCACAGGAAGGGTTTTCAGTATATAATTCCCTAATGTAGGTCAATTACAGTTATAACACATTCCAAAATTTGAATCTCTAGATCAGGAGTTTTTTCCTGGTTGTACACTTTCCTTCTGTGCATTTATTTCAAATGTTAATAAAGTTTTCATCTACAAAAGGTTTAGAATTGACAGAACAAAACTCTTCCTTTTTAAATCATGACAACTACTACTGTTTCTGTCTGCAGGTAGTGGAGGACATGCTAGAGGACGAGGAAGAAGAGGATGACAGAGATGACAAGGTAATTATCTTTCCTAGCACTTGGGTACCTGGGGATGGGAGAATTTAGACATGACACTGTTTTTACAGACAGTTAAAAAAGGAGTTGAAGTGTTTTAGTCCAGAAAATTGGACAGAGCTGTTTATCATCCTAACAATGCTACTGTGTGTTGCAGGAAAGAATAGAGGACTATAAATCCTTTTTTTTTTTTTTTCTTTCTTGGTCCGGAGCTGGGTCAAATATTTTTTCTGCCAAGAACGAAAATAATTCAGCTTGTCTGGAACTTGATAGCTCTTGTGAAGATAACTGCAGTGACAACTGTTTTTGAAGGACAAAAATTTGTCCTGTCTTGAGTATTACAAATAGGGCTGCACTTTACCGGGAAAATGGTGTAAAAATAGCAACTCCATACTGGTTAAAGACGGGATATTGACATCTATAATTTTCAAAGAATTACTTGGTAGAAGAATGGCTGAAATGTTTTGCACTCTGTATGACATTTAAATAATCACAATTCTCATAGGCATCCATTTGATCTGAAGTTGGCGTAGTGGCCCAGCAAGGCAGGAAACTATTGCAGATGCTATTGGAGGAAACTGGTTCACTTTGGAGGCTGCTGGTTGGGTTGAGGATTGCAACCACAGTAAATAACAGCTCGTTTCCACATCTTATTGAGCCAAGCTATGGGACTGCTTGGATTGGTTGTCCCCCAGGGAGAGGGAAAAACCAGAGAAAATAAATTAGAATGACCTTGCACCACTGAAGCAATGGCTAGCGCTGGCAGGACACCTTTCTGGTGAGACAAGTACAGTGCAGATAGTCCTGTTGTTTCTGGTATTTTGATACCAGTGAGATGGTATTTGTGAAAGAAAAGGAAAAAGAAAAGCCAAAAAAAAAAAAAAATGATAATTTTACAAGAATTGTGTATAAAAATACAGATGATTTTAACTTCACAGATGTTCACACACTTCTGTTGTAGTAAAGCAGTGATTTCTTTTTTTCTTTTTTTTTTTTTTTGAGAGGAGAAAAACAGTGTATCTTAATTTATGCCCTTGACCTTTGTTTCTAGTTGAGATGTACAGTTATATACCACTGTAAGAATTCATATGCTGGCAGCAGCATTTGAAATGTCAGAAAATTCACTGTGATTAGTTAATCCCCTGAATGATTATTTTTCTGTTAGCTAACACCTAAGATCTGAGAGATGATAAAAAAGGAGTATTTTCCTCATTCTGTTGCCAGCTCAAACATTTTACAATTGACAGAAAGATATTATGTGAAATTCTTCTATACATCACTTAAATCGTTAGCTACATCATTTCAGAATTGGCAAACACTGTAGTAACAAAACCTTCTTTTACAAAACACATAGGTGATGGTTTTTAACACTAAATGATATGAGCATGCACTTCTGGCAATAAAATATATGATTTATTGCAAAGGTCAGCCATGTAGCTGTGAAGAGCTTGTATTTTAACTCAACATGCTGGCTTTGAATCATCATTTCTCTTCTGATAAACACTGATCTGCCATCCATTTGAGGCCATTTTCTCCTGTTTGTTCCTGCTTTATTATTAGAGCTGGTGCAAAAGTATCATCCCAGTAGTACGTGTGCTCCTGGATATTTTAAATAACTGTGATTAGTTCACAAAGAACAATGCTTGCCTGCTTGTAGTTTAAGTCAGACACTGTAGTTACTACGTGGTTGGTTTTGGAGATTGCTGAACAAACTCCTTAAAAAGGGAAGATGGAGGTGGGGGGCAGGCCCCCTCTCCCCAGCACCCCTCGCCCAGTTCCGTGGCTGTTAACAGATGCCAGGCAGATGCACCCAGTTAGAAATATCACTCTAGGTTTCCATGTTGTGATCTAACATTTAGCTTTCTCAAATTGACAATAGAGTTCATACATTTTTCTAGATAAAGTTACCAATATCGAATAAAAGTAAGTACTAACATTGCCACGTGCATTAAGTGAGACCCTCTATTGAATATTTAAGAGCTGTCTTTCTGTATAGAAGGTGTTTAGGATTATCTGTATAATTTCAAAGCTGCTTCCATTACTGCAAACATTTTGAGTTCTCATAATTGAATATGCTGTTTGAACTGAAAAGAAAATTACGCTTCTTAAAAATACGTGGACTACCATGTATATTCAATATCCCTCAAAGCAGGCATTATTAGGCACTGGGCTAAACTGTAAAACATAAGTGCTTCTCTAGGACTGAACTTTTTGCTGTTGGAAGTGCAGTAGGGTGTTTTTTCCTTTGTGGTGCTCTCGGACGTACTCTGTTTATTACTACGGGTCCTGTTAAAATGGAAGGAGTGCAGTTTCATATTATTCTAATTCACATATATGTTTTCCTAAAGCTGTGTGCAAAATGAAGTTTTGTGAGAAAACATAGACACATTTTTAACACCAGCTGGTGGTGACCTCTGGCTTTTATTATTTCTCTGTTTTCTCATATGGTAAAATAGAAAAGTCAGGTAAATGGGTCTTCTTATGTGATAAAAGTAAAAAGATTAATAAATGTGCCAAAGCCTCGCCTTAATTGAAACTGAAGCATATGTTGCAAGTATGTGAAATATGTCCCAGATGTTTGGCCATGGCTGGTGTCTTTGCTCGCCGTGATTACCACAAGGCAGCTATTAGTCCTGTAACCTTTGGACTTAACGGTAAATGGGGTATTACATGGCACAGAACTGGAGCACCTGTTTTCCATTCAGCAAAGACCCCTGGCAGGCTCTACCTAAGCCTATCCGTATGTTTTCACTTAGCAGATTGTTGGGCGATTATGAAAAGTGTCTTTCTTTAGAGCCAGCTTAGATATTAGTCACTTACTTGCAGGGAAAGGGCAACTCCTGGGCTACTTGATGAGGTCCGTGTGGGCGCGCGCTGATGTAGGTTGTGGGATGCGTGATGGAGGGCTGTGGCCCAACACCCCCGTGTCACAGGGCTACAGAGGTAATAAGATGAGGATGATAAGGACTCAAATGCATGCAATTAGTTAAAGTAGTGCATTTTATCAATAGTGGTGTGTGTGTTACTGTGAGGAGTTTGACAAGGTAGACTTACACAACATACTGGCCTCTAATATTCTGTATTATTATTATTATTTTATTTTATTTTACCCTCTGCTGCAATTAAAGTAGACAGGAGTGTCAATTTAAGGTCACAGGATGTTGGTTTTTTTGTTGTTGGTGGTGATTTTTTATTATTATTATTATTTTTACTGAAGAATATAAAATTTCATCTTCAGTTGCAGTATGACTAATAAAAAATGGCAAGTACATTTCTTGCTATATCAATTGCAAAGTAACGTTTAACAGTTCAATACTTTTTTTTTTCTAATTTTGTTTCTTTGCCATGTTACCTATTTAAGAACTGAGATGAGTTTGTCTCAGACATTTGTCCTTAGTTTAATACTAGTTTTTCAAAGAAATAGCACTGGATTCTGCATCCCATATGTTCTCTATTGCTTGCTAAATCTATGCCAACCAAAGATTTACAGTTTAATCTGATTTCTCTCTCTCCATTTTTTTTGGCTCCCTTCCAAACACTGGCTTACACACTATCTTAGCAAACTAGGGTCAGTTAAATTACATGAAGTTAAGTTATCAACAAGCTATCAAAAGGGTTTTTACACAGTTATGTAATGATAATGTAGTGGTCAATATGCATAATCTACACATGTAATAAAGATTTTAGTTTGTCATTTTAAAAGTCCAGGTACACTTTTCGCATAGCTTTATCCTTTGAACAAGTTCCACATAGATTTCAGATATTTGCAGAGAATTTTAGCTCAGCATTTTGTGGGAAGCACTCAGCATACCACAGAATTGGGCCAGTGAGTAACACCACTATCACAGACTGAAAAGAAAGAAGACACATGAGCACTATTCTATTTTATTATTATTATTATTAACAGTAACAATATTTTAGTAATACCAAATACTCCAATCATTTGTACTCTTTGACAACTCTTTCCAGGCCTTGTTCTTTCAAAAAAATCTATGCAGTTCTCATTCAATTTTAGTATATTTCAAGACAAAAAGGTTTTTTTTGTTTGTTTGTTTTTGTTCAAGACAAAAGCTCTTACAATGAAGGATAGTTGAATCAATTTAAAACATTTTAAATCTTTTAATCATCTTTGCCAAGAGGTACCGACTTTGTTTTCAGGCCAAGCCAAGTTTGTAACCTGTCTCAATAGCCTGTCCTGCCTTTTTTTCCAAGAGTATATCATGAGCAGGAGAGAAGATAAACTCAATACAGTGTATACTTTCATGTTCTATAAAAGAGAAGCTTGTAATCTATTGTAGTGGCAGTTGATTCCTATAAAACAAATGGTGGGAAAACAAGAAAGAAATAGTCAGTGGAGTAAAAAGAGAACGTTCCAAATTGTTACAGATAGGCACACAAGTTCAGCTGTAGCTTGATTCCACCATTAGAAAGCTACATTCACTAACATTTAAATATCAGCTGTAAATAAGCCTCCATTTAAGCTGCAGCTGCACATGAAACTGTTGTCCCCTAAAGACTTAGGGGATTATCACTACTTATGAAACAAACCTACAGCAGAGGACTCTGGAATAATAAGTAGCTGCAGGAGAAGTCAAGCAGTTGGTTTTGCCTCAGTTTAGTTATTCACAGAGGGGCAGTCGTAAGGATCGTGAGGTTTACGTCATAATTGTACCTACTAGGAGGGGTGAAGGGGCAGATTGCTTCAGCCCAGGAACTGAAACACCAGCTGATGCTGTTTTCCGGTCTTTGGATCATCCCAGTCTCAGCCATGGAGCCAATTCTGCCTGGATGGACCTTGCATCACATGGACATTTTGCACAGTCACTTCCTTAACCTTCAATTTCATAATTTCATCCCACTCAGGACTAGGGCACCAAAGGGGTTCCATGATCAAAGCAGGCACCTTTGAGAACAGATAACTGAGAGATTTTGATCTTGCAGAATCAGGCTTCTTTACCCCAGTGCAGTCAAAATGAGTGTAATAAAACAAATATTAGTGAGATCAGTATCTCACTAATATTAGTAACATCGTTAGTGACATTTGTCTTTAAAGTCTGGCACTTTAAAGGTGTGTGAGATTGTCTCTGGAGGACTGTGGGTCTATAAACCGTTGAACAAATTACACTCCTCCATGTATATGATTTTTTTTTTCACCTGTGACTAATGTAGTGTGGGTAATGTTCTTAATTTATTAAGCAATCCAAGTATAATTCAATAAATTACTAAATTAAATGAAGAATATGTCTTAATTATGTTAGCTGTTTCAGAATATGACATAATTTTGCCCTACATTTTCCCTCTACCTTTAGTATTGCTTCTCAACATAACCAAGCTGAATGACATTGCTTGAGACTAAGCAAAGGTCTGTTTTTTTACCAAGCTCCTCAAAAAGTGGCTGTATAAAATGAGGTGTAGTAAAAGCATCTGTATGGTCTTCTCAGTGACTCAGAGGAGAGGGATGAGAAGTGTTAAAGGAAAAGAGGAAAAGGTTTTACTGCTGGGTTCTCTCTATCCCCTAACATGAGTATTTGTCATCCATCCAAATATTTCTTCAGGTTTATTTGTAACTTGCCATTTTGTCCTTCCGAAGAGCAGCCCAAAACACCTGTTTTAGAGATGTTTTTTGGGCTTGCCCTACAGCAAAATGTAGAACCCATGATACCGAACAGGTCTTCATTCAAGTTGCTCAGAAAGCAGAGGTGGCAATGGGCAAGGCACAACTTTGCAAGCCGGGTAGAAGAGTGAGGTGGTTTCAGATGCACTAGCGTGAGGTTGAGTGAGTGCTGCAC
>CM021729.1:67798989-67822066 GCA_011074415.1 Stictonetta naevosa | reverse complement strand
GATGCACTAGCGTGAGGTTGAGTGAGTGCTGCACGGACCCAGTCCCTGGTGGTGAGATGTGTGGCGGACACAGCACACATGAACGTGAATGAAGGAGTGGCAGAAGATGGTGAGGACGATGCCCAGTAATGTGGCTCTCTGCAGCAAGTCATGGTCTGGGTTTTCAGCTGAGGTTTGCTCCTGAGGCCAGCGGCACAGCACAACTGAAAGTCTTTCTTTAAAGCTAGGTAGGTGCTTTTTGCTTCACTGAAATGCTTGCAAGAAAAAGTGCAATGTGAACTGCAAGCATTTCGCAGGACAGTTGATCAGGTATTGCTGTGCTTTATGCAGACAGATACAGGCAGAAGGGAAAATAAATTGCAGTTTCTTGCAAACAGTATGTATATATTTTGTGTGCAGCTTGAAACATCAATGAGTCAGTAGATTTTGTATTGTTTAGATAATGCAGATGTGTGGATCCGTTAAGAATTTGCTGGATAGGCCATCCAGAAAATGTAATCCTGACAAAATGAAGCAGGCACCCTTGCCCCAAAGAATTTGAGTGCAAAAGCTGCTCCCAGATGAGCGTGGTGTGCAATCAGCATCGGCAATGTGCAGTGGCATCCACAAAGACAGAGTGCAGTGTGGCAGAGGGCAGTGTCTGCTGCCACTCAGGTTTCATTTGCAGCTCGTAAACAGCTAAATTGGGTGTAAGTAAAGCTTGTGGAGAAATAGTACATATAATTGGCTTTGTTCTACTTCTTTTTAGTTTTGTAGATATCAATCTTATGCATTTACTGATCACTATTGTAAAAGATGCAAAGTTGTGGCAGTTTAGTGGGGAATCTAAATGAACTGCTAAAAATCACCAACTTCAGAAAAATTCAGATATGCTTCTGTTCAGAAAGGGGTAACTTTTCCCATCCATCCCAGCAGATGTTTGTGGACATACAGCTCCTAACTGACAGAGACTTCAGATGTCTAGAGACTTTGCTACGAGCTTTTTGCTACCAGGTACCTTCTGCTCCACTGCCCTACAGTATACTTGTCTTTTGGAGAGTTCAAATTGTATTTGAATACTTCTGCAGAGAAGACAGCTTCTCCACGGCAGAAAAAGGCTTCTTGCCTGTTCCTCCATCCTGCATCCCTTCCTAGTTTCTGCTGGGATGGCAGTTCTGTCTTTGCTGATTTGTTTCTTGGTTTTGGTGTGTTTTGGGAACTGGTATATGCAACGCACCACATTTTCTAATGCTCACGCTCCAGAATGATGAAGTTTACAGGCCAATTATTTAAACACAGGAACTTTCCAGTAAAACAGCTTTGTAGATTTCAACGTACAAGTGAAGGGAAGAATATATTGCTTTTCAGTGTGGAAAAAATACATATTTCTGTTACTACCTTCCTGTACCATGGCTAGCAGAGACTTGAAAATAGCCAGGCAGACAGGTGACTGTAATATGAGGGATGAGCCTTTCCTAATTTCTGCAAAACTGTATCCCTGTTTGGATAGTTTATGAGGCTTGGTGGGAGGTCTGAGCTGGGGAGGAGGCAGCAGTTTGCCAGCCCTCAGCAGAAATCTGCAGATTTGCTCCATTTGAGAATTCCCTCGTGCATTCATTCCCACAGAGGGAAGGAGCCCGCATCCTTCAGGTGGGGCTGGGACCCACCACGGCTGCTCCTGCTCGGTGTGAGCTCCTGCCAGGTCTGGACGGCATTTCCTTTGGGTTCACTGGCTTTTCTGCTGAGTCCCACGCTGGGAGCAAGGACACCACCCCTGAACCTGGTGGGAGCAGCTCTGAGTGGAGGAGCCTGCAGGAGGTGGAACAGGCAGAAGGAGACGGGGCTGCAGAGACAAAAACAAACAAACAAACAAACAAACACAGAGACGACTTAGGGAATGGATTGGCACCAGGTGGGCAGGGATGCAGCAAGGGGGAGCCCAGGGGGAGCAGAGGCTGGCTGAGCATCCACGTGGGTACGTGCAGAGCTAACCCCAAATTTCAAAGGTGTTGGTTTTGGAAGCCAACTTCACCACCTCAGTAGCACTTTGGATGTAGCCTTTGGTATACCATCTAGATAGACCAGAAAATTAGAATTTATAGCATATGGAATAGCAATAAACAAATGTATTACCACTCTTGCTTAGTATTAAGTGTGGCTTAAGGACTGGGGTGGTATCTGTGTTATCTGCATGATCAGCAAATGTATGTTTGACTGGTTTGGGAACAGATGAGGTAACACGATAGGTTAAAATACAGCTGTAGCAGTCTGATAATGCAATGTTTTTTATTGATTGTCTAACTGAGTAACTACACTGGGTATTTGGTTTGCTTGTCACAGTGCTTAATGCCTGGGGTAGTTGAGCAAGTTACTTTTCCACTGAGTTGACCTCAAAGTCCCACAGTCTTTCAATCAAACTCCTCAGATTTCACAAGCTGGCAATTCCTTTCCTTTTCTAATGGGCTATAGTAAAGAAAATGTGTCACCTTTTGCACCATGTAATACTAAATCAGATCAGAATTCATGCACAATTATGTCAGTGGAAATCTAATATTACAGACTTGCTTATCTTGAGATAGCACATGGAAAAATAAACTTGCACAACTGACAGAATTACTTGATTCTACAGATAGGTTATTTGTAAGTAATTGAGCTGAAGAATGTATGTGGATTATTTTCATGCATTTCAAAAAGCATATAAGAAAAATGGGTAATAAATATTTAAGTATTGTTTCTTTCCTCTTCCTTTTTCTCCTATTTCCTTTCCCTTTTTATCTTTAGTTAGTCTACTTGAGTGCTAAAGTAACAAAGTCTGGGATGGGAAAAATACGTTTTATGTTAGCAAACTGTTTTTGTTCTGAAGGCCAACAAGTTTAGAAAAGCAAAATGGACACCACTCATTTATGTAATGTAACAGATACCTAATGGCATCTAAGTAACACAGAGGTCTGAGAAAAAAGCATTCTGTTGAAAAAGCATTGCTTTCTGTTTTCCTTTAACAGTGTGAAAAAGTCTGATGCTAATCTGAAGCTTTCTTGCCATCAGAAATAGTTATTTAAGATCAATTGCTTAGTAGATGTGCTTTTTTTGGTATTTTACACTAAAAAATGTTGCAGTTTCTCCTACCTTCAGCATACAGAGCCATGCTTAGATATCTCCTTAATATATTGCATTAGCTATAATTTAAATTTGAGTATGGAACAGGTCTATTGGTCTTTAATTACTCTTTGGTTGAAATTTTAAATATCAGAAGGGATAGAATAGGTAGGAATCCTTCGGAATACCTTCTTTGCTGCTGAGTAAGAGGCTGATTTCTGATTGGATTTTTTTTTAACTTTTCAGGGAATTTGAAATATGTGTGTATGTGTGGGTGCACCAAAACATCTTCTTGCCTATTCTGTGAAGTGCCTGGTCTGCTCTCCTTTCCACTCTCAAAAAACAAATGCTGAGTGAATATTTTAGATCAATACGTAGTATATAGTGAAGATCAAGAAACAGTTTACTCAGCTGCTTTCTGAAGTATAATGCACTCCCATGCATTTTGATAGAGGAATGGTTTGCATAGCAATAGTTGTTGTTTCTGGACAGTCTATTAAAAAGTAAGGTTTTGTAGTCTGTTCAGGGAAAGCCTAAAGCTGCATTATCAAAAGTTACATTACATAATATTATAGCCCAAGAGCCAGTTTGTTACTACATCAATTTTAAAAAACATTTGTTATCCTGTGTAATCTTTCTCACCCATCTTCAGGATATATTGATTCAGAAGAAAATGTGTTCCCTAGTGGCATGAGGTTTGGTTTTTTTTTTGAAGTTTTATGCTGAATTTTGAAGTCTTGGTGCATAAACATGGAAATGGTATTTCCTGCATGTGCTGAAGTTTTCTTTTTCCCCAGTGGAATGTTGTCTGTTTATTTGAAAATGGACTAAAAGTGTTCAGATGACAGCTGCATACTGTCCTTTTGTTGGTTTGCTTTCTAAACCAATACCTGCAGACCATGGAGAGGAGCTGCAGTGACTTACCAACAGCTGTATTCAAACAAGACTACAGGTGCTTTTCAAAATAATCTGACCACAAATGTAATTACTGGTGCTTGAGGGAAGAAACACGAGACACGAAGCAAATGAGGTCACGTTACGGTATGAAATGCCACTGTTTTGGAGGCATCCTATTGCAGGAGTTGGGAGCTTACCCCCATGAAGAGACCGCTGGAAGCTCCTTGTCCTTAAGACTGGTTGTTTTTGAAAAGAAAACAGAACTGGCTGGACTAGGGCTGTGTTTTCATCTGATGCTACTCAGACTTCAGGGACTGTTTATTCATGGACTGTAGTCCCCAAAAGCCTCAGGCAAAATTCCCACAAAATAACAACCTACCTGCAAATTTATTTTCCCTAGACTTTGTTGTGAAAGGAAAAGCTTTAATACTGCGCTTCCAGATCATTAACAGGTGTTACTGGAAGTACCTCAAATGCATAGGAATGCTTTACAGAGCATTTTTTTTTTCTCTATTCTGATTTTAATAGTGAGACATTAAGAGTATGGTTTCAGATTGTTAGCATTCAGAAGTCTGTACATGTGTCCTGAAATGGAGAGGAGAAAGGAAGGTCTTTCCCTTTTTCTTTCTTTAAATATTTCTTTTCCTGCCTACATGCTATGCATTGGCTAAGCATAGTGCCAAACCCCGGGGGGATTAAGCCTGCGAATGCTGTCATTTGTCAGACATATTAATAGTTCTAGAAAATTACTATTTGATAAGGAGCAGGACCACGGAGTAACACTTTAAGAAAATATGGGACGAGTGCATCAGGAGAAAACATACACGGAAGGCAGAAAATAAAGAAAAAGGCTGTGTACTCCAACGTGTTTCACCTATATATGTGAGCACTATGACTGAAGAATTTGAGAGCAAATTGTCTGTGGAGCTCTGTATTCAAAGAGCATTTTAAAAGTATAGCTATGATTTGGGTAAATCATGTGTCTAAGATAATAAGCACACAGAAGCTTTGAATCTGTGGCCAACTGAATACAATGCAGTGCAAAAGGGATTATTTTTGCCCCACAAATTCAAAAAGGAGATTGAAGTTCAGAAAACCTAAGTGATCTTTGTTCACAAATTGTTTGGGTGAAAAAACAACAGAAACATCCAGTCTGTGTAATTCCATGAGACTTCTTGAAGATCTGAGGTTAAAACAAACTTTTACTGGAAAAAAAAAAAAAAAAAAAAAAGGCAGAAGTAGATTAGAAAATCCATTAGGACTTTTTTTTATGGAAAGTGGTAAGGAGAGCCGAAAGGGGACAAATTCATCAGCTAAAAGGCATAATGGGAATAAGAAATTCCAGAACTTGAACAGCGAAGAAGAGAATGCCAGGGAGACAATGTATCTGGAGCGCATGAGGAGGGAAATAGAACAAAATGTTTAAAATCTATCTGATATTGGACATCCTTTAAAAATGTTTTCAGCTATGTAGAACACAAAAAAATAGCAGTTAAAAAGGGAACATGATACATTTTTAATGACTGATTTGGGGGAATACTTTGAAGTGATGCTTAGACTGGTAAGAGAGTTATAAGATCTTCCTATTCTAATGACATTTATTTTCCAAAATTCATGGCAAACTAAGAGAGTCCTGAAAGAGTGCAGAGAAGTGCATTATATTGACCATTTTTAAAACTGAAGAGGGGATTAATCATGACTATTTTTGTTCTCTGTAAATGATAGAACAGACAAAGAAAAAGTGTCCAAACTTAGATTTATTCTCACATTTGCACAAAGAAGCTCAGCGAACTTCATGATGAAGCCTTGGGACCACTGACATCAGTGAGCATCACCTATGCTGTTGTGTGCTGCCCACTGTAAGGTGTTTTTTTTGTTTGTTTGTTTGTTTTTAATTTAAAAGCCCCACGATTTAGAGATCATGAGATTTACCACACGTTTGCTCTCCCAGTCACCACTATCAGATTATGATAACAATGTGTACTTTCATTTGAAAGCATGTGATGATTATTTTTGATCAAAAGAGTCCCCAAAGTCAGTATCAGGATTTGGACATCCAGGTTGGTTTCTGTACCCCCTGTCAGATTCCCAGGAACCTAAAGTGGGTTGGAGGGGTTAGTTTTCACAATCTGATCATTTAGAAGATATATTCAGAAAATATTAATAAAGAACATTCAGAAAATGCAATATTATCTTTTGCAAAGGTACTAAAAGGTAAAACGAAAGAGCCTGAAATCAGTAGGATCAGAGAAAAGCAAAGCTCCACGTTCTTATTTCAATATTCTTCTTTTAATCTTTTTTTTAATAAGGTTGTTTAAAACGATAAGGTCTGTAATGGCTTCCCTGGAGTCAAAAAGCATGTATTTCCTCAAAGTATTTCCTAAACAGCTGAAATACTGTTGCTGCTATGCTCTGCTAATATCCTGCTTTGCTTTCTCCATCATTTATAGAGAGAGGTTAGCGCTCCAACACACCCCTGCTACCTCGATACGCAGAGTTATTCCTTCCCTTTGGAGATGTTGATACCATCCAGTCATCATACCTGTCTTATGGGCCACAATCCATGTCTTTTCTCCAGAGTCATATCCTAGCCAAAGCGTGTAAGGGCAATCACGGTTCGCAGAGACCTGGCATGAGATTATAAAGTCAGCTATATTAGCCAGGTTACATTCTGTTAGTACTTTGAAAGGCTTTTGACTTCCACAGTCTTTATTTTCTTCCTTCTCCCTCCCCTTCTTAATGTACAATTCTTCCTGCACTCAAGGAGGAAATTGGAAGAGTGCTTAGATATGCTAAATTACCCCCAGTATAAACTATATATAATTTGCAGCATTTAGTTATCATTGTTGTTTTACAGATTTAGATTTCTCTTTATACCAGTTAAATGGTGGCTGAGCTTTTTTTAAATGTTTATTGAAAGTAACATTTCTATTAACAGTATGGAAAAAAGGAAGTGTGAATGGGATTGAAACATTCTGTTTCACAGTGTCACAGAGTGGTGGAGGCTGGAAGGGACCTCCAGAGATCATCTGGTCCAGCCCCTGCCCAGCAGGATCACCTGGAGCACCTTGCGCAGGATGGCACCCAGGGAGGCCTGGAAGATCTCCAGAGAAGGAGACTCCACAACCTCTCTGGGCAGCCTGTTCCAGTGCTCTGCCACCTTCACAGTGAAGAGTTTTTTCCTCATAAAAATATAATGGCTTCCTAATAGTATTTCAGATGAATAATTTGGGTCTTTCCCTTAATGATGTAAATCATTTCCCATTGCAATACTTCTGTTTTTCTCCATAATATTAGAGAAGATGGGGAGGGGAAAGCACAACACTGTGACTGGATTCGGCAAACAGCATTGATGCCACATAGATGGAATACAAAGAAATAAAACAAAATGACCATGTGGAAGACAGTATTAAGTAATAGCCTCTTGCCGTGAGGCAGATCTCTGCTCTTTTGAAGCCAGGACTGGATGCAATGACACAGCGCTCTACAAAATGGTGCCCTCGTGCTCAGCAGGGCACTTAGCCATTTGCAAATGCAGCCAAGAAAAACAACACGTCTAGAGCTGAGGAAGGTCAGTAGCACCCTTGTGTGAATGGTAGAAAATGATGGTAATAACCAGCCTTGAAGAAGGTGGCTGCCTCTTTATACTACTTTTCTGAGAGAGACTGCCCAGTTTACACCGCTTTAACGAGGCTTGCTTTGTTACCTCACATGCTCTGAGGTAATTGTTAACATAGTATTTAGTTCTTTTTTACATTCTTCATCCGTCATTCTGTGATGCAGCTAATGGGTTTTCTGGCCCTGATTCAGGGTGGGATCCTCCCCTGGGGACGCGGGATCCCACCAGGCCCTGCACTGATGGGTCCCCATGACCCTTCCTAGGGCAAACAACAACAACAAAAAAGTCTTAATAAAGGTGGTTGGTATTATTACTATTAATTATTAATATTACTGATACTGTCACTTATTAATACCGTTAATAATAAAGAGCTTGGTCCATCTCCCTGCGGTGGGGAGCAATCTCAAACAAAGCCCTGGAAGAGTGCCGAAACAGGCTGTGCCACCTCCAGTCGACACGGGAACTTCCTTAAATTCCCTTTTGCATTAATATAACACCACGGGGCATTGCCCAGGTGCTTCCAGGTGCTGCAGAGAAACGCTTTGCACTGCCACACACTTCTGTTTTCGAATAAGCCTTCTTAGTGAATTCCTTCCCTTCTTCTCCCCCAAAGCACAACGTTAATGTTTTCCACCGAACAGGAATCAAAAGCAGTAAATTCAATAAAAAGGGAATGAAATTTCTGGGCCGAGGCTGTGTGGGACCTGTGAGCACAGGAGTGTCAGCTTCTCCAAAGCTGAGAGTTGCGATGGAAGGGAAGCTCCATTCCTCAGCACAAGGAAGAATTTCCCACCAAATTTTGGGGCACTGACTGGCAGGACCTGATTTTTAAGTTCTTCTCTCATGGAAATTACAAGTAAGCAAACTCTAAAAAAAATTGCTGTTGTGTTTTTATAGGCAGAGCAACGGATCTCAGGTGATTTACAGCTTGAGATCATGTTGAAGATATTCTGATTTCCCCTCCTCCCTGAGAAAGCTGGTGCTCTTAAATATTTGTTCTCGTACATGCTGTTGTACAACCATGTAATAAAAATTAATCTATTTCAAAGCATGTGTTGGCAGACTTCAAGAGTAAGAAACATAACATAGCTGTTAGGACATAACTATTGGTGTAAGTGAATAATGTTGTAACCATAAGCATACCATTCATTCTCTTAAATTCAATCTTCATAACCAGAAAAAAACATGATAAAATTAAGTGTTTATTTTTCTGGGATGGGGATGGTTAGCCAAAAGTAGATTTTATTTTTTTATTTTTTATTTTATTTTTTTCCTTTTAAAAGAAATCAGCTCTGTAGCTGGAAAGCATTTATGTGACCTCTTTGTTCAGAAAGGCTTTGGAAGTTCTGTTTTCACTGTTTGGAGAAGTTGAAAAAGCAGGAGAGTTTTTATTGTTGTTGTTCACATCTGTGCAAACCCTTTCAGAAATAAGTGGACTTTATTTCTCAGTATTTTTTCTAGTGTACAATATCAGCACTTCCATGATTCTGTCCATTGATTTATTGTTTTTCTACTACTACTTTGACAGCTTTTAACAAAGATGCAGTATCTCAACTAATAAACAGCAAAGATTTCAGCTTATGTTCTATATCCTTAGTTTTCATAGTGACTTTATTCTGTCTCGAAGTCTTCTTGTTTGAGTTCTGTGAGAGATTTTAACTGTGTTGTGTTTCTGTCTGAAGTGACAGGTAGTTGTTCTATGCACTATTCTGATAACCTTTTTCATAGGAAATTTTTCTAGTTCCTCCATTAGTTTTATTAATCTCTTCATATTAATAATGTTCTGGCAGTGATGTCCACCACCGAGTTTTGCATGGTATGAATAGAAGAATTCACTTTTACCAGTTTTACCTCTGCTGCCTTTCCAGTTGGTGGAACATTTCTCACTAGTGCCTTATGAGTGTAATTAAGAGCCCCTATTAGCTTTCTCTAAATTGTTCATTATTTTGAATATCTTGATTACGTTCATTCATCTTCTGTGTAAATTAAAATGTCCTAGTGCTTTCTGTTGCTCATTGTCTTACTTTCTTTGGAGAATTTTTATGATTTCAATAGCTCCTGTCTGCATTTTTTTCTGGATCAGCTTTTTCATTTTTATTTTTGACTTGAATTCAGTTCTTCAGCTGAAATTATCTCATCAGGTTACATGATGTCATTAGGTAAAGTTAAACCACCAGTACTAGGCATACATTTAACCTGGTTATATTCCTCAGAAATTTGACATCATCCCCTTTAGTAATTCTGTCACCTATAAATTTGGTGGTTCAGCCTTCTTTCTTTTTGATGTGGGTTAATAAATACATTAAATAACATCAGCTCTAGTATCAAATTTTATGATAGCTCACTATTAATCTTCTGAAATATGTCTGCTCTTTTACCTCTTTCTCCTGGCTTGGTTATTTTAATACCCTCTCTATTTTAGGAGCAGTGTAAAAGACTTCTTTTGAGAACAGTGTAAATTATCATTTGCTTTTCCAGTACTGTTTGGATTGGTTTTACATTCCAAAATGTTTCAATAACTCCATTGCAAATAATTTAAATTTCCAGACAGCCCTTCGCACGGTACTTTTAAAGACAGTCTATGTGGGGGCCTTGAATTTAAGCCCTACTCCTAATTTCTTGCATCTGTATTCTTTGTGGAGGAGCCTGCAGAGGTTTCCCATAAGGGTTGCGGCAGAGGATCTGCTTCAAATCAAGCCTGTTGGTAAAAGAGGTTATAGAACAAATCAACAAAATGAACAACAACAGATTATCGGGGGCTGGATGGCGTTTGCCCACAGGCTCTGAAGAGACCTGCGGTGAAACAGCTGTGCCACTAACAGCGGCGTTGGTGCCCAACATCCACATGGGTGCAGACCGAGAGGCTTGTGGAGGGGAAGGCCATTAGGAGTTATTGGGAAGAAGGATCCATCCCGTTGCACTGGAAGCTGCTGAACCTCTGTTCTCCAAATGGCTGGAAAACATTCCGGGAATCTCAGTGTCTGCTTGACCTCCACCTCCTTTCTTCTGCAGTTCTCCGCTGATGAACGCTCTGCTGCAGAGTGCACGAGCGGTCCTTCCATGTGTTTAATAGCAAACAACCCCAGCACAGTCTGGGTTTTCCTAAGTATCATCCCATACAAATGTGGCCCTGTACAAAACGCTGCTTTAATCCAGGGCAGGTGCTTACTGCGGTGTGTTTGCTAACTGTTATGCCACAAAGTCTAGATATCTGAAGTGCCTGTCTGCTTAATTTCAAGCTGTCAGGCTGGAATACTGTAGAGATTTTTTTTTTTTTTTTTTTTTTTTTTTCTGGAGGAGTGATACCTGCTCTCTGCCTTTTTTTCGTTGGAAAAAGTGTGAATACAGTACATCCTCTCAGCCAGTTGTTGCGACGATGATAAAAATTTCACAACCCTTCTCCCTGTTTACTTAGTATTGCTGTGCCCCAGATATGACAATGTGTGCAGATCCGGGAGAAATAATGAAATCTATGGAAAGCAGGCACACAGGAGAAAAAAAGGCATTATACGATGGCAGCTTTATTCCCTGCTGTTGTTGGACTGCAAATGGGTACCAAGTTTGCAACCGAGGCTGAAAAGCATTTAAATTTTGTTTACTAGACAATAAATAATACAGAAACTGTTTGCTGAGAGTTGAAGATGAGAGCTGTTGTTGAATTCTTGCACTCTGGCTGGTGGTTGCTTCTTTTGTGAGTTGTCCTCAAATAAGCAGTGAGTTGGTGGTGATTTTTATTTATTTCTTTATTTATTTTTTTAAGGCCTAATTTGTCTCCTCTGCTGAAAAGGAGGACTATAGTGTATTCTAAAGAGGCTGCGCCGTCTTAGAGATCATGCAGTAACACAGTCAGTTAGATGGCAGTGGCAGAACTGGGGAAGCAGGAGGTGATGGCATGGCACTCATATCCTTCTGTGGGCAGCTGGTGGCAGCAAAGCTTTGAAGCTGTTTGAAGCTGGTGACGTCCTGCATGGATCTCTGGCATTTGTGGAAAAACCAGGAAGGGATCAGGGATCTGGGAGGGAAGAGAGGCTGGCTTTACAATTTACTGTTTTCTCTCCAGAACATAAAAACTCGTGTTGCAAAGGGTCCAATTCCGAGAGGAGTCATCATGCTTTGGCTGCCAACTCTACCTTCAGCCTTTCAAGTGCTAAATGCTGTGGGGTGCCCCTTTTGCTCATTCCTGGAATCTTGTCTTATACATTGATTTGCTTAATGGCCAAAACCCGCTCCGAAATGTTAAACTTCAGCAATTTGTTAGTTTGCTGTCAGGCTCACTACTCCCTGCAGGTTTCCTAGCCCTCCTGCTCCTAGCATTTGTATATCTACGGATCTTGCCACTTCTAGGTTTTCAAATACCACAGCAGGCAGGTTAGGAGATGATGAGAAAACAAGTGGTGTGAATGCACGTGACATGGTGACTGGTTAAAGTACATTGTTTATTTGTCTCTCCAGAAAAGCACATAAATGCAATTAAACACCTATTTTCCACCTTCTCTATATGAGACATCTCAGTTATTTTTTCCTGCTTTGTTTGTAGGATTTAGTATAAATAGTATCATTTGTGATCCACAGTATGTTGTATGTCATGAGTACTCAGTGGGCAAGTTAATATTTCCTGAAGACTGGCAAAATTCTGTGCTTCAGGCAATTTATTTTTTTCAGTTACCATTCCAACATTACATTAATCATCTGGATTTTGTATTTAATTTTAACAATAGTTTGTTTTCCTTTTTCCTTCTAGGGCATCCCCATTAATTATCATTTCAGCTGATGAAGTTTCATTACTTATTTCTCAAAAGTAAACTCACCTGAGGTGACTGAGGACAAGTTGATAGCTTTTTCTACAAGGCCTTTTATTGTAAAGTAACTGCTGTACACATACAGTACACAGTCAAAGTTTTTGCTTTAAATATGGATGTTTGTTTTACTGAAAAAAAATGGACAATTGTGTAAATATTTGCCTTTGAGCAACTCTTTTTTTTTTTTTTCTTTCTTCTATTCTACTCTGCAGTATGATACCAGAACATGCAAGCCTCCAGAACATGAACACCTTTAAGTTTTCAGTCAGAGTATGATTTACTGTGGTCCAGAATAAATATGTGCTTTTTTTTCCTTCTGAGACATTATGTATGCTGGAGCTTATTTAAAATGAATGTAGAACAGACTATGGTAGTGGTTAGACATTAAAATAACATTGTTACAAATTACCCTACATTGTGATTCTGCATATTCATGGACCCACCCCATCTTCATTAGATGGCTGAGCTTTAGCTCTTTTCCAAACTTCCAGCAGTTTCTAATAAACAAGGAGGGACTCTTTTTTTTTCCATTTCAATGAAATGAGCAGATACTGAGAAAACCAGCAGTGGAGCCTTTTCAGGCTTTTCCCTGGATTTTTTCCCAATTCCCAGTTCACAAATCACTCCTTGCCCACTGTACACTCTTTAATTCTTTTTATATTGTTTTACTTCAAATGCCAAACTGTTTTTTTTACATTGTGTACTTTTCCAAAAGCACAGTTTGAACTTTTATTCAGGAGAATTATATAAAAAATGTTTTTGAAAGTCTTTCTTCAATTTATTAATATTTGATAGTCTTCTTGAATAACTGCAGCTACCATTTGAAATGTGTATGTGTATGTGTTATCTTTGGAACATTATTTAATCTTTCTTGCTCTAGGCAGGATTTCTTTGGAGCTGAAATAGCAGGACTCATGACACGATGATGATACTTTGCTTTTTGGTTTTGAGTGTTTGTAGTTCTTTCAGTCATCATCTTGGTCACTACTTTGGGATTGAATCCCAAACTGCTTCCAAGACAATTTGCTTTAAATATTCGACTCCTGTGAATAATGTTGCCCAGATCACATATATTATTATTTTCATCTTGATTGCTGCAGATTCGTGTTTTGAATGAAAGATTTCAGGCAACCTACACTTTCTGGCTTACATGAGCACTAGGCCTAATTCTTGTTCTTGTTGTCCAGATCAAGTTCTTTAGGAAAGAAATTTCTTTTAGGAAATATTTTTTGTCTAATCATTGAGCAGTCAACAGCCATCAAGTATTTCAGATTTTAGGGCTTGATCTTCAGCTGGTGCAAATTGTCAGGGTTTGGTTGACCTCAGGATAGAGACAGCAAAATGCAGGTGCTGAGAATCTGGCCTGACGTTTTCAAGTCTTGGAGCAAGTTGCTCTTCACCAATAGTGTCCCTAGCAAAACAGCTTCTTTTGCCTTATTTCATAACAAGTTCAGTTAAATTGCTGGAATCCAAAGCTGTCTTAAACATCTGATTGATTATTCCAATAGTGCCCTGTTTGGGCAGCAAATACCAATGGTAAAGACATGCCGTTAGTCCTCTGCTCAGCAGTCTGCTCGACCAGGCCCAGGCGATTTAATGTTAAAACTATGTATGCATATTTGGGTATGGAAACCTCAGAAGAAACCCATTTTGACTTCCATAAAACAACAACATCAGAAGTCCATGACATGACCATTTTGAAATTCAAAGGTTTTTGTTTTTTTTTATGTGTTTGATCTAAACATGTTAGTAATAACTGTAAGCATAGGAAGAAAAGGTCAGAGCAAACTGTCTGTTTAAAGAGGAGCTGGAAATTTTAGCTTAGTAAACACAGGAGAGAGTAATACCCCTCTAACCAGTCTTTAGCAATGTGCAGTTATATGTCTAAACTAAGGTAGGAGGAGGGTAGAGGAAGACAATATTCTTCCTCCTGAGAAGAATGGAGTGAGACTGACACTTTTAGAGAATAGTTCACATTAGCTCAAAAACAGGAAACTAAGTCTAGAGTGCTGAATTCTTTTAGATCAATATTTAATTCCTGTTTCTTTGCTGTGCTTCAGCTAGTTCTTGTGGTGACAGTTAATATGTTGATGGTGACATCTTTGAGGTTACCTTCTGTAGTCCTGCACTGGAGATGCAGGTCTTCTGGCAGTAGAAACAATTACATCTGCTTGCCAGGTCTGGACAATAATTTAGTGTAAAGTCATCATCTCCGTTTGTTTAGGTGAATGACTTACGTAAGAATTACAAGATCATCGTATGCTGTCAACACAGGACTGGTAAACTTCCAGAGGCAGTGAAGTAAATCTAAATGCATACTTTGGTGCTGAGACAGTGTCCTAACTCAGAGTGGAGGTGATCTTGTAAAGCTAGTCTTTTTCCTCTGCCTAAGAACATGTTTATTGTTATCATAATCTTTTCAAGGAGAAAATGAAAATCATGGTGTATCTACAGTAAAACATCATATTAAGCTTTACATCTGCTACATTCAAGCCAATGTAGTTCAGAACTGCAAATTTTAAATGACTGTAACTTCAGCAGAACTCCATAATCTTTTATATCAGTGAGTGAGAGTGGTAGAGACATTTATTGAAAGATAAATTTTGAGGCTACTTTAAACTTTTAAAACAGAGCACCATATTATTTTGATGATGCACGCATGTTGGCAATGAGTGGACAATAGAAATGTGTGAGTCTAATTTAGATGAGTATCTCAAAAGTTCAATCAGCCCTTCACTCTTCACTTTCTGATTTCTCTGTTTCTCTCCTCCTAACCTGAGTTAAGTATTTTTACAGTAGGGGGTATGACATGTTTCCAGGCACCTCCTTTTCAGGCTCGGAATAGTGGGGCTATCTTACTGAAAGTAACTCTTCCTTTCAACAGATCTACCAAGCTCTTTCCTTACCTTTTAAAGACTATGTGAGCTCTGAGCTTTTACTTATTTGAGCTTTGAGCTTTCACTTATTTGAGCTTTGGGCTTTTACTTTTGATTTGTCATCCTTCACATCACAAGACCTTGAAGAATTGCATTAATGAACACACAGTGTTAATTGCAATTATGCATTCAGCATAGATAGAGGGTAAATGCTGCTAGAATCTCTGGAATTTAAAATCCGGCTGTAAAGTCATGCTCAAAGTTTGTTTGTTAGTAGAACTTCAGGACTGTATTCTATCTAAATTTGCTGTTGCAATCGGCTGTTGGACAATACAGCAAGATTCCTGCTTTATCCTCTGCTAAGTGGCACTGGTGTGACTGGATACAAGAGGAATGCTAACGAGAGCACTGCTAATCTCCAGTACAGTTCTGTCGTGCCTGAAGTAAGAAACTCTCTTGTTTAAATATAGTAGAATAGGATAAAGGTGAAAACAAGAGGCAGCTGAGGGAAAAATTCCAGGATTTGCAAAGTTGAAATTAAAGCAAATGCATCTGGTGGATTCCCATCATCTCAATGCTTAATCCCACAGTCTGGGATTCTTAATAATTTAAGCCTCCTACCAAAGTAATGTCAAGAAAGTTACACCATTATTTGGCATGACTTTTTGCCTCTGAATGTATCACCGTGACCAAACAAGCTTCCATCCTTTTCAAGTGGTATGTTTGCTTAAACTATGTATGAAATGGTTATCTAAAAATGCTTACTATTAGCCAAAAAGGTACCATGCAATGAAAATTTAAGTGTTTGTTTCTTCACACTAGATGCCCCTTCAGTGAAATGTCACGTCACTCCCCTAATGGGCTCTATTGTGTTAAAGTTCCTATTTTATTTGGAGTGTTACCTTCGCTGTACTGAAACGGGCAGTGAAGGAAAGATCAGGAAGGAGCTGCATTGAGCAATACCGTGCAACTTAAAAGGAGAAAGAGAAAATAAATAATATTGGCCAGAAAATTTTCCTTTGAACTATGTAAGAATTGCCATTAAAGTTCTTCTCTACTTCACAGAAACATCTAGCACCATTTTTTCCCTAGAATTATTACTGCTATTCTTGACTTTTTTTTTTTTTCTGATTTATATTTATGTTATAGCACTGCAGTAGTTCATTATGTACAAAAAAATAAAAAATAATAAAAAATAAACTAATTCTTTATATAGGTCATAGTGCCAAAAAGTCACAGAAGGTTCAAAATGATTTTTATCAGCTCTCACTGTATGTTTGAGGAAGAACAGATTGTTGTAATATTCATGCTCACAGGCATGGTGTCTTCATAAACAGTGAATTGTCAGTGTTTTTGTCCACATGTTTATATGATCTCTATTGTGCCTACTTTCTGCTGTTTTAAATATTGAATGGTCAGTAGGCAATAACATTTTAGTGCTTCTTTCTTTAACAATCATGACCACAAATACCATTTCCCTCTGTAAAACACAAACCTTTTAATAATGATGTGGTTTTCTCTGTATTTTAGAAATCCTCATCCTGATTTTCATTTGGGCATCAGCAATTATTTTCAGCCCTGTTCTGCATGCACCGGTCTCTGTGGTAGAATGCACACATAAAGACCCATGTTAGCAAGTAGATTTCAGAAATGAAATTTTAGGATTTGTAAGCAACTGATTGTTTTATTTTAAATGCGGTCACTGAATGTGCTTTGCCAGGTAAAAAAAAGACATAGGTGAATTCCAGTTTAAAAAATCAGTTCTGATTCTCTAATGTAACCCTGAGATTTGATGTCCATGTTAAGTTGTGCGAGCACTGTGAGAAAGCCTGGTCCACCTGTTCCCTTTCAGGATGGTATGAGTAATATCCAGGGGTTTTTATTTATTGTTGTTGATGCTAAGGGTAGAACACGTGCTGGTACCTGTCTGTCTGGCATGCAGTCAGTCACTATTTAAAATAACTAAAAGTCTAAGACCTGAAGAGTTATGAGATGGTTTCATGGAAGGGTGGGATCTTATAAACCATTAAGCTCCCCCTGGAAGGTTTTAATCTCTTCAAGAGTCTTCCCAGAAGTGACGAGACCAAACGGTTATGGTACTCCACAGATGGCACCCTTCAAGAGGGAAGAGCGGTTGAAACAACCTGACCCTCTCAGTTCATTACAGACATAATGGAGAGGCCAGTTTCAGGTCAGCCAGTGCACCCTTCCAGGTCCTCTAGACCATGCAGCTTTACCTCACGATCTCACTTCCAAAGTCAGCCTGAATGTAACAGTATCATCATGGTTTTCTGACCTCTTTCCATTTCCCTGAGAAAAAGGTAAAATAATGGCTTACCCGAGTATCCATCACCAGGTCTGAAGCCTTTTGATAGGGGTTTGGAAGACCTGGAGGAGATCAAAAGCCTCCAGAGCTGGATTAGTGTAGGCCTGCTGTCTTCTTCTTAGTGACCTTCCCAGAAAGCAGAGGCTAGAGCCTAGGAGGTAGTTGGTGAGGCCATTAATCCCCAGCGACATATTTTTGAGCAGCAGCCAGGCCATAGGATGGTATCCAACAGCCACTGTCTGCGTGCCCTCTCTGAGAGGTACTAATGAATCCTGCCAGTAAAGGGGAAATGCATTTCCTACCAACATGTCTGTGTGTACTCCACTGGTCTTCAAAAGGAGGTCTCCACAGGTATCACACCCCGGCACACGGCCGAGACTTGCTCTGGGGGATGACACGTGTGACTACAGATGGTGATGCTCTACTCCGGAGGGCAGCTGTTAGTTGAAATAATTTGCAGCAGTTCCTCGTGGAAACATTCTTCCCCTGTTCAAGTAAGGGAGAGCTATGGGTTTGCTACTAAAGCAAATGCTAAGGGTGATTCCTCACCAACCTCACTGCCACTGATGATTTTGTAGCCGTAGGTAGTGGCACATGCAAAGAGCAGTGCATGTGTCCTGTTGTGGTCAAGTGACAAGATCAACAACATCTTCTTACAGCTTACCCTGTATATACTGTGCCTCTCAGGCAGAGATGGGGTGGTGTCCTTTCTGTGTTTCCATCACAAGTTAGCCAGGCTTTGTCTCAGTCACTTTGCTTTGCACAGAATTTATCATACTCGCTTGCACAGCAAGGGGTATTTATGGAAGATCCCTCTGGAGTCTCTGCCTTTTCCAGACAGCATCTCCTTGAAGTCTCAAAATTTACTCATATTCTTGATAAAATGCTCCTATGATTCCTGTTTTTAAGACCTGTCTCTTTCCCTCCAACATAGCAGTTATTAATAGGACAGTTATCTACCAGAGGCAATTCAGAGCTTTATTCTCTATATTAAAAATGTCTCCTTTCACTTAAAGCTCTTTCTTTTTCACTACTTTAATTCCATTAACTTCAGCAAAGTTTACTTTTGAGTCTGGCTTATTTATTCTTCCTGCTTTCCCTGTCTTTTGAAATGTTTGTTTTGTAAATGCACTTGAACCTAGAGGAGAGAGAGGTTTAGGGTTAGAGATATAATCCTTTCCTAAATCACCCTATTTTATCTCATGGGATCAGAAGCGTAGCCCACTAAGAGATTCAGGCAACATGGTTTGTATTCAGGTTTTGAAGTGAGTTAGCTCCACAAAGTCTAGAGGAAACCATTTACTTCGTTTTCACCAAATGAAAAATACAGTTATAGCTGAAAATCATATACAAGAATTAAGTGTAATTATTGGCCAAGCACTGTATCAATCTGTAATCTACAGTTCGCTATGAAGTAGGAGGAGGACATGGTTTCAGTCTTTGGGTTCATTCCCTTTTTTAAATTCAAGTCAGACTATCAGCATCAATTTGACATTGCTTTCACGGTTTACGCTTAAACACATCCCCTAGCAAACATCTTGCTTTTCAGATACCTTAAGCCTTCTGCAAGCAAACAAATCATGGAAATTAAATAGTAATAAAGCTGTTGATAGCTTTGTATAATAAATTTTATCTACTATTTAAATGGCAATTATTTCCAGAAACTTGGCAATTGTAGCCATACAAATGATGAAATTGATTCCAGTCACAGCCCATCTTTCTTTGGAAAGGAAATACCAGTAGTGTTTGAAAAATGGATTATTAAGAGCCTTGGTTTGCTCAAGGTGGCTCATATGTTGTATTTGCTAACACAGCATCTTGCTGGAAGAAAATAAACGCAGCTTTTCCCTAGCCCAGATTATTTTCTCCACAAATCTTTGGAGCAGGAAATAAAAAACATCTAATAGTTCTGGGGCATGTGGAATTAGTTTAAGAAAAGCTGAGCCCTGATCCTTCTGACCGCCTCCACTTTCCTGTGCTGTTTTGTCTATTTCTGCCTCAGAATATGTCAACAAATTTTCTTTAAGTTCAGAAGGTATAGGGAGGGTGGAAATTGTAATTCTTTTTCTGTCTCTTTCTGTCTCTTTTTTTCCCCCCTTTTTGTGTGTGTGTGTTTGTTTTAAGGGGATGATTTAAAGCAGATGTATTTTCAAAAAAGGTACAAGTTTGCCTTGTAAAATATTTGTAAAGAAAAATAGCCTCAGGTCCTCTTAAAGTAAACCCTGTTGAGTTCTATAGATATCACGAAAGGTACTATTTTTGTTACATTGACATAATTCTTTTCTCACACAATTTGATTATAAATCAAGATAACTTTACAGAGAGGACTGAATCTAAACTGAAGAGACAAAGCTGAGATGTATTTAAAAAGCAGACAAATATCTGTGATTTCTGTATGGCTTATTGCTTGCCTTTGCAGTACTAGAAAACAGATTATGCATATTTCTCCAGTACTGGAAGTATGTTTTACATGAATGAATAGAAAAGATATCTCTTTCCTGATAAGAAATGAAATGCACTGCATATATGCTGCACCTCCTCGGAAGCTGTATACCTGAGGACAATAATGTTCTCACTGCCACGGCTTCAAGGATGTCATAAATACTACAGAAATTATATCAAAAATAACTCAGTGTTGCTGTACAGCACTGGATAGGGTTTCTATTGGTGGCTGTGATTATGGTCATCCACAAAAACTTTTCTTTGTGATGTAAATAATTATTGCTCTTAACTGAGAACATAAGGCTTCTCACGTTGCTTGAGAAACTGACTTTTCTCTTGTCTCTGAGTTGTTTTGTTTTCTTAAATTACGCTCCGTCACTGGAAGTAGTTTTGCCATCCCTGTCTGTCTCTCTCTCTCTCTCATGATTGTTTATTTTTTGACAATCTGTGTTTTGTAGCTAAATTCTTTCAACATCTTTACAAGAAATCTTGACAAAATAGTTGAAGAACCAGTGTCACTAGAATAACTTCAGATGAGTTAATGTTAAATGATGTTTTCCTTATCCAAACTGGTTTATAAAAACAGCAAAAATTACAACAGAATAAGTGAACCAACAGACTGGCTGCTAGTTAATCATCAGAAAAAGAAAAGAGAAATGAAATGCAACCTATGCTCATTTCTTAGGTAGTAGACTTTGGAGTCGATTACAGAGAACAATGTAGTATGTGGGTTTTGGTGGCAAAATGCTAAGCAACTATTGTTTCAAATATTTTGCTGCCTTTTGCAAGTCTTGAAATACTTTTCATTACATTTCATATTTTGAGAAAACACTAATTAAATTTGAACTAGATAGCATAATATGTCATTGATCCATTGGAAATGTTGAACTTACATTTTTGACTTTCCATGTAGCCCAGGAAAAAAATTAAAAAAAAAAAAAAATTGTCAGTTTTGTCTGTGGGGCCTAATTTTAAGCCCATCTAATTCTAATTTTGTGAGAGTACATCTGGCTTTGTGTGGACTTGATGCTACAGCCTGCCTGGGTTTAGAGATAGAAAGCTTTTTGGGGAGAAAGAACAGACTGTCAGAGCAGGAGGAGGCCCGTGTGAGGGATGGTCCATGGAGGGCATTGATGTGCCGCGCAGCACCTTGTTGGTGTCATCCACACCACCGATAGATAGATGGTTCTTCTAGGAGGCAAAGTCTGCTCGAGTTGGCAGACAGGAGGACAACATTTGCTGTTGGCAAATCTGTCAAAGACTACAGTAAACATCTTAATGAGGGTGGGAACTTTTGGGAAACATGTGGTCACTCAGTTTTTGGAAAAAAAAAAAAAAAACTTTTTAAAGGAAAAAAAAAAAGAATATTGTTGCTAAAGGAAAGAGAAATTATGGTTAGGCTTTTATATTTCTGTAAGTTGATGGCTTTAAATCTGATAGCATGTAGAAAACCGAATAAATAAGGAGATAATCAAGTGGCTTCCTAGAACGATGCCTCTCCTGCATCTTTTGTGCATTGTTTGTGGCTGCCATTTTATCAACTCCTTGAGCCACAAACTGCACTGTAAGGGCAGTCGGAGCTTTGTCTCCCATACATCTCACGAACTGGAGTATTAATACAGAAAAATAGGGGGGAGAGAAGCATGCTCGCAGTCCAAGCAGAACGGCAGGCAGCGTGGACGCGCGATCGGGGCTCGTCTGGCGCTGCCGTGCACGAGGTGGGAACCGGGCCTCAGACCAGGCCGTGCGAGCCTCTGGTTCCCCACGCAGAGCTGCTATCCGCCCGGCACACGCATCAGCGAGGTAACAGGCATCCTGAGGAGCTGCTTTATTCCATCCTTGCTCTTGCTGCGTGAGAGGCTGCACAACGCAGGTAGTCTGCACCCTCAGCACGTTTATCAGCTGGGGGCCTGGGCTACTGAAATGCATGTTTAGAAACTGATGCAACAGCAAACAAAACTGTGTGGTGCTAAGTATGTATACAACATCTATTTTTGATTTGCACTGTTTAAAGGACAAAGGGATAAATCTGTAACACATGCACGTTTGAAACTTAATGGATGGACGCATGTCATGCTCCTACAGCCAGATATTTTTTATATACAATTACTACTTTTTCTTCTTCTTTTTTTTTTTTTTTTTTTTTTTAGGACAGTGAAAAAAAAGGATTTATGAATAAGCTGTATGCCATCCAGGAGGTGTGTGTTAGCGTCCAGAATGTCCTTGATGAAGTGGCTTCCTTTGGAGAAAGGGTAAAGAAGTAAGTGCTGTTGTGGGTGCTGTATTGCTCTCTACTACTGTTCATATTTCTTACAAGCTGAGCAGCAAAGTGTTAAGACCCCCATAGCCCTTACCCACCCCCTCCTTTTTTTAAAAAAAAAAAAAAAAAAATTTTGGGGGGGGGAGATTCCAGTTTTGGCCAATCTGTTGTTAAAAGTCAATTTAACACCAATCCAGTCATGTTAATTTTGGAGTTTGGAAATGCATTAATTGGGGAAAAAAAAAAATCAGAAGTAAGGAACTGAAGTGAAATAGAAAGAGAATTTTATTGTAAGTCCTAACAGTAGTTATTTAAAAGTACCAATAAAAATGCAGTTTTGAGAAAGGAAATAAGCAGAGCTGCATCAGGATATCAGAATTTAAGAACATATGTATGTTCAGTTGCGGGAAGTGTTCTATTTATGTGAGTTAGCAAAACCTTTCCTCCTGGATTATATGTAATTTATAACAACTAATACATGATATATAAGAATTGCCAACAAATTTAGACCTTAAGCAAGAGAGGTTTTGAGATTTATGACAGGAAGTTTGGTGTATTTTTGGCATGGTCACTGAGCAGCAGTCTAAGGATTTTTATTTGAGACCAGAAGGGTTCCAGAAACGCTGTCAGCTGAGAAGCAGGGACAGAATTGACTTGGCTTTCTGCCCTCCGAAAGCTGAGAGCAGAGCCTTGCAAGATGAAAAGTTGGGAGCAGAGCATTCACAACCTCCTTTCCGCTGCGGGCAGGAAGGGTATGCAGAAAGGTGACCTGCAAGCCGTACA
>CM021729.1:67704362-67787220 GCA_011074415.1 Stictonetta naevosa | reverse complement strand
ACGTGGCAGATCCTGTGTGGAAACTCAGCAGGAACAAGGCCCTGCCCCTACAGCACGAGGGCTGAGGGACAGGGGACTTCAGGAGGATTAGGCCTCACACTCTCCTCGCAGTGACCCCGCTGACTGTAGCAGGATTTTTTATTTCGATGCTCCAATCTAGCCTCTTCTTCTTCTCAGTGTGTTTTTACTGTTGTGGTGGGCGTCGGTGGGTTGTGAAATGTTTTGAAATTGTTTCCTATGAAAGTCAGTCTGGAAATGAAGAATATGAGATAACAAAATCCATATTTAAAGGAAGCAAATCTCCTCTGGGAGTTGTATAACCATTCTATATTCTATATATTTATATATATATGCATCTTAATGTCTGCTACTTGATTCTGAAATGTCTGAGTTTACAGTCTCGCTCCATTCCAGTTAGATTTGTACCTCTGTATGACTTCAAAATCAAATCACAATGGGCATTTGACTTTGGAAAATAAATTAACAGAAAACCATACAAAAGCAGAAAACCTGTAGTTTGTGAAGAGTTGTGTTTAAAGTAGGTAACTGCAGCAAAGTATGGGTTGGAAGAAGATGCTCTAAGGAATTCTTAATGGTGGAGAACTAGTTTTCATTGTGCACTTTGCTGTACTCGGTTAAGTCCTGAGGTTTACAATTAAATACAGTCCTATGATTTTTTACAGTTTGGCCTCTTTCTCTGCAGCACAATGCAGAAGCTGCACTTTGACCAGACACTCTGCAGAACAAACAGTGGCATTTTAAAAAGAAATGAATTTTTGAAGTAGTTGACACTTACACTTGATGCCAGAACTGTCAAATGCCAGGAAGTTTAAAGCCAGGGCTTCTGTTTACCTTTTGATTTAAGTTGTGATAAAGCAAAGGGAGAGGTGAAGAGAGACTCTGGAGTCACACAGTGAGTTTGCATCAACCTGTCACTGGTAGGAAATTGGGCTTGTGTATTATTGAGGATACAGAGAGTTGGGAGCTTGATGTGTGCAGTCTCTGGAGCTGCAGATGCTTGGCACAGCTGACAGTAGCTGAGATTAGAAGATCAGGGTTATAACAAAGGAGCCATTAGGTGCACGCTTACCTTTCTGTGAAGGGGCTTATATAATGTCTGCCCTGCTGCCCTGTCTCCAGCTGGTGCATTAGCTCATTGTTTTTGTGAGCGCTAATTTAAATGACCTACTTTAAAAATGAAAATGGCAACAGTGCCCAGGAAGGACGAACTCTCAGCCCTAATTCTGAATTTCTTGTGTTTCCTCCTTCTCAGCCTGAATATTAAACCTTCTTTTTTGCTTTCAGTACACAGGTGGGGAAATGTGACAGACTCCGCTGTAGCTATTTGACAAGTTCCTCGCTTTTAGAAATACCAGCTCCTAGACTGATATTTTGTTTTCATTCATTTGCGCACACCCCTACAGAGCACACGTTCAGCTCAGTGCTGAACAGTACACATTCCCCTGGCATTGTGCACCCATGTAACAGGGAACGTCCATGCATCTCAAATTCTCTCACCAAGTAACTAAATTCTGTGGTGAAAAATATATACAAATTCTCACATTATTTCCAAATAATCTGCTTTAAAAATCATTTCTCATTCCTACAGTCAGTATTGAAAAACATTTGACAATTTGTCTTTTAATTTCAGCCCTGTTCACCCTTCTACCAGAGATAGTCATTTAGCCATGGAATGAAGAGCTAGAGATATCAAGTGTGTGTGGACTTCATATAATATACACTGCTGTTAAATGAGGAGAAAAAAATAAAATTAACGCAAATCAGTTTGTTAAGCCAGGGAATGAAGGTAAATTGAAGGTGGGCAGGTAGGAGTGCTCTTGGCACTCCTGGCTGGAACTTTAAATAGAAATCTGAGTAACGTGGATTTAGCAGGTGACAGCACTGCTAAAGGCCTTGCAAAACTTCTGTAGACAGCATATGAGGTGTTCAGAAACAAGGGTCTTTTGAACGGTGGAAGGAGAAGGCTTAAAAACCTGCAAAGTTCAGGTTCAGAGCAGATATGAAAGCATCCTCCCACTGAGCCCCACATCCGACATCTTAACACGGGGTCACGCAGAAGAACAGATGGCATCTTCCAGACGTCCCACCTGTCACAGGGAACATGGATGGGAAAGGCAGTCAAACGTAACAGCACTTCAGAAATGAAGAACAATACTCCACATGGACGGATGAAATTCTTAAAATTTCTCAAAAACTGTAAAGGCTTTTTTCTGGGCCATCTTTCCAGTCAATAAAAATCTGGCTGCTCTAGCAGCGGCAGGAAGCAGCTGCCTGGTGAGATGTTTGCTGAGGCCCTGAAAGCTTTGCAAAAGCTGGTGTAGAGAAGATGTCCTCTACCTGCAGCATGCAAAGGCCAGCGGCTGTCAGGCTGCCGGAGGGCAGGTACAGAGGTTCGGAGCTGTGCTGATGACAACCATAGCTTGGATAACTTGAAGCTGACCGTGTGCAGCTCCTTGGCTTGGCTGTAGTGGGCATGGCACTTCCCAAGCTGGAGAGGTCTCAGTGGCCTCAAACTCACACTGTACATTTCCTAGCAGTATGTTGTGGCCAATGTGAGGCTATCCAGATGGGAGAGGAGACCTGGCTAACCAGAGCTAACTAGAGCAAATTTCTGTCAGCTTGATGAAGACATCAGTCCAGGGCCACTGGTGTGGGAGACAGCTGGGGGAGGAGACAGCCTGCAGCCTCGAGGGTGATGCTTCTGGAGGGCAACAGGGAGAGATCTAACTAAAACCGGTAAATTCTTGTTTGCCTTTCACATGGATACTACAGAGACATCGGTCTAGTCTTCATGAGCACCCCTGCAGGAGAAAAGAGAACAAACATTTCCTCCCCTTGAGAAGGTGCTCTGGCTTGTAGAGGCTTCTGGGAGAGTGTATAGTTTTGAAAGATATGTGTAATACTCATTCTGTTTTCTGAAATGAGTCTTCTACATAGGCATTCACTTTTGGGGAGATACATGGAAACCAGGGATAATGCCGTATCTCTAACTCTGAGTAAGCAGACGGGATTAAAGTGTGCTGTGACCTCATACATCCCACTTGGCTGCCAGGAGGAACGCTTCAGTTCTTCATGCCAGCTGCAGACAGTTCCCTTT
This sequence comes from Stictonetta naevosa, assembly GCA_011074415.1. Lineage (NCBI taxonomy): Eukaryota > Metazoa > Chordata > Aves > Anseriformes > Anatidae > Stictonetta > Stictonetta naevosa. The sequence goes on along the minus strand of CM021729.1, from coordinate 67,784,102 downwards.
TGGTTTCCCTTGTGGCTTCATTCCGATCTGGAGGAACCTCGCTCTCCCTGTGCTGCTATACAGAAACCTGGAGAGACCTGAGAGTTTTTCCTGGGGTCTGGCACTTGCTAGAAACCCAATGTGTTCATATTCATCTGGTGTTTCCAGAGCTATACATCTGCACAGGCTAAGGAAAACACAAAAAACTGTATTTCAATTTATAAAAGGGAAACTTTTGAAATAGCACCCCTTTTGCCTGTTTGTAGCCTGTCCGGCAGAGCAGGAGTTTTCGTTTTTTCCCCTTCAGCAGGCTGGGACAGAACCCTCCAGGAGCCCAGCAGCCTGACATTGCACTGATGGCTAGCACTCGGTATAGACAAATGAGATGGTAATACCATGTCAAATAAAACATGTCATAAACCTGGTATAAATGTGGCACACAATGCACTTGAAAGGATTTTCCTGGATTTATCACCAAACAAAACAAAACAAAACAAAACAAAACAACAACAAAACAAATATTAATTTAATCATGTTGGTGAACTCCCTATAAATATAGCTATGCTAGAGCCTTTGATAGCTGTACCCGTTGTTTAATCTTATCAGTTCCCTCCCTGATTTTTTATGTGTGGAGTTTGCAAAGGCCCATCAGGGAACAAGTAATTCTTCATGTTCTATGAACACTCCTGAAACCAGAAGGGGTTGATAGAGAAGATATGTTATCATCAGTCCACATGGTATCCATATGAAGTTCAGTCTTCAGTAGTTCAAGAGCCGTCGCAGATAGCACGTCCCCCACACAGAGAGGGTGTGCTTTGAAAAGCTAAAAGTGATGACTGGTTGACCACCTCAAACTGCCAGATCGTATTTGTTCTCAGAGCAAAATTTCAACAGACGTGCACGTATTGGGGTAGACAGCACAACATCCTCTAAAGAAAATAAGAGAGGGAGCATTAAAGAGAAATATGCCAAGTTTTAAGACTGAATTGGCAAGTGAGGTAAACAACAAATCAGCAAGATAAGCTATTTTGTCTGCGGTTTTATGATTATTCTTTTTAAATATAGATCTCCTAAGATTAGTTTGGTTTTTATTTTTTAAATTAGCTGTGATTTCCCTGAATTTTCAAAAGCACCATTGGTTACAAATGAGTTGGTGTATGGATAATTATATTAAGAGCCACTACCTCTTATTTTAAAGTACAAGAGCAAAGTGATTTAGATGTACTGGCAGCTAAACAAGAATGACGCCTTCTTTACGTGATTCTGATGAAAAACGGTGACATTTAGCAAATGTATACAGGCTCATTTAGGTAAGACAAGAATTAGATTAATCAGACTTCAGCTGTGTGCAAGAGACAAGCCACACTGGGCAAACTTCCCTGTGTCAGCACTCTCAACAATTTGTATAAGCTGACTGTTTGGTCTTCCACTGTTTTATTTTCACTTCTCCTGCGTTCAAGATTAATGACAATTTTCCAGCTTCAATAAGATAGCTCTCCTGAAAGATTAATGAAACCTGTATTGAAAGGATACTTTCTTAACCGGGCCGGAGTGCAGTGGTTTTGCACTGCTTCTACTTTCTCTTTCCTTACCTTGTGTTGTTAACAACCAATAAATAGTCTTATTTACCTTATAGTGTACATTATCATCAGAGTTAGGCAGATGGAGGTAATTTTTTTTAGTACTTCTGATTATTTTTTGCTGAAATCTGCACATGCTCTTGTAGTGGGTTTACGTGGCAAGGTTTCGGTAGCAGGGGGCCATAGGGGTGGCTTCTGTGAGAATGATCTAGAAGCTGCCCCATGTTTGGTAAGGGCCCCACTGCTGACCAGAGCTGAGCCAGTAAGTGATGTTGTTTTGTGCCTCTGTGAGAGCAGATTTAAGACAGGGAAAAAATCGCTGCACCACACAGCAGCTGGGAGAGTGAGAGGAGTGAGGAACAGCCTTGCAGGCACCAAGGTCAGTGAAGAAGGAGGGGGAGAGGTGCTCCAGGCGCCGGAGCAGCAGTCCCCTGCGGCCTGTGGTGAGGCCCATGGTGAAGCAGGCTGTGCCCCTGCAGCCCATGGAGTACCACGGTGGAGCAGGTGGGCCTGCACTGATGGAGGCCTGTGGAAGACCCCTGCTGGAGCAGATTTCGGGCCGGAGCTGTAGCTTGTGGAGAGGAGCCCACGCAGGAGCAGGTGACCTGGCAGGAGCTGCTGCCCGTGGGGGACCCAGGTTGGAGCAGTTTGCTCCTGAGGGATGGACCCCGTGGTACGGACCCATATCTGGAGCAGTTCTTGGAGAGCTGCTGCCTGTGGGCAGCCCACACTGGATCAGTTCGGCAAGGACTGCATCCCGTGGGAGGGACCCCACAGCACAGGGGATGAGAGTGACCGAGAAGGAGCAGCAGAGAAGAAGCGCTACAGACTGACCATAACCCCCATTGCCCCGTTCCCCTGCGCCGCTTGGGGGGAGGAGGTGGAAGAGGGTGGATGGGGGGGGAAGGTGCTCTTGGTTTCTTTCCTGTTTCTCACTTCTCTAGCTTGTTAGTAATGGCAATAAATGTTACTATCTCCCTATGCTGAGTCTGTTTTGCCCATCACGATAATTACTGCACCATCTCCTTGTCCTTATCTCAGCCCTTGAGCCCCTTTCATAGTATTTTTACCCTGTTCCTCTTTGAGGAGAGGGAGTGAGAGATCGGCTGTGGTGGAGCTCAGCCGCCCACCCGAGTAAAACCACCACAGCTCTCCAGCAGCTGGTTGACAGATGACTATGCAGAAAGCGTTACTGAAGCTCTGCAGCTTTACCATTTCATCTGTTCTGCACAAGGCTCCCTGCCCGCCTGCAGGACAAATTCTGTTCAATAGTCCTTAGCTTATCCCCTCCCCCATTTTTTTTTTCATTTTTTTTTTTTTCTGCATTTCTAGAAAAATATTCTACCTAAAATGTGCTACTACAAGTTTCTCTTGATATCCTGACTTAAAACAACTCAGACAAACCAGAGTGTGTATTTTTTTCAAACAGATCTTTACATTTTGTTGATAAATTAGATAAATTTGTAGTATCCTCAACTAAATATAACAGCAGAGATGAATATTTGGCAAAGTGTAATTTTTAGATCACTTTTCCTGAAGAAGCATCATTTCATATCCTGGTAAATATGATAAATTTATGAACTTGTAGGGATCTTTATATATTACATTTTGATGATTAATACAGTATTGAACTATTTAACGTGTGTTTAACAGATTACAAAAATGAGTTATCTGACAGATATTGAGCAGTATTCAATGGTGAATAATAACTGAAGTTTTTCGTGGTGTTTCTCTGGGGTTGGCACTTAGACTGGTATATTACTTCACCAATGGATTAAATTCTGATTTAAACTAAACTGCAGATGACTCTGGCTTTACCAGGCACTCTTGACCGCAAGGGAGCATGGCGTGATGCCCAGCGTGGTCCTTGAATGTGCTAGCCCAAGGCAGAGGGCCGATATTAACACTGCACAGGGCATTTGTGGAACTGTCCCTTGTGAATGCAGGGACTGAGCAACTCAGGTGGTGCAGGAAAGAGCTTCAGAACTGTCCAGAGTTAGGTGTTTTAAAGAAGGGAGCTCTGGCACTCAGCTTTCATTAACACCTTCCAGTAACAAACTTTCAATGGTTATCGAAGCCACAGCAATACTTAAATTGTGTGAGCTAAGCCTTGCTCATAAAACAACAACAAAACAACAGCAAAAGTCCGAGCCAGTGCTTAGTATGCCGTCTTTAGTAATTTATTTACCAAGCGTGACCATTCCGAAATCAATAAACACTAAGGAAAAGTGTCTTTACAGGTAACACCAAGCTGCACTTAAATTATTGTGCTTCGTGTCCAGCAATGGCAGAGTTGTGAAACAAAGGTATGTCAGAGAAAAAATATACAACTGAAATTTGGCTTCATGTAACTTCTTTTTTGGCCACTTTTGAGGCTTGAGCATCAACCTTGCACCCCATCACAACTCCTGACTGCACATCGCACTGTGCTTTACCTTGTTTTCCTCCTACCAAGTATTGTGCTGCCACCGACCACTGTTCGCTCATCAGGGCAGCACTTGGTGCATGTACGTGTAAAAGTGACATTCTCCAATGGCATGCTGAAGGTGGAGAAAAGTGAAGAACTTGCTAAAGGCCTGGGTTGGTTGAGAATGAAGATGTAAGCACTCGTGAAGTGCTTTGTCTTGGGGAACATGGGCATGCAGAGAAGGTGGGAAAGGGGACTGGTTGGCTGGGTATTGTTTTTTCTTCTAACTACACTGGGAAGTGGGAAATATCCTGCATACCGACCAGGATTTTAAAAAGCAGAAATATCCTACATACCTACATTTGCTAACTTTTGGATGTTTCATTTTGTAATGTTAGTAATCATTGAGAACATTTCTACAGTATGTTGGAGAGAGGACTCTGAAACTAGTTCAAATAGGTAAGAAGGACTGACAGATGTGCCTTTTTTTTTTCCCAACTCCACAACGTAATAGCAAATAATTGTACAGAATAACTTGGATTAAGCAGAGAATCCCTCTATCAGACCAAAACAATGCTTTCCTTGCTTTCATTTCTGCCACTAATATACTACATTAGGAATAGGTATGAATATTCTGAAACATTTGCTTTTTCAGATCCATCAGAATACTTTTCCTATGGCTTTCTGAGTCACAATTATTTTAAGTTCCCAATTACCTACCAAATTAATAATTAAATAAAACTTTAATATTGCTGACATATTTTGCATTCTTTACAAAGTATGTGCATAGCATTTCTTTCATCATGCCCTGCAACACGGAATACTGAAGTTTGTTGTTAGTTCATCTTACACAGAACAAAGGCTTTTTGGGTGTTGCTTTTTTACTTTTAGTGGAGAAAAATCAAAAGGGCACAAATAGAAACAAATCCAGTATGAGCTGACCCTTTATTCTATTAGGGCAGGCTGTTCTGGATGTATATATGAAAACAATAATCAGTCATTAATAAACACTGAACATTTGTAATGAAGGTCTGGTTCCAAGACCAACACAGCCTGAGCATCTTCAGTAGATTAATTGCTGTGAGATCATATATCTCAGCTGCAGAAAGGCTAAATGGAAGTTTTAATGTGCTGCAAGCCAGCTGCATCAATGTAACTTATTCCCTCTAGTCAAGCAACATCAATTTCAGAAGCAGCTATTATCCACACCCTTTCTTTTAAGGTTCCTTTTTTTAATATTATAAATTGCTACTACAGAAGAATTGGAAACGTTGCTAATTAGTACCTTCCTTTTGAAGGCTAAGATTTTGAATTATTCTTGATCTTTTACTGAATCCATTAGGAAAAAAAAAAAAAAAAAAAAGAGGATCAGTTGTTCTCGTTCTAAGGCAGCATTTCCTTCTCTTCCCTCAAAAGGAGAAGAGAGAAACTTCCCTTGGAAGCGTATCTTCTCAGACCTAGTCTTAAACAATTTTGTTACTCAACCTCTACCAAGATGCATGTCAAGAACAGTCGTTGCTATATAAATGTGAAGAAAGAGCTCTCCAAAATATGCGTCTCTTTGAGATCCCCCATCTCATACAGCACAATTACACAGTTCAGCTGCTGCAGGAGCCTCGATACCTCTAAAGAACAGCACAGGATTTTCTCTTTTTCTTAATTAATTAAAAGGACCATCTGATAGAATACGTAGCACACAATCCCAAATTAGGTTAGAGGATTAGTTTAGAGGATTTATCATGTGTAGTTTGCACGTATTCATAGAATGGAGAACAAAATTCTCATATTAAATAGGAATTTTTAAGGAGATTCATGCTTAGTGTCAGAATCTGATGCCCAGTACATACTTAAACTGTCTTGTCTAATCCTTAGTAAATTCCCCTGCCAACATAGCTAGATTTGTACCACTACTTCCACCAGCATCTTTAGTGGAGGGAATCCCAGGCATGTTACCAAGATGATTTTATGCATTGCCGGCATACTGTTTTTATCAAACCACTGCGAACCAGCCTGAGTTAGAGCAGAGCCAGTGATACCATTCGTTATGCTGAAGGTGCATTTGGCCCTCCACAGCATCACTGGCCTGGGAAGCAGAAGGATGTCCTGATGGTTTTACAGCTCCAGTCAGTGATACCAACTGGAGTCCTGTATAAAGCCTGAGTACCTCAGCCAGTCTCCTTGGAGTAGTCACTGCACAAACTCATATGACCATAAGTGCCACGGTGAATCTTTGTATGACCTTTTCTAAGAAACTAGCAAAAACTAGGGAAATGACAGTAAACCAATTCTGAAATCAGAAGGTATACCTACCTTACGTTTTTAATTTTGCAAGATGTAATTTCCAAAATATGATTTCAATTTTTACACGACAAAGATAAGCAAGATAAAAATGGAGAGAATAAATTTCTTTTTCCCTATGTTCTTTTTTACTGACAGGTAGAATATCAGTTTTATTAAAAGACAATAAAATACGTAGGCACACACTTTTAAAAAGGAGTAACTGTTTGTTGTAGTATCCAACTCAGTTTAACAGCAGAGGCTCTACCTTTGGAAACCAAAGTGAGCTATGGCATGAGACTGTTGATAAAGATTCCCAGGCCAGAAAAGGCAAAGTTTTACTTAGTGCAAATGGTACAGCACCCTCCTGAGGTGGTCACAGGCATCCAGGTCTGTCTGACAACTAGAAGGCAATGCTAGATAAATTTTGCCTGAAAAAAAATGCACTGAAAGAATACATCTGATTTCCAGGTTCGACTAGAGGAAAGTATTGATGTCATGGGTGATAAAAACATGTAGGGCTGTGAAATTTGTACTTCTTAGTTGCCAGAAAAACTGTTTGCCAACTATCAATGGCCAGCCGTCAAGATTTAACTAATGGTAACTGGTTTTGGAAGCTACCAGTTGACTTAAGTAAAGAGCTGATTTGCCTCTACCATAGTTTCCAGAGTTGCTAATAACGCCTTCATCTGTTCTCCTGGAAAAATAAATATGTTTGTAGATATCTCTTGAAGAAACTGTGGTAGCTTCTTAAAAGTTTCTAGCTCTCTAAAGTACATATCTACTAACCAATCTGCAGAAAATGTACTTTCCATCTTATGGTAATCACGAGCCCTTACTGGAAGTCTACTTGAACAAACTACCTCTCTAAGAGTTGATGTAAAGGGTGAAAACAGATTAAAAACCGAACAAAAATTTAGCAGCATCTTGTTAAATAAAATCAACCACAGTTCTCTCTGCTGACTGCAGTAATCTTTTTCAGTGCGTTCATAGAATCTTTCAATTTTCTCTTCTGGATGAACAATGTTCAAAAGTTCTTGTTTTACTGGTAGGGACTGAACATAATCCAGTGGCAATTTTCCATCGGAGTCCCTCTGCTGTAGAAGAACTGGTCCTGCAAGAAAAATACAAATATTAATAATAATGGCATGTTCCAGCTGGCAGCTGATCAAGATTATTTTTTTTTTGCCAAAAACTAGGAGTCTGTTTAAACTCATTTTTGTTATGTTGGTACAACTGATGAGCTAGACATTTGCAATCAGAGAAGGGCAACAAAGGTGCTGAGGGGTCTGGAGAACAAGTCTTACGAGGAGTGGCTGAGGGAGCTGGGACTGTTCAGCCTGCAGAAGAGGAGGCTCAGGGGTGACCTTATCACACTCTGCAGGTACCTTAAAGGAGGCTGTAGCGAGGTGGGGGTTGGTCTGTTCTCCCACGTGCCTGGTGATAGGACAAGGGGGAATGGGCTAAAATTGCGCCAGGGGAGGTTTAGGTTGGATGTTAGGAAGAACTTCTTTACTGAAAGGGTTGTTTGTCACTGGAACGGGCTGCCCAGGGAAGTGGTTGAGTCACCATCCCTGGAGGTCTTTAAAAGACGTTTAGATGTAGAGCTTAGGGATATGGTTTAGTGGGGACTGTTAGTGTTAGGTCAGAGGTCGGACTCGGTGATCTTGGAGGTCTCTTCCAACCTAGATGATTCTGTGATTCTGAACACAATCTAGAACACGCAGAGAAAACATTTGTAACAGTTTCTTTATGACATAGTTTTAATTTTCTTCCTGGTTTTGCTATGTTGAACGTGAAGGATTATTATACAGAAATGTGAAAGAAATTCAAATGTACCCTACCATAAATTTCAAGTAGCAATACATAAAATATGTAAAAATTTATTGTTATTACCAATGCGCAATTTCACTACAAAATTTACAGGCTGGGTTATTTACTGAAACTGTCTCAAAATTAAAGGCAATTTATTATGATGGTCTTTATTTTACCTTTTTGGATGGTGTGGCTAACCTTGTCCTAAGCTATGCATCAAGATAAACTACTTAGGTAGGAATCCTAGTCTTCCTCAACTGAGCTAGAAAATTTAGTCTTAGCAGATTGCTGCAAAAAATAATTACTATAATAACTGGATTTAAAGTAATTAAGTGGGGCATGATTTTCTTATTCAGAGAATAAGGAAATAATATTTCTTTTCATACTACATTCTTCCAGTATTTCCTGTTTATTAATACAATGGAGCTATTAATATTTAAACAGTTTACAGATGTCCTGGTAAGTTTAAGAAAGGCCCCACCAGTAAGAAAAAAATGAAGAGGGATGAAACACTACAGGTGGTGTTTTTCAAAGGTGAAAACAACATAAATCTTCACATGTAAATTTGGGTTACTATGCAAAAGAAATGATGCGATTTCATAACTTTAATATGTTTTCAGAAATGTATTTTAATCACAAAAGATTACTCATTGCATGACTTTACCATTATTAGAGCCTCTAACTTCCCTGTGATTGAAGCTATATTGTTTTACTCCCTGACTGACTATGTAAAATAATTACGTTCTGTAAGCTGATGATCTTTTTGCAGAAAGGGAAGAAGTTATTGCAGAGCTGTACTCCAAGTTATTGAGCAGAGTGAATCCAGACTGAATGGGTAACACGTTTTCTACCACAGTCTTGTCAGCTACTTGACAGGCCAAAACCCAGAGTGTGACAAAGGCAAAGATAAGGGTACATGCAGCCTTATAGTTGCCAGAAAACTTTGATGAATGCAAGTGCAAGTAGAGCTCTTCCCGTAGGACAACAGGATCATCCACTACCTATTCTTCACAATAGCCGAGGAAAAATGCACATCTGTCAGTGCAATGCCATTTCCAATTGAGGAGCTGGGCTTACTACAATATTGGCTATTGCATCACTTAGACCGATGGAAGTGAGCCCAGGTATTGGCTTGGCATGTCAGATGTGTGGTTCAGTAGATATATAAAACACCTGGGAGCCCCAGAACTGAAGCTCAGCAAGCACAGAGAGGTGAAATTGCAGAGGAATGAATGTATCGATCATGAGCCAGTGCTTGTACAACAGACAGAGACAGCCTTTAGGGGGCAGGAGAAGACTGTAAATACACAGGGTCTTATGCCAAGAATGAAATAAAATTTTGTTTCTCTAGCTTAATTAAGTAATAGGCCATCTAAATACAGTGCATTCTTTTACCTTAAGGCTACAAGCAGAATGAATTTTATTGAAAAAATCTGGACTCACCATATAACACAGAGATTAAATTGACACAGTAGGTCAAGAGAAAGGATATCACAAATACCCATTTTAGTAAATAAATTAAAAGAAGGAAGAGTTGATATCCGGGATCATTCTTTGATGCTGTTTTGTTTTAAAAAGCATGTTAACTTAATTATGTTGATACAGGGTATTTTAACACAAAATACAAGTTCCCTGTCACTTAAAAACATATTGTTCAAAACATTTATCATGTGTCTGCCTAAGGGGCAATGTATCTTTTTTTAGAAACTAAGGTGCCCCTCCCACTATTATCCCTAAACAGCAGTTATCACAATTACAATATAGATTCCTTTCTTAAACTAATTACCAAGCTAATTGTGTTCTTCAAAGACCATCACATTAATTTTCATAAATGCTGAACAAATTTAAATTGAAATACATGATTATATAGAGATTTACTGATCTATTTTTGCATTACAGTAAAAATAGATCAAAACAAAAGAAAAACCTTAGCTTTACTTGGTGAATAGGTAATCTTTATCTTTGTTAATTAGTTTCGAGGATATAGTTACAATGCATATGGTGTAAGATGCAGAATAAAAACATTATCATATTGGAAACAAAAGTGAAAATCCTGGCTAATTTCATATTCAGCTGATCAAGATAAGTGTGAGAACAGTAATATTTTTATTGTGACCAAAACAGCTTGGCTTTAAAATGTTTTAAAGTAAATATTTTATAATAAAATTTTATTTTATGCAACCATTAATAAAAGCACCACAAACTTCGTATGGACTCAGAACAGGATAATTTCCCTAAACCAGTTTAGCATATATGAACTCACCCCCATGCTGAAGTAGCAGCTTGCCAATTTCTACATGTCCATTTGACAGTGCATCATGCAAAGGAGTCACCCCGTCCATTTGACTGAGCAGGTCTACCTCTGGACAACGTTGCAAAATTTCACGGACACACACTGTGCTGCCATGGTTACAGGCTTCATGCAAAGGCGTCCAGCCAGCATAGTCTGAATTATAAATCAAGGGAAGTTTTAAAACAGCAGAAGTAGTACTAAAATGCTAATAACGTAATTCATTAGACAGCAAAACAGTTGACTTTTTAGCATTCATTATGGTGACAGTGGCAACTTGTGATTTCAAAATAAGAACTTTTATTGAAAAACATCTGTTAAAAAAATGCCACTTTTAAAAATTGATAGAAAATGTGATGTTAAAGCACATTTCAGTTAAAATTAACCTTTCAGCAGTGTTTGCTATGAAGTCCTGATTTTGTTAGTTAGAATAGTAAAGGCAGTTTTCATAGCATAAATATAAACTTCATTATCAAAAGGATGTTTAACAGTTCCTTATCTGGCTTAATTTCTTAGTTCTGTAGAGAAAATGAATAACTTACCTTTAACATTAATGTCTATTCCAGGGGAAGAGAGAAGCTGAATCAATCTCTCCACTTTGTTTCTTATGCAAGCTTCATGCAGGGCTGTCTCTCCTACCATAAAAAATTAATAGATTACACTAGACTAGGCAAGATAGCAACTAAAGAAAATAATCAAAGTGCCTGGAACTAGGAGACCTGGCTATATGCCAGAAAATTCAATAATGAGTAAGATTTTCCTTTATCCTGTTTAACCATCTTTTAAAAAATTTAAAAAAAAAAAAAAAAAAAAAAACCCACAGCGCTTCTGTTCCACCAGAGATCCAGCAATGAAATTGTATTGCAAATGGTTTAACACAGGAATTATCTCCCCCCAGTTCAAGGTTTAAAGCTTCAATCACACTATAAAAGCACCAACTGATCACAGAACACCAAAAATACTGGGTTTTGAAGCAATAAAACTTTAGAGTGCAGTTGCCCTCCCTTAAATTTATTCATGAACCTACGTTAAAATGTATGGTTCTTTTTACACAGCATTTATAGCTTAATTCAAATGAATGTTTCTGGCTAAGCACGAGTGCCTCTACACACTCAAGTATAATTCAGAACTTCAAATCCGTTAACAGATGGTTTGCTGTTTCTCAATAGGCTGTCTGACTTGGCTACAGTAGCAAGGGAAGGGGGAAAAGAGGGAGAAATACATGAACGGGTCCTAATAATAATAATAATAATAATAATAATAATAATAATAATAATAATCACAAAAAAGAAAATCCTCTGGAAAAAAAATACCAAGCCTTAGTATCATGTAAAACCGAAGTGTGAAAAATTGAACAGCAAGCAACTGAGAACTGCTGCTTCTATGTAAAGACACCATTAGTCTCTGCATGATAAAAACTTCAGACCCATTCTGAAGACTGTTTTGCTTTCAAGTAAATGATTAGGTTTGAACAAGAGCCAGAGAAAAATCTTGGTGCCAGGTGAAAGATGATGCAACAAACATCTTAGAAATGAAGAATATCTCTGGCTAAATCTCTTCAGTGTTCGCAATAAGATTAACATAGTGTATTTTGTTATATTAATACCTTCACTATGTAAATCTGTCAGCTCCATACTCATTCTTTCAACAGTAGATACTACTTACAATTTTGGCAGGGGAAGAATAGAAAAAAAAGCATTTTTTCCCGTAGTCCTTCAGCTCACTTTTCTTTGTAGAAGTCAGCATGTAATAATTCACATCAATTTTACTTGCAAAAGCAATAAAGAGAAAGCGAACCAATTTTAAAAATGCATGGTCTGGCTCTGTTACTGAAGCTCTCTTAAATCCCAAAAGAGGGTGAGGTGCTTTTTTTTTGTCCTTCAGTGTTTGTGATACAATTCTGATTATAATTTTTTGAACAATCCTAGGTTCTATTTGAGAGTTTTTCCTAAGCCTTCTTTTGGGTGTCACGATTAATAGTTGCGTTTTAAGTGATAAAGGTAAATTTCTGACGATGAAGATAATAAAAAGTAGTTTCAGCGAGTAATTCTGTTGAGGTAAAGCCTCATGTAAAGTACAATTTATTGCATTTGTGTAATAAGTAGGAACTGAATGAATTACTGCAGTGCTGTTTTATTCCTTAGGTACTTGGGTTCCAGTATAGCTAAGACAAAAGCCAAATGCCTTTCATAGTCTGGGCTGAATGCCTGGAAGAAAACAGTCCATATGCTTAACACAGCTATGTAACATAGCATACTCCTCAGTCTTTGTTCACAAAATGTCTAGGACTGAAAGAGATGAAGACTGAATTATACTTTCAAATCAGAAGACGTTGATCCTACCAAGCACAGGTTGAGGTGGATTAGCAAAGTAAGGCGGGCAAGCCTGGAATGAGCTCACACAAGCTGTACACTGTATTTAATATCTGGGAGGGGGAGGGGAATGAAGAAGGCAGCTTTATTCCACCATATATACAATTCCTCCTCTCAAACAGACAGTGCAAAAAAGAAACGTGAACCATAAGAAACTAATTCTTGGGCATAAGCCATCATTTTAGTTGAGCATTCATAAGGTCAAGATTTTTAAACCTGAAACTGCTGATTCTAACCATATGAAGTTCTTAACATAAATTAGATACATAGAATACCTTTAACATTTCTCCTGTAAAAATGCGCCTCTTCAGCCAAAATGTAGCAATTCTCTTTGGTGTCTGAAGCCCCAACTTTCTCCCTTGCTCTACGCTTCCTTGTACGGCACTTACTAAACATTAAGTCACTGAAAAGAGAGCAAAGGAGACACATCTAAAATCACTCTTCTATTTTTTTTGGATAGTGTGTATGTACTTACCGACTCTAAAATGTGTATAGATATCATACTTAGATCTATGAATTTCAGAGTTATTTCTAAAATGTCTTAACTATGAAATTTATATGTCATTTAATTATAACTGTATTTAAAACAGCAATAAAATTAAATTACCCACAATTAAACTTTTTTAAAAGGTAATTCTGTGAATTGCTCAACTTGCCTACGTGTCCTTTATTTTTAATATTGGGAAAATATTACTACATCAGTCTGCATGTATGCAGAGATGGAGGATGGGGAGAAAAGGGGAACCCCACACCAGAGGTGTTACAGGTTTAAAATGGAGACTTCTGTCAGTTGTAGTAATTTGTAGACAACAAAACAGGTCATATAAAGTTCAAGAAATGTGCCAGGTCAGAAGCTGTCCCCCAAAGCAGAATAAGACTGGTGATGTTACAGGTATTACTTACGGTAGATCAGGCAGCACTTTGACTTGGTTCTGCTTATCACCATTTAGCATCTGTAATGCCCTTTGAGACCCAAGGCATGGCCAATGCCCTATTTTCTTTTTCTTTGCTTTATGCATCTTTCTTGTCTCACACATCCCTACCTCTCTCAAGGCAGGCAAATAGGAACAGACCTGTTGGAAAAGTAACATTTTTAGTGAGTTTGTGTAAAGTAAAAGTCTTTTTTCTGTTGTTGCACTTCATGTACAAGCAGTCATTCACCACCCACAGGGTACTGCATCTCAGTTTTTTTAAATATCGTCCCTAACTGATGCTTGCACATATAGGTTGTTTGAAATCAGCTCTGCGATCTTTATTTTAATATTGTCGTAATTCACAACAACTCATATGCTAGCCTCAGAGGTGAGTGAGATATGTCTGAGCCTGGAGGTGGGATTTTTTTTTCTGTAGCTGAGAACATTTTCATCTCTTTAATTGGATGTAAGACCAACGAAAAGCTAATTGATTCTCACTTACTTAATGGAGTATTTACAAGCTTTCTTCCCCCAGCTCAGGCAGCAAAACCCAGGGAGCAACTTAGCAAAGACATATTCCCCTCCTTCATCCCTTCTAAGCTAAGGGTTGGAATAAGCCTTTGGACATTGTGAAAGCAACAAGCTAGTCAGTTAGCTCTTAAGTGTTCTTTCATTATTGGAATAGCACTGTAGGTATTTCGGCTCATTTCTGGCAATACAGAGCTTCCAACCCGTATCTAACCCTCCTTTCAAAAAAGTCATACAAGATTCTGTAGTTTGGCAAAAGCACAGTCCAGTGAGGGGACTCACTGAATGATTAGTCATTATATCTGATCAAAGAATATTAAAGAAGGCTTTGAGTATGTAACACATCGCTGAAGATTCTGCAAGCAACGTGCAATGGAGGGACTCACTGTACAGTTAACTTGCAGAGAGTCGGAGAGCACTACTTGAACCCATAGAAAAGCCTAGCTGATAAGATGCTGCATGAGAAGAGCAATCAAAACTGGACCATGGTCAGTATTTACTGTATGTAACAAGAAAGCAAGAATGCTAAGGAAAGTCATAGAAACCCATGACCTTTATTCAGGCTCTACTAACATTTTTTAAAGTTGTTGCAGAGAGTGATCAGTAGTCATGGCAATACTAAAAATAGTGGTTGCTGCGACATGTGTTGGCAACATATGTTAAATATTAGATGTAGTTGGTTTATTTTTGAAATTCTGTCAGTCTTTTGTTCAAGCTCTCTTTAAACACTATGTATTAATAAACAATGATCTCTGTTCACAATAAATTTTTGTAAAGTTTGAGAAAACTTATGTATGGAAAAAAATTAAGTTTGACTTTGTTTTTCTTTAACTGTACCTGTCAACTTTAGGTCATAACACTTATGAATTCCATATTCTGGTTAGACTTTAGCACTGAAGTTACTGAAATGTGGCTCTAAGTTAGATCATGTCATTGCTGTGTGATCTTCCTGATGTTTGTGTATCCTGACAGTGACTGTGGTTTTGAGAATTTCGTTATATATCTCCTCATCAGGTATCACAGTTTGTGATTTGAAGGCAAGAAAAGGTTTGCAAGTAGGAGAAAGTTTTTAAGAGGAGAAATTCATAGGAAGACGCTGTGGTTCAGAATCATAAAATCTCCCATTTAACAAATGCTTGGACACAGTAGAATAATAGGCTGTTTTCTCTTCAAAAATCTGAAGGAAAACATACCCACGGAAAACCATGCAGTATTTTGCATTTTCCTTAATTACAGACATAATATTGGAAAAAAGTATTCACATCAAAGATTATTTTAAAAAGCTTTCCTTTTGACTTTCCATGTTAGCTGCATGTAAACATATTAATTAACTCGAAGAGGTGTTACCAATTCTCTGGTAAGAAAAAACTTCACTATTGTTTTGAACCTTGCTCTCAGGCAGACAAAAATATAAATGCAGTAGAGTTGCTACAGGTGGAAGAGCATACATGCAATGACCAAGACCTTACACCACAAAAGAAAGATATTTTCCAAGACTTTCGTGAATCTAGTTATTTGTTAAGTACTTAAGTATACTAGGTTATTAAAGAGTGTAGGAGTTACTTACTATTTTCTGAAGAGAAAGAGGTTCTGTAGAAATAGTTACGTTCCTCTGTAAACACAGGTTTTTAAAAACTGCTTCTGCCACAAACATTTGAAGCCAGAGGGATGGCATGGTACAAATGAACATTTGTAAATCATGTATTGAAAAATCTGGATAAAACAAAGGGAAGAAAAAGAGCTCTACTATTGCAGTTACTGTAAGTTATTCTCTATTAGAATTACTAAAATAGCCATATTAAAAAAGATTTTATCCATCATCTGATAACAAGACCAGCTTCTTAGACAATGATCATCAAACTTTAAAAGGCAAAGCTCCACTTCTTACAATGTTAAACACTTTTAAAAAATGCTCTGAATACAACCTTATAAAAGCTCTAGATCGATGTGCAAAATGAAATTATTCATTTGATGAAATTATGCAAGTGATCACCTTTAAAATTTAATGTGACATAATACAAACACAATCCAAGTAATACTTATGTAACACAAACAAAGAAATCTGATTAAGTAATGCAGGGGGACCTACAAATTCTACATGTGACCTTAAACAAATACTGTTCAGATGTAGCTGTCTTCAGGCTTAGCTCTGGCCTACCTCATTGTTTTTATTTGTTTGTTTGGGGTTTTGTTTGTTTGTTTTGTTTTGTATTGGTTTTTAGAGGAGATGGAATGGATGATTTTTCTTAAAGTTATACTTTTTGATTCTAGCAGTAGAATTTCATCAAAATAGCACCTGAAGCAGGTGGAAAGCAGGGTCTGCCAGGGTCTTTACTGCACTGAGGCAGTATTCTGCTCTGCTGAGAAATGCTCACACGGTAATTGACATACAGACACAATCAAAACAACATTTAAGTACAGATGTCTTCTACTCCAACACTGACAGAATCTTAGGAAAATTCTGGTATGGTTTTTCACCCTTTAAGTCCTGTGGGCTGAAGTGACCTCCAGTGATAACCGATTAGTCAAATAATCTTTACTCTTTATAACCAGACTATGAATGTTATTCCTATGAGTGGTCTGAATGGATGAAGAAGCATATAAAAATTATTATAAAAAGAAAATCCTTTGGAGAGGTAGCAGGAGATAAGCTCCACTGATGTAAATACTACAAAGTTCCAACTTTTTTTTTGGTTTGTTGGTTGTTGTTTATTTTTTAATCTGAGGCAGGTTATAATGGTTCTGATCATTCACTTTCCATAGGAAAGACCAAGACCACTTGAACTATTTGACTAGAGACATGGATTTTATTTTTTTTTTAATATTTTTTATTATGTTTTTTCACGACAGGTCTTCTCAAGTGCCGAGGTGGGAGAAGGCAACAGCACTTTAAATGAAGTCTAAACAACACCTTTCTCTACAGAAAATTATGATTGATTATGATTGAAACTGGGATATACTTAGAGGTATAAAAGCTGAGGTACAGTTTTCCCATGATTCTGTAATAAAACAAAAAAAATGGTGGGAATGAAGTTTGAATATGATATTAAAAATATTCAGTCTTTTCTTGAGATTATTTTTTTCTGTCCAGTTGAGTTCCTCATCCCCAATCGCTGAAACAACCAATAACACAGCTGATGTTGAATGACAATGGTCCAAGCCATAACATTTCTCTTTACCTACTATATTAATCGAAGATGAACAATAGATATATGATATTCATAGGAGTAGTTGAATCCCACCCCACTCCATTAATTTCCTTTAAATCAAAGGATTTGGAATGAGACATTGCAACGTTTCTATCTGATGTCTGTAAGGACCAAAATTTCAGGGTAGCTTTTTTTTTTTTTTTACTGCTGAAATGCCTTTAACAAATAAGATCAAGTCCGTTGAGTGAAAGGTCTCATCTGAAAATTGGTCTGAGCAAAGGTGTCCCAAATTGCCTCTCTGAAGTTATGGCTTATTATGATATGCTTACACTTCCTCCTAAACTGACAAGAGATTTTATTTCCTCTTCACACTCTTTAATCTTGCTTTCACATTAGTACCTATAGAGATTTATTTAAAAAGATTTTAATAGGAAAGACCTCTCTATTTGGTCTTTGCTTGGGACAGACAGCCATGCACATGCACATGCACATGCACACACACAGAGTAAACCAGTTTTCTGCATATACATCACACCGTAAGACTGCATGGCTGCAAAAGAAGGTAAAACATAACTTGAATGTAAACTGAGAATTTTAATTTAGGACTTCTTTGGTATATCTGATTAAAAGACTGAGAAGCATTTCAAACACTCACCAGCACAAGCAATAGCAATGTATTGTGCTAAATCATCAGCTATTTGACAAAACACATTTCGGTCCATAAGTAAACCTGAGATGATCCAATACTCCACTACAGTTCCAAGAATTGCCTTTAATAGAGCAGCTATTTCACATCTGAAAGCCTACAAGGAGAAAAAAAATATATATATCTATACACCTGTATTGTATAGTAAATTCACATTGAAAATGTACCAGTAATAATACCAGGGAACATCTTTAGATAAAAGGCATATCAGATCTTCACTGGTGTTTCTTTCTCTGATTAAAAACAAACTGTTGCAGCCAGGTCAACAAAATTAATTATGCCATTAATGCCATAGCAGTTGAGATACGGCATTAGAGAACTACAAGTTATTTGGAAACATACTTTCTAGAACACCATGCAAAATATGATCAAAGGCTACAAGTACAAAGTAATTTATTTTCAAAATAGGTTTTGTTTAGCTGTAAATTTACAAGTATTGCATTTTTGTTAGTTAACCTTGTGTTTATTTAACAATTACAGGGCTCTTAGCATCCTTGCTGTTAGAATTCACAGTTCCTAAAGGTACCACCATTAAACTAAAGCCCCTAGTGTCATTAACCACATGCATATATGCCAAAAGGTGGGTAAGGTCGTAAGGTGCTACACTCCTGCATAGAAAAAACTTAGGCAGCATGTGGGATCAAGAAACTTTCTTCTGCTATCAAACTTCCAAAAAGACCAGCAGCTGCATTTTTAGAATGAACCGGCACTAGCCTTAGTTTTTTCTCTACTGAACCTGCAGGAAAAATAAAGATACACAGATAAAGAAAGCAAAGCATATTTTCTTGAGGAGTTATTAAGATGACATGTTGCTAGACAACTTGTCACCCAGGAGGTACTGTCACATTAACATATGTATTCATCCATACTAGCACTTCACCTCACTAGTATAGGTTTGGTAGCACACTGTTTCTGGTGTCCAAGTTAGTACGTGCAAAGGACAGTGTACACAACAGGTCTACACAACACCTTTCTCCACCATCTAGAAATATTTTGTGCAATGAGCCTGAAATACGACATTCCTCCAACCACATATGCAACCACAGCAAATTCAGATTTGTACGACAGTTTTGAATGTGAAAATTAGAAAACTACACGCAACATAGTAGGACTACATGAAACTAATTTGACGAAATTAGCAGAGTCTGAGTGGAGTCTACCTAAGGCTCTACTAGAGAATCACTGCAGTTACACTGGTACACTGCATTCCGGTGAACAAGAATGCATACTTCAAAGCACACAATTTTGGATAAGAGGGAAATTGAAGCAAGTATGTACTTACTGGTAAGCTTGAGACTTTAAAGAGTTACTTAAAGGAAACAGAAGTTTTCTTTTTTTAGGTGCTCACCACAATCTATGGTTTGTCTGATACTCCTTTGAGAACAAAATACATTCAGGGTTGTTTTAAAATAATTTCATACAATTCCCTCAGGGGCTGGAAAGCACCAAAGACCAAAGCAGTCTGAGCTTCATCAATAAATCAGACCGACATATATGAGAACAAAAGAGACTGTGACTCAGGTGAGATTTATTATAAAAAGTCTACAAAATCATTTGCAGAAAACTTACATACATATTGCCCATACAGTTAACAGACTTTCTTGTCATTCAAAAGAAAAGGAATAAACAGAACTACAAATAAACGTTGTGTGGGGAGGTGAGGTAATCTCAGTCACTGAAAGCTTTTAAGATCTGGGTAGACAAAATCTGTCAGGAATGTGATGTTTGAGATAGCTTCCTGCCCTAACTCATTTTTTTCTGTTCAGCTCTGCTTGATTTGCTTTGCCCCTTGCTTTACTGTATCCTAATACTTTATTTTAGATGAAATGTGAGATCTCATATGGAAAAAAAATTGGAACACCTGGTATGGCAGGTCAACAACATGATTTTTTTTTTTCTGCCAATATTTAAATATTTTCAAGATATATTACTCTGTATCCTCTCAGAATTCAGGAATAAAAAATGAAGAACTAATTCAAAACATCCCGAATGTATTTGAATTTCTTTAGTTATGCATACCTCCTTGTCAATGGATCTCAAAGCAAAATACTGGGTGAATACTTTAATCCTGTCAATAGCTGTTAAAAAAAATAAATTACAGAAATGCATCGAGTAAGCTGATTTTTAACAGAAGTGACGGGATCAAGGACGTACAGATGTAGACTGAGGTAAATGTGGATGTAAATAAAGCACAAGTATTTACATTGTTTTTTCTTGTTTCTAAACCACAAGGTTGTATTACTTCAGCTGTGACAATTTGTGGGGATGATGGGACACAGATAGGACAGGACAGGAAATGGAAATAATGAGTGTTAATACTGCAAGTATAAATGATGTTCCACAAAGCCAGATATACAGTTGCAAAGTAAATCGGGCTGGTGGTACATTAGCTGCAGCTACCTTTGCTAGTTAAGTATATCTGCACTCTGAGAAACACAACCCAGGTAACGCCAACTGGTACAGGCTTAGTTGGCATTCGGGTAACAGTACAAACCAAGAGCTTTCTTATCATGAAATAAATGGTTCAATGTTACAAATGAGGGGAAAATGGTCTAATTTACTTAAAGCATCATCTGTTTTAAAAATATTGAAATATTAACCTATTAACGATAGTTTCATTTTCAACCACAGAAAAATACAAACGTAGTCATGAAAACGTATGTGTACAATATTAAAAAGGAAAAAGAAGCTAGCATTTCCAACTGACGTGGGAATGCTACCGTGTGTGCCAAAGCATCAATGTGCAAATAAATAGCTCCTGCTTTCAAACTCATGAGACTACATCCTCTAAATCCTAAAGAAAAGTCTTTCGCAGCTTTACAACTCCAGTGCTGGTTTAAAGCTGCAGTTTTTCTGTAATGTAGTTGATATTTTTAATGACGAACCTAATATAAAGGGAAAAAAATAAAAAAGCTTCACCAGCAGTATTTTTAGAATATAAGCCTAATTCTTACAAAGCTAAGTGATCTCTGTATGCAAATCAGTAACAAAGTAAATTCACAGGAGCCCGCTGATTTTTTGTACACATACAAAAGCAATATTCAGAACATTATATGAAAACTCTTACTCCTGAATATGAAATAACAGCTTACCCATACAAATGACATAAGTTCCTATGCTATTACCAAAGGCAATTACGCATCATGTAAAAATACTTCTAAATGAGAGGTCTTTGTTTACACCATCATTTAGATAAATTATATGGTTATTGGTCACTGGAACACAAGCCTTCAATCAATGAAAATTGAGAATATTTAGAAACCACTGATTCTGGCCCTACCACTTATTCTTCAACCTTTAACTAGACGTGAACCTGACTTAGTTTTGTTTCTTTATAGATCAGTGAATGAGAATGTGATTTTTGTAGGTACATTAAGAAACTATTCAAGTATCTCTCTTTTCCCCGCAAATGTGTATTTTTTAAATTCCTGCAAATAATGTACTCCTATAAAATGTAGTATTTCAAATCACATTGAAAAGATTCGTAAAGGACTGCAGTATTACTTAACGATGCCAAAGTGGGTCTGGCTGGCAAAGATTTTTAATTTATTCAGAGAAGCCTGTACAGTGCTATGCTTTGAATTTGTTCCTAAACCAGTGTTAATGACACACTGATGTGCTACCTGTTGCCAAACACTGCTGGAACCTGCAAGTTGCTGAACTTGCAAGTAGGCCGGGGGTGTTAATTGGGAAACTGTGAAAGCCTTGATGCCTACTTGCTGTGGGTGCACAAGAGGCTGGGGGGGGGATGCAGCCAGGACAGCTGACCCCAGACAACCAAAACAATAGCCCATACCATGCGATGTTGTCCTCAACAAAAAAAACTGAGGAGGGCGAAGAAGGAGGAAGGGGGACATTTGGAGCTGTGGCACTTGTCTTGCCAAGTAACCGCTATGTGTGCCCAAGTCCTGCTTTCCAGGAAGCTGCTGAACATCTGCCTAACAATGAGAAATAGTGAACGATCTTACATTCCTTTGGTTGTGTGCACTGCTTTGCTTCACTTACTAAACTGTCTTTATCCCTACTCACCAGTTTTATTGCTCTTGCTCTTCCAATTCTCTCTCCCATCCTGCTAAGGGGGGACTGTGTGAGTGGCTGAGTGGGGGTTCACCTGCCAGCTGAGGTCAACCCACTACACCATGCTTAGCTAATTAAGTAAGATCCAATTAATATTGTTTTTTCAAAACTCTCTTACTGGTTGTTAAGAGTTGAGAATCAATGCTATCTCAGTGAGAAAAAGCACTGAAGTGAACAAAGGCTGTTGACTGTGTTAGCATATAAAGGACAACGGGTGACTGTTAGCTTAGCAAACCCAGTTCCTTCATCGCTGTTTCATTTAATGTTTTCCTGAGTCAAGTACAGTCCTCCAGTGACAGAAATTTTAGTACTCATAAAAGTTCTCATTGGAAAGCTTTTAAGTCACAGGAAAAATTCATTTTAACTTTCTTACTTTGAATTAGAGAGTTAATTTAGAGATGCTTTTTAGAGTTCTTTTCTATAAGGTATAATGTTTTCAGGGTTATACAGTACTCTGAAAACTGTCTAAAACATACTTCCAAGAAAGTTTTGGAGAGTGATGGAAAGACATTCAATTCTACAAATTTATACCATACTGTAATGATACTTGAAACATGGAAGAATGCACACTAGAAATATGAAAGACAATGCAAATAAAAATTGGAATGAATCCCTTTTACACTCCTTTGTCAGACTGTGTATTACAGCCTTAAAAAAAAGAAAGAAAAAAAAAAAGCAGCAGCAGAGGTGACAAGTGTTCTGGTTCTCTTAGTGAGGCAGTATCATCATGAAAAGATGCCCTAACTGAATGGCTACTCAGTGTTACAAATAATATGTTTGTTCCTTTGTAGATTTTGAAGTTAATTTAACAGCTCTGTTTCAAGGAACCTTGTCAGTTTCTGCATCAATCCTATTTACTTTTGAACTATGACACGCATAGAATCATTCCTATGATTCTATGATTTTAGCCATATATTCAATATTGATTCCAGAGATGAAGAGATGGAAAAAAAACATCTGTGTTCTTTGGCAGTGCGTTTTAAACAACAAGAATACTTTTCTTCCACCAGGATGTCCCAGTAGATTAACACAGTGATGAGTGAGGGCATTCGATTTCCTGTCACTAATTTTATTACAGTACTTTAAAGATAAATTCCAACACAAGAAAGTAAATGCACCTGTATATGTAACGACAGTCACCCACATATGTAACTATAGTCTTTGTAGCCCTTCATTCTTTCTCTTTGTTCCTGATACAGGTTACAATGGGCCTGAAAAGTAAAACACCTTAAGAGTATTTACTCCAAGAAAACCAGCAACTCTCATGCAGAATTTCAGCCAGGAGGTTCTCACTTCAGATACTACATCTCTTTCCGGCTTGCTCTTTTTACACACTCATGTATATCCATATATGTTTGCATATATGTATTAAGTATTTTTTGCAAAAAAACTAGACAGGGAATATATACAGATATTTTCCCTCTTCTCTATTGCTGATTTGTTGCAATCTCTTTGAATCACATAAAAAGAGATGCTTCTCATCAAATTCTGAATCGCTAAAAAAAAATAAATAAAAAAACACTTTTACCGCTTAGAAATTAATCTGTTTGATATGCCTCAAAAAGAATTTCATCAAATTATTCATCTGCTTTTATTCACAGATATTTTCACAGAACAATGCATGGAAGTTTACTATATCACAACTGGCATGTTTGTGTCTTTCCATGATCTCATGCCTTTATGTGAGCAGGCAGACATGGTCACCCCTTTACCCTGTGCAAAAAAAACCACTTAATTTTCCCTGCCTATGTGGATAGAAAGATGGCCTGAGCCATTCCTTTGATTTTGGTTTCTGAGTGCCCTTACATGTATATTGACAATGTGCTGCCTCTTAAGTAAGCAGTTTTTAAAAAAGAAAACTGGTAACAATGAATCATACCCTTAAACATACATGGGGGAAAAAACTGCACCCAATACACTCTATTTAATGGCGTATGTTTCTATATATGCATCTCTAGAATAATTAAAAAAAAAAAAGAAAACACAGTTCTGTCTGCATAGCTTGGGAGGATCCGCTCTTTTGGCTCCTTTGACCTTTTCAGCTATGTCATGTAATTCTAAAGGGAGTCTCTGAATATAAGAAAAATCATTATTTCAAGTTCTAAACAAAACTGAGAGTGCAGAAAGCAATAATGATGAGTTTTTTTATGTAAAAATACATTATTTTGTTTTAGAGATTATTTTTGCCAAAAAATGCAAAGGAAAAAAAAATCCATTATAAAAATATGAACCTAAAGGATAAGGCAGTAAGAAAGAACACACAACACTACAGAAATTATCAGGCAACAGAAAAGAGGAGCTGCTTTTTAAGGCTGGAAATCTGCAAGGACATTGCACAGTAATTACAGTGCATAAAATCAAAATGTAAACACAGTAGGCATTTTGGCTTTGTGCTGGAAGGACAATTCTTATATACATATATTTTCATATTGCATTTAAACATACATGGAATCAATGAAAAAATAAAATCTAAACGAGGTAGGTCTATCTTCTATGTTGTGTTTTAGTCTTCCTGTATTTTTCATACATGTACTACACTCTGCCACAAGTGATTATTCTGCTTATGCAAAGAGCAGTTTATGATGAAGGTATGGCTTACAGTACAGGAACTGGTCAAAAGAAGGCAGAGTAGGAACAGAAAAAAAAAAAAAAAAAAAAAAAAAAAAGATGTCTACACTTAAACTGCACACTCAACACCAGGAAACATATGAAAGCAATCTCATTTTCCAAAGAATCAGAATGGCTACTGAAATCAACTGAATGTGAGCCTGCTTGGTGCTCAGGACCTTTGAAAAGGTAGGTTGTTTAAATATAAATATGGGTATAGAAGCCTAATTTTAGGAACTTTTTTAATATCTTGACCAAGGATAAAAGGCAGCACTGTTTCAGAATATCTGTCTTTGATAGTCCTCAAAAAAGGTAGGAGGTCTGGCTAGGTAAGATGAGTGAAACTCTCATTATGTTTAATCTTTCTGCTTTCTTAACATAATGAAGAACTAGTAGCTATTATATTGAAAGGGCTTTTTTCTCTGGAATACTTGATTTTCTATTGTTGTTCTGTTATTGTAATGAAAAAGTGAATGAAGTGCCTATTTATTCTCTGCTTTCACAATAATTTAAAAGAGAACGCAGAGACAGCAGTAAGTTTGTATTTTATGTGAGAATCAAGAAGTCAAAGATGTTTTACAAGGCCTCTAGCTTCTGAAAAGAAAGAGGTGGTATAGAGGACACTCAGTATCTTTCAGGTCAACGTCCTGCTGGTCAGCAGGTCACAGAACAGCAATTAAGTTGTCTTCTATTTCATTTTTATGAAAAGATCTAGGGAAGATACCAAATGAAACTAAAGGACTTGGGAAGAAATTGGGGCATTTAATAAAATAAAATAATGTTTATCTGTAGAAAACAATCAAAAATTGTTTTCTCAGCTCTCTCCTTTCAATGCTGCCTGAATAAAATCACTGTAAAAGAAGATAATCATCTCTTTTGTTACACCTTATTGTTTGACATGATGTGTTAAGCTTGTGTCCCTAATGACTACAGTAATACCTGCTGGTAAGGGCATATGAACATCTGAATGTAGCCAACAAGCTACTCATGACTCGTTTCTTCTCTACAGATCAATATGAGAATCTTATGGATCAATTCATTTCCTTTAGTGGAGCAAAAACCAGCATGCTTCACAACAAAAGGCAGATATAACAAGCAGCTGTGATACTTACATATAATTCCTCACAAAGGAATGAACAAAGAAATGTCTTTTAAAAAATATGTCAGTCTTCATTATTTTAAAGCATAAAATTCATACTCACATCATTTGTTCTGTTCAATTCTCTATGGGAAAGTATGACCCAATCTGCTAGAATATTTATGTGTTTGGTGAAAAGCACTGAGGTTTCGCTTCCCAGCCAAAAGGTTTTCAGAAGAACTGTCTGTGGCATTACTTGCTGGTGCTGTGAATTGGTCTCTTCAACCAAACTGAAAAAAAAAGCAAGTGAAAAAACCTAAATCTTTATGCCACTTTGATTACTATAGTTACTAGACAGAAACCTTATCTTCTGTCAAAACATACAAAGGTTTGGCAATTTTTTAGTATGGAAAGATCAGACACAATTTCTGATGCATAATAAGTAAAATAATGATGACTATTACAGTCAAACTGAAGGAATTCTAATACTGTGCTAATATATAAAGGCTGCCAGAGCAAAACCAAGACTTTTTTTATATTTCATAAACTAAGGAAAGATAATTATCTCCCTAGTGAAAGGTAACACTTAATTGATTTTTTTTTTTAATCAGTATGTTCAAAATACTGCTTGTCTAACTTACGGAATAGATATGGAAACACTGCAAAGCTAAAAACGTAGCTTTACGAGCAAAATTCAATGCTTACTGAAACTTGTAATATAGTGAAATAATAAGGCTGTGAGAAGTTAGTGGTCTTAAAGCACAATTAGGAAAAAACAATACCAATTACAATAAATAAACTGAGAACTGAGAAATATAAAAGAAAATGTTAAGTAATACCATCTCTGTGAAACAAGATATTACTATAGACACACAAAAATCAGGATACAACCTGCTGTAGATACAAAAATGCATGTGAAATTGTGAAAAAGTAATAAAAGTGTTATCCTGTAAAACCCACCTTTTTGTCAGAAACTCTACTTCAGCTTTTACTAAATCAAAGAAAAACTTTAATAATGTTTTGTGAACTATCCTCTGCTCATCTGCTTTTCCTGAAACTGGGACTGCATGACAAATGGTTTTGCAATAAAGGCAAGACCTGAAAAATAAACACCAAAAAATCCATTTGTATGACGGAAATGATAGTCTGATTTATTGGCAAAGAAGGCAGCTTTGACTTTGGAAAATTTTGATGAGGAAATACCTTGCTCCCCAGCAACATTTATCATTTTAAAGCCAAACTTTCTGGTTTTAAAGCTACAATTTTCTCCAAAAACTTAAGATGTTTGTAACTGGGGCCTTGTTTGGTAGATAAAAATAGTGCAAACTAAATCATTTAACCACGTTTTCTCTATTTTTCTGTCTCAACTGATTTACTGTACAATTACTGATTTTAACAGAACTTCTTGCAAATCTTTTAATTACATAACAGTCTTGCAACATTTCATAGCCTTAACATCCATCCTATAAACAGTTCAGAAACAGTTCACAATGTTATTAGACAGGAATGCAGTTTTTGATCAAATCTAGTGCTTGTCTGACGTGATGGAGATAATTTTCAAGTAATGTGTGCAAAATTTTTCTTGCTAGAATTTTGACTATTAGAAAGAACATGCACATACACACACACACAAAAAAACAGATATACAACTGCTGGGTATCCAGAGTCTGCCAAAAGGTACTAAAAGATAAAATATTTCACATATAATCTCATATTTAAATTCTCTTCCATTACAATGGCACAATGACATGTTCCTAAAAAAATGGTTACATGTCCAATTACGGTGATTCCAATATAGCGATTCAATGCACTTGAAGTCTATATACAGTTACTATGCTCTGCATTTACACACTTCTAATCACAGTTGTACCAAACTATTTAAATATTACTTAAGATTTTATGACAGGAATAAGAAGTGCTGCTATTGTTCCAACTGCATGAAGAATTAATTTCTGTTGATGTAAGTTACAAAGAATGAGTTCCTACGCTAAAGCATCGACAAACTTGCCGAACAGCTATATAAACTGAGTCCTGTATTTGTACATGTATAGGAATTTTACGATTAATATCAAAATAGAACATGAAGCTTCATGCTTGCTAAGGTAAGACTGTGCTTTGCCTCATAACTGCAGATTTATTTGTGTATGTACATATATACATACACACCAGAACAGCAATGATACATAATTGCAATTTTGAAAAGTTTAAAAACAAGAAATCATTCTTAAAAAAGGAGAACATGTTTTTCTTTTCCTTTCCAAGATACACTTCTACCTGTGAGCGAACACATACTGAAACATAGCAGAAGTCCAAATCTCAGTTACAATTCTAGACCTTCACATACACTTAACCTGTTCTGGTGAAGATGTGACTTCAGTATAACAGCATTACAAGCCTCATTCCCCCTCCCTAGGTTTGGGGTAACTTTTTATCTGGAATAACTATTGCATCTAATACAACATTATTTTTACCTTACAAGCATCTCTACAAAGGACCACGTGCCTTTCTTACAGATAGGACACTGAAGACAATCCAAATAATATCTTAATGTAGATGGGGATTTCCAAGGAGGATCAAGTTGGAGAACAAGGTACAAAACATGATGAAATTTAGCAAGAAATACTTCATCGGTATTTCCCTGTAATAAAATAAGAAAAAAATATTAGCTATACACTGGCCAAGTATACATGATTCAATCTCACATGACCAAAATGGAATTTAAATTAAATTACATCAGTGAAGTAACAAGCCATTTAATGCATAACTAGAAGCAGAAAAAAATCAGAATTTACAAACAAACATAAAAACAATTAAAAACAATTGCCCTAGTGTGGAATTCCAGTTGAATAAATCACTGCTTAGAACAAACCTTCTTTTCTATTGAGCTTTCTATCTGTAGCTTACAAAGTTAAAAAAAAACATGTTGCACAAGGGGTGTTTCTACAAGTAATGAAAAAACTCTAGGTTGGTTCTTTCACAATATTTAGACTCCTACATTCATAGTTTTTGTAAATTAATAATAATATTTAAAAAAAGTATTATTTCTTTTCAGATTGCAGTAATGCTAAGACATGAAGGGTTAATGCATCACTTAAAACTGTAAGCATACTGTCAGAAGAAAAGATAATATTTCCTGCTTTAATATTGATAACACTTTAGTCTTTTCTAATACTTTAGCCTTCAGCTCTTACCAACAGGACATGTTCTAGAAGAGAATGAAAAAAATGCACAGGAGGTATAGAGTACTTCTGAACAGCGGCAAGTTCTGAGATTACATCAGGTAATAAATGCTCTTCAACTAATCCTTCAAATATGTGCCAAGTAACTCTGGACAGGTTGGTATTTTTAACCTAGAAATAAGATAGCTTCATAAGTAAAAGAGCAGCTTATGAACAAACTTACAAACCCAATACAGAACAGGAACTAACACAAAATCTTTAAGTAAAATGTTGGCAATATAGTAAAATAGAAGAACATTATAAATTACAACAGAAAGGTTACTTATTGTCTGATTCAATGAGCTGCTGCCATCTAGAACAGAAATACCTTCACCTTACTGCTTACGGCTTTCATTAACAAGGAAGTGCCTTACAGAGTGTGCCCACCTCCTAGGACTATCTGAATTCATTTACTCTTTTAAAAAACAAATTACAATTCACACACTCCTTAGCTTGCCTAAATTCTGAAAAGGTATGCACAGGAGTTAAGTGTTAATGCTTCTAAACGTGCAGAGTACATCCCACAACATGACTGGAGCAGTAAGATAATTAGTATCAGCAAACAGCTAACAAAAATTGAACAAAAATGTAAAATCACAAAATACATCATTTATAAACTTTATAAAACTACAAACCATGTAACAGGTTTATCTCCCTAGTGCTGCTCCTATTACCATGACATGTCAAAGAAGCAGCTAATGCTACAGATAGAGTACAGGTATTGATCCCAGTGGACTTCAAAGCTCTGAAGATCTTCTTAATGGCACAAGACTTCCTTCTTATTCTGTACCACTCATCACAGTGAAACACTTAATTTTGCAAGCTTTCAGAGCTCCTGGAAGAATCTATAATGGCTTTCCTGGAATGCTGTATCTGCCTTTAATTTCCCTGTTATCGTCTGTAGTCTCAGCTTTCAAAAACTTTATTTCCACTGACTAACAATATCAAAGAGGGGGCATTGAAGATCTCAGCTACATTGCTATTTACGTCTTTCCTCTAATCCAACACAAAGCTAAGATGCATAAGCCAGTTGCAACCATACTGCTGTTAGCTTCTGTTTTGAAATCCAGCTATTTTGTTTAACTGTATAGCCTGAGGTTCTGGTAAACTCAAGGAAACTGGGATAGGGAGCCACAAATGAAAGAAGCAGAGTCAAGAAGAGTAGACCACTGAGTTGATAGAAGTTAAACAACTACGTAGATTTCTTACTGCTTTAGTCCCTTTACAGCTGGTAGACTTTACAAACTCTGCCAAGAAACAATGCACAATAGGCAAAGCAACATGAGACATTCTACCATTTTTTTCAAAATTAATTTAAACTAAAATTAACGCAGTCTTCAAGTCCAATTGTGGTTTGAAGTCATGGAGTACACTGCTATTAGCACGAATTCCCAAAAATGTTTTAGAAATAAAAACATTAAGAGCTCAGATCAAACCTGAAAACAACAACAACAAAAACTTATGAAAGAAATGACAATCATTGTTAAATCATAGCTAAGGTCTAAGTGAATGAGCTCCATCTTAGCAGTATTTAGTTTCTCAGCAAATGTTACATTTCTGAGATCCCTAAGGCATACCATTGCTATATTAACAATAAATAAAGATACTCATCTAGACGATTTTCTTTTAATCAAATCTTTGTGCATCTGGCATTTGCAACTCACATTTATTTCAATTTTCTCATTCATATATGCACTATTAAAATCTTCACTTTATTTCCTTTGGAAATAATAGTTGCATTCATACTTTTGTAATGCTAATTATATGCAAACAGTACATCTAAGGAGCAATCATAAACTGTTTAATAGCAGTCAAAGAACAACTCTGTTTTCTAGATTTAAAACGCGTGAAGATGACAGTATATTGTGCAGGGACAAGCATGTCACTACTGGCCCTCATCTGCTGATTGTACCAGCACATCTTTCTATATTGTGACAGAAACTTACGTTTCTTGCAAATTCTGGTACTAGACCAAACAGACATTGTCCATGCATTATTTGAAAAGTACACTGAACAACAACGAAAGAACAGTTTTGGGAGTCTGTGAGAGGCCTTTTGCATTACTTTCAGGGCACGAAGGAAGAGGAGAACAGGTTTTCACCTTTTTTGGAAGGGATAAGGAAGGATGACAGTAAACCAATATAGTGGACTTTCTGCAGAATCCAGAGACACCTTTTGGAACGAGGGCCTTCAATAAGCTGTGTACAAAACTGTGCTGGCTGGCATTCTGGCTGATAAGGAACTAGCATTTTCCTATGAAGCACTGCCAGTAGAAGCATTAAAACTTTGAGCAGAAACACATGAAAATGAAGGTCCATAGAAAAGAAGTTGTGTTTTACGTAACAAAATGCAGAAAAGACAATATAAAATAATAACAGGGAAGATGATTGATAGAACCAGCGGAAGCAAACTGAGATGACTGAATAAAGCACACAGTTCTAATCTGATAATTTAGTTTGTAGATTTAATTTTACTTCCCCCAGACTAACAGAAATACTTATTGGAGCCATACTGGAGCTGTGTTTAACAGCCATAAATATACTGTCTACAAAAGAAACATATCAAATGCAAAGGCTAGCAACAGACATTCCACAAAGCAATAAAAGATGGTGGCAGGTCATATTACAGAAAATAATTAGAACTGGGTTCAAAAATTCCAAATTTAAAGTTATATCATCATTAAGAGTACCAAATAACAATTTGTTTTCAAAAGTGTTAAGAAACCTAAAGTTTTATTTCCCCATAAACACACTAACCAAAACATGACTATTACAGTGTAGGACAATGACAAAGGCATTTTGGTGCTTACGTTTAAAAATATTTTTCTCTTCTCCTGTCAATACAAAGGAAACAGATAAAAAGGTAATTCTGTGAAGACTGGGACCTCACTTATACACTAAGTAACTATTTACTTAGTATGGTTCACAAAAACGAGTCTTCAGCCACAGAAGAAATACAGAAAGGTAACACATATGCTTTAAGAGTTTCCCATTTTAACATTTTAAATAATAAAAGTTACCATATAACGTACAGTAGCTCATAGCTAATATGTAAAATGTTTTTTAATTACTGAGATGTAACATTTCAAAAAACATATTTAAATAATTTATTCCTAGTGTTGTATAGAAAAGGAAAAAATTTGGAAGTATTTTTTTACTTAAGAGACTTTACAACAAAGACTTAATTGGTGTTGACCTGTACCTGATTTATGGCATTCATTTGTCTTAATGGGAAGAAAAATAAGAACTAAATAGTACCAAAGAAAAATAAAAGTCAAAGTTGTTATGAGAATAGGACTGGAAAATATGATTTATCCTACTTGCAATCCATACTTCAGTACACTCTGAAACATGCATGATGATGCTTAAAGCTTATGCTGAAGTACTGCTTCTTTCTATGGTGAGACAATCTTTACCTAAAGTCTGTCTCTACTAGCAAAAACATGAGAACTGCAAAAAGCAGAGTATATCTTTTCTACTTTAATATTGCAAAAATACAGTGTTTGAATAGTTTATGACACTAAATCATACTATGGCATCTCTTCTTCTTTTCTTAGGCTATTAACAGATAGTGCTCTCTTAGCCAGTAGTATTAGAGGGTTTCTTCATAATAAGAGGGCAGTACTGGAAGCATTGTAACAATGAACAAATTCACTAGTATCTGAATGATGTTCTTTAACTTTTCAATAATTCTATTCGACTTTTGGATAATGTAAGTATTTTTAAATATTTATTCAATAGCTAATTTCACAATAAAAGTATATTTACTTGACTGCATAAAAAAACCATAAATGGAACATGATCTCTTTGTAAGAATCCTTACCTTTGTATTGCATTTATTCAACTCGTCTTTATGACCAGATTTGTGTTTAGCAGTCTAAAAAGAAAAAAAAAAGTCAACCTGTATGCTGGGTACCAATAAACTGTCTATAAATGCTGTATTATTTTTTTTTAAACA
Source organism: Stictonetta naevosa (assembly GCA_011074415.1). Lineage (NCBI taxonomy): Eukaryota > Metazoa > Chordata > Aves > Anseriformes > Anatidae > Stictonetta > Stictonetta naevosa. The sequence continues at coordinate 67,751,148 of CM021729.1, read as the reverse complement.
CAGTAAAAACAAAACATTAAACATAGCAATCTATTTGTAGTTCTTTTTATTATTTAGATGGCAGTATTAGGAAATAAGGGATTAATGAGCTGAGAGGAAAATAATATGGGCTTTTTTTTCCTCAGTTTTCCTGTTATTTTCTGCTTCTTTTTCATGCAGTTGTTATGTAATGACAGTTTGATTAGATTTGATCCACTTAACCATTAAAATGTATTACTGCTTTCAGTTTTTCTATGGCAAAATGCAAACTCTGGGTACTCCTTGCAAGTTGCTTGTAATGGGAAGATAGTAGGTGCAAAAATGTATTACTATTTCTGTTACATTTACTTACCTAGTTTTATGAGCTTAATAATCTATTTTATCAGAAAAAGTCCTTAGGATTACGATTACTCTATCTGCACATAACTACACAGTAGTTTGAGGGAAAGATAATCTAATAAGAAGTGCTACTGTTATACAGTTACTCTGGCTTTGGCTGGGATAGAGTTCCTTCAGAGTAGCTCAGGGTGTGCTACGACGGATCTGTGACCAAAACAGTGCTACCCACAAACAGTACTCACACCAAAGCTTTAGCTCTTGCTGAGCAGTGCTGGCACATTTGTCAAGGCCAGTTCGTCACACTGCCCCGCCAGCCAGCGGGCTGGGAGGACACAGCCAGGACAGCTGACTCCAGAGATGGTCCATACCATACAACATCGTGCTCAGCAGGAAAAGCTGGGGGAAATGATTCTATGACAGTCATGGCATTTGCCTGCCCAAGTCCCAAGTCCCCGTTAGGCATGACAAGCCCTGCTTGCCTGGAAATGGCTGAGCATCTGCCTGCTCACGGGAGCTTATTTTGCTTTGCTTGTGCCCACAGCTTTCGCTTTACGTATTGAACAGTTTTTATCTCAACCCACTGGTTTTCTTGTCTCTGATTCTCTCCCCAGCCCTGATGTGGGGAGGAAGGGAACTGTGTGGGGTTCAGCTGCCTACTATGGTTAACCTGCAATAGTCCTATACAAGAGAAGACAGATTTATTTTTTAAAGGTCTGGAGGTTATGGTCTTGTTAAAATGTTACTGAAGGAGTATTTGACGGTGATCGGTTTAAGCAGCATTAGTCTTCAAATTGCTAGTCTTGAGTTTAAAAATTTTGTACATTGAGCATTTGAATCGTTGAATTGTTTTGTTACTGGGAGCTTATATTGAAAAATATAGTGGACCTTAATTTGCAGTTACAGAATCAAGAGTGCTTTATGTAAGTGAGCTACTAAAAGAATACTTACACATTATTACCTGCATCAGTGTAACTTACAGCAATAATACACACTAATTAATTGCTTATTCTAGAAATGAAATGCTGTTTTTAATTACTAATATACCAAGTTTATCAGGATTAGATATGTGACAACATTGAGACAAATGAGTGCTTCTTGCTCCAGTTTTTATTTGTAACAAAAAAAAAAAACAAAAAAACACATTCATATCAATCAACAAAATTTTTGCTTGTCCTAGGATATGGCTAGTTTTAAAAACATGTTAGTGTAATCTAGCTAGATAACAGGGAAGTCCCAGAATGATTGTAATCCAATATGATTCTGTGTTGTACAATATTAGCTATTACTGATGTCACATATTACACCAAGATTTCAAACAGCCTACTATGTCTTTCATAAACCTGTGACTATCAATTACCACTACTAAGTTGTATTTTGGCTAATGGCAGATGTAGTAAATATAAGATTATTAAACATTGCAGGCTAAAAAGGCACTATTACTACTACAAAAGAAGTTAAAATACCTAGTTAAGTAGATTAATTATCCATAATAAAAGTTATAAAAGTTACATTCAGTTATATATATTTTACATTTTATGCTGAGAAAGCATTAACTAATTGTTACTTACCTTGGCAAAATACATATGTTTTATCACAGCATTTTTCAGTTCAACAAGCTTCACACTAGACTCATTTTGGTCAGTTTCTTGTGCAGGCAGGAAACGGTTCATTTGGGTAACTTCAATATTTTGCATTTCCTTCTGTGCAGAGCAAAAAAACAAATTATGTTCAAACTTATAATGCTCTAAGCTAATGCTGTAAAACACCTTTTATGTCCTGAAGTCTTTCCATACATTCTATTGTAAATACATGTGTGCACGTGCATGCTTATTCAATTTTTCAAGGGGCTACAGCATGTGGCAAATAAACATCTGTGGAAATAGAACACTGAAGTTGCAGGCAGCTACAGCATGAGAACTACCAATATAAGTTTTTCCAGTTATTTTCCTAATTGACTTTAACTCTGTCCTAATCTCTGTTGTTGAAACAAGAGCTGTGTTAAGGCATAACAGATTACCTTTTTGGACTTTTCAAAAACAAAACGCAAAGCCCCCGCCTTTTCAATTAGTTGAAAATGTAGTAAGTTTTTTTTTAATACAGGTTTTCATTAGTTTGTCTATGACCATAAAGGCCACTACAGTGAAATCCTTTCAGTTCTTGACTTTAAGGGTGCGCCAAGCTAGTAATTTAAAATTTGTAAGTTGTGCTTTTTTATCTACACAAACTAAGACTAAAACATCTTTGTTTTAGGCTGCATTGAGTTTACATGACAAGGTTTTGGTAGTGGGGGTAGGAGAGCTGCAGGTGTGGCCACTGTGAGTACAGACAGACCAGAAGCTGCCCCATTTTAGAGAAGAGACAGTTTCAGACAGCTGCAAAAGGAGCTCTCTGCTGGCCAAAACGGAGTCCCCAGAGGTAGTGTATTTAAGAAACGGTGAAGAAACTTGCAGCAGCTGCAAGAGTAAGAAATGAGCGAGAAGCAGCCCTGCAGTCCCCAGGGACAGTGGGGCAGCTCGTGAAGGAGCATTCCCATGAGAGGCGTGAGGAAGAAGCAGCAGCAGAGATGACACCCTAGGACTGGCCACAACTCCCATACTGCTCCTGGAGGAGCAGAAGACAGAAGAGTGGGGAATGAAGATGAACATGGGAAGAAGAGTTGAGTAGGGTGAAGGTGTTTTTCATTTTGTTCTTTGTTTCTCACTATTCTACTCTGTTATTAATTAGTAATAAGTAAGTCTTTCCCAAATCAAGTCTGCTTGTGACAGGAATTGGCGTGTCATGTACTTTTGGTAACTTTAAAATGGCTCTAAATAGTTGTTGGTGAGCCAAAGATGAGTGTGAACTCAAGCCCTGCTTTGATGCATTAACTAGTCTTTACTTTTAGTGCCACTCTCTGCACATTAGTTTCAACATGCTTCTAAAAATAATTATATTCAGATAATTTATAGTACCATCTTGGTAAAATTTTGTGAATTCTAGTGTGCAGCCAAAAAAGCACCTAGAGTCTGTGTTTAAGCACGAGGACAGCTCCCTAAAATCATGCATGTGGCTTTAACACTTTGAACCAGTAAAAATGACACCTTATAGTTTCAAATCATTTATGACACTCCCACGAAGTGTTTTAACAGCAGAGTTACGAGGTTGATGTTATAGGTACAGATACTGAAATACAAAGACGTAGCAAAGCGCTGGTTCAAAAATATCAGAGAGAACAGTCTGAAAGCCTATGACTACATGCAGTTTCACTTTTAAAAATGAATATAATGCAGTTTTGCTTAATTCAGGATCTGATTTGGGTACAAAACCATACAACACATGTATTTATGGAAAGAAGAAGTAGCAGTCAAATATCAGGACTACATAATTACAAAATTGGAACTTTCAACGTCCTAATGAAATGTGCACCAAGTACTTCTAGAAGCAAGCGAAAAGAACATGTTCATAACATTTTTTGATAAAGCCTATTGCATGTTAACAAGTGTTGTGCCTATGTTTTACTCTCGTCCTTTTAAAAGACAGAGTCTTGGCAGTTTTCTGACTTCTTTAGATACATTTAAATAGAAACTGGCGCTCTCATGCCCTCTGAAGTGAGTTACTTTAGTGAAATCTAGAAAAAAGCATGTGTGTAAGTTAATGAATGGGTAAAGATGGAACACTTATCACACCTGGGATGAATTCAGGGTTCATGGAGATCAGTAAAAGGTGTGATAGTCATAATACTTGACTCTCATTCCTCTGTTAAACATAAATTTCCCTAAGCAAGTGTCATTAAGAAAATATGCAATAGACCAAGATCCCACACTGATGGGTGTTTTAATTAGCATGTAAATACTAAGATCTTTCAACCCCTTTTTGCCCTTTTGTAACAGCTTTATCAATCATTAAAATGAGGAGATCAAAATACTTTGATCTGAAGAATTTAAAAGATTTCCAGAAGAAGCAGATACTGCCTAATAAACCCACTGTTAGCTCTGCAAGTTTGCAAAGGCAGCATTTTTTATTTAGCAGTTGATTAAAAACATCCCTCAGTCTGAGGAACTACAAGTCTAAAGGATTTTTTTTGAGTCCTTCAAGTAATTCCAGGATAAAATACTGAGAAGTTTTATATAGTGTGTCTGATTCTCCTGCTTGGTAAATTCTATCTCCTGAGAGATTCAAATGTATGACACCCCTTGTTGCATCTTACGTGTGACCTAAATAATGAAGGACTAAATTTTTTGACCTCAAAAAACAGAAGAGGTAGAAATTGGAATTGTGAGAGTACACAATTTCATAAACATATTCTATGAAATACAAAGGTGTTTTTTCTGTTCTTGCTTGTGCATAGTATTTTTTATATTTCACCTTTTATTTTTATTTTTATTAAACAATAAATGCTTTCCCCAAAATAAGTGCTTTCCCCAGAATCTCAAGGCTTTCTGCCAATATTTAGGATATATAGCAATTTGTGTCTACCGCACAAGCTCCTAGCCAGTCCACCAGGATATCGTTCTCTACCTAAGTTGATGAACAACTGAATACACCTTATATCAAATATATTCCCATAATGAATTTTTCACAGTTGACTGGAGTGAGTTTCCTTTTCTTTTTTTTTTAACATGATGTACTGTTGATTTGTCCGAACTGAAGTGTATCAATGAACAGATACTTCTTGAAGACCCAATATCCAAATTACGTAAAGCTTTGACCAGACTGAAACACAGCTGTACTGTTTATACAGTTAAAAGTAGAATTAGAGAGTTAAATCCCTCTCTATTCTACTCTTTCTACACAGTTTTGGTGAAAGTACACAGGATATGAAGCTGCAAAACCTAAAGGAGCAGTTACATTTTCATTTGGTGAATTTTAATCACCCACTTTTGTATCTAAATTTCAAATCGAATAAATCTATCCACTTCTGTCAAAGACACTGTTGGAAAAAACAGTAATCGAGTAGTCCTTCACTAATGACAAGCAATGGCAAATTGATCCTTTGCAAACAAGGTTTCTTTACAATCTGAAATCTGGTCTTTCTCTAGCCATTGTTAGTTAGTCTTCTACTCAATTACTATGAAGTTAACAGACAATGTTGACACCACTGCTACTTTCATCAGTCTCTGAATTGTGCATGCCTCGGTTAAGAAATAATCCCTGGATTTAAATGCTCCAAACTGTAGGGAAAAAAAAAAAAAAAGAAAAAAGAAAAAAAAAGACTCATGTTCCAGAATGGAAAGAATGACTATTGGAAAGAATGTGGGTCATGGTCTCAATCCATACAGGATCACTTATCAATATGGTCTGTAGAAAAATTGGTCATGGTAAACAAAGGACTATGAATCATGAGGCATTCCCCCCCACCCCGGTGGACACAGTAAAGAAAAAAATTATAGTTCTAGTGAATTCTGCATGTGCAAGAAAAAAAAAAAGTCACTGAACAGCGCCATGTCCACTCACAGTTCAGATGAAAATGAATGACAGAATTAAGCTGTTTTTCTTGCTTTGTCTTTTCACGACTGTGATTTTAAACTCATTCTGACCTAATTTTGGAGCTGAATGTCAAACCTCACACTCCCAACAATCTGATGCTGCACTGGATGCTTCATCTGGCTGTGTCATTCCAACAGAACACTGTCTCTCTGGAAAGATGACCTCAGTATGGCTTCTCCCTTCAAACAAAGGACCTCAGCTTACAGCTAGGTCTTCATGTCTTAGTGGATCTGCTGGTGTAGTCTCATGTTCTAGTACAATTAACAGAAGAAAACTATTACAGGGACTTTTGAAAATCCTGTTCTACTGACCACAAAATATAGAGCTTTGTATTCTCAAGAATGTAGGGCTTTAGACTAGTAAAAGAGAAAGGGAGTTTTCTCATGACTGGCAACAGGTTTTCTAATACAGAAAATGGCAAAACTGAATCTATCTTTGCATATGTGAAGATACGATTTGAATCATTAGTATTTTCTGAAATGCAGACAATTATATGGCTCCCCTACTACTGATTCCACGGATGAGGCTGCCGTAAATGTGTACTGTTGGTATACAAGACATGGTTAACAAATCCTCTTGGCATGCTACTCTGTTTCCATATGCTTCCTTACAGAATCCTTTAGTTTAAATTGATTTTATTTAACTTTCTCTGTCCTCAAGTGTGGAAAGATCTCTCTGTAGTAATAGGGAGTTAGTGGTATGCTTAGACAGCAGTTCATACACCTATTTTAGGAATTACAATTCTTGCAGCATCAGTCTCAGTACATTGATTGAAAAGGGAATATAGGTGAGAAACTTACGTAAGATTCCTAGTGCGGGAATAGTTTGAGTGAATTTCCTCTGCCCAATATAGAGTCCCCTCAGAGAATTCGTATGGCAACCACGAATTCTTCCCAGCCATGAAAGACTATGAGCAAACTTATTTCTGATTTAAGAATCTGAATCTTTTTATCAGACGCTATTTTATAAACAGATAGGAAGAATAATTGAGATTAGTTGAGAAAAGAAGTAATTAAATTGATTATGAAGCATGAGGATACCATTAAAATTTATTTAAATGGCATATGCTAAACCCAGAAAAAAAAAATCTACACATATATAGAGACAGACAGATAAACACACAGATCATAGAATCGTAAGGGTTGGAAATGACCTCCAAGATCAACTGGTCCAACCATGATATACACACACTTGTGAAATTGTTACCAAAATAAAGAGAATAAAAATTTGTATTTTTCTTGGTAATTTATGAATAACTTTCTGAACTGTTTACTTGATGGTCAGCGATACTGAAACTTCCTCCTGAAGCCTAATTACTTTTTTCACTAGTAATAGCACAAAGCAGGAGCCAAGAAGGAACATACAGAGCAAGAAGATGTATACTTCTTTGGTGTCATTTCTGCTGGTTTGAATCAAAACACTGCTTTGAGAAAGACAGTTTTTCTGTTACTGAATCACAGACTGGTTACAGTTGGATGTACATCTGGAGTTAATCTGGTTCAACTCCTTGCTCAAGCAGGGCCACCCAGAGCAGGGTGGCTTTTGACAGGCCCAGGTAGCCTTCGAAGATCTCCATGGAGGAGACTCCACCACCTCCCTGGGCAACATGTGTCACTGCTCCATCACCTGCACAGCACAGAAGTGCTTCCTGGTGTTCAGGGGAAACTCCTGTGCTCCAGTTTGTGCCCACTCCCTCTTATCCTGGCACGGGGCACCACTGAAAAGAACCTGGCTCCACCCTCTTTGTACACCCCCTGCTCCTGGTACGTATACACATTGAAGAGTTCTCCCTTAAACCTTCTCTTCTCTAGGATAAACAGTCCCAGTACAAGAAAGCTGTTTTACTTCTAATCAAAGTTCAAAACATTCATGTGATTGTATCCATCTCTATTATTAATGCTGCATTATACATAGTAACCAGCCTGACATAAACTATTAACAACAAAAATAATTAATTTTATGAATATTTTTAAAATTTACTTACCTCCAAAAGGTAATCTCCTATATACTGCAAAGGGTAGCACTGATCTTCAGAGAAATGTTTTTCATTTTGCGTAAGAGAAAATTTATTACGGACGAATATATGAGTGATATCACCCCCCATATTTTGGGATGAACATATGGTTGCCTTTCCAGCTTGCAGAACTCTAAACAAACATATTTGGAAAGATTTACTGTGTTTATACTCACACTGCTAAAAGTTACGTTACTGTTCACAAACTACAGGTAAGAGAGTACAGACATATGACATTGCCCAGCCTTCATTAGGAGGATAAAAGGGTGCTTAACAGCCTTGAGTAAAGGAAGCAACACACTTAGCAAGACTGGTCTTTATGAACTGCAGACAGGTATTTGGTGATGCAGCTTGCAGCCCTGCTCCATGATCAACCAGACAAATTTCACTCCTTTCTTGCCTGTGCATCTGTGGTACACCCAGACCTGAGAAGTACTCCTAACTAACTGGAATTTCAACAGAGTAGGACAGTATGTTCTCCTGCAATTAATTTACATTGATGGATAGCTCTAAAATAAAGTCAGGGGCTGCTTGCTTTTATTGTTTTAGACAAAAATGTTACTTTTAATACTCTGCTTGTGATACTACATATACTTTAACCATGGAACCCAAATGTGTAGGAAGGAAAAAAAAAAAAAGTAGTCTCAATTCTCACACTTGAGTTTTTCTTTTCGTTAGTATTTGTTACAGTACATATTAAGTGTTACAGTATAAGTCAGGTCTTCAGAACTACAAAAAACTTTTGCATACGTGTGACAAAAAAAAAAAAAAAAAAGAAAAAGGTCAAAGTGCAGCACAGATCCTTAAACCAGAGCTCATGGCTGGCTCAGGTCACCCAACCAAGTGAAATGATTCTGGCTACCATTTGTATGTAACATACACAAAGCAAAGCAGTACTCTGAAAAAGCAAAAATCTATGTACCTTGTCTCATGAAGAAAATATTTCTGTTAACTTAAGATACTAACATATGATAATGCATACTATATTTAACACTATACTAAAAGAAATCCAAAAAAACAGTGAAGTCAAAGATTAAAAGAATTTCAAAATGTAGGAAAGTATGTTAATGAAAATGATTCAGAGTTTGAAGAGCCAGCAGTTGTTATGGACCAAATTAACTGGGATGGAAGAAAGATGTGTTCAACCATACTCTAAGTATTCTGTTGCTCATTATTTAAACTTAAAGACATATCCTCCTACCTTATAATAGACGTCATTCGTTTATCACCTTTCTTAACAGCGAGGATAACTTTCCATCTGTGGAAGGCCCCTGGAGCACTAGACTGTGTCAGTTCTTTACGCCATCTTTTAGGTGCAGATTGCATTTGAGGTGAATAATGGGTGTCTTTTTCAATTTTATATCCCCATTCGTACGTTGTTTCATCAAGCCATCTGCCACTTTCGGCACTATTAATTATGTACTCCTTAGTTAGTATCCACTTTCCTAAAAAGCAAATGAACTGTCAACCACAAAAGATTTTTTTGTGCAGACAAATGGCAATCAGCTGAAGATCTACTATAAAATTAACTTCAACCTTTCTTGTGCAAATAAAAGCTGGAATTATAAGTACCATTTTAAAAACTTCTTCCTACTACAAGAGTTCTCATCTTCACGGTTTAAAAATGAGAAACCTCACAATACCACTGAAAATGATCGTTTTGTTTTCTTTCAATGATCAAGTACCTTTTTACCCTTCCCAGATAAATTACGTGACTCTCTCCTCAAAAATCTGCAAATGGAAGTTTCCAGCTTTCCAGATTTTGTTTTTTACAACTTGCAAAGAATCTTGCTTAACCCTCTGTTTTCAAGAGAGGCTGAAACTTTTTAAAATGTACCTAAAGAGATCTGAGGTGCATTTGGTGTACTTGTATGTAATAATGCTGTCAAAGCACATTTGCTAGTTGTTTTGTTTGTTTGTTTCTTTGCTTTTGCTAAGGGCTTAATTTAGTGAACTGAGGCAATATTTTACCTCCAGTTATTAAAAAGATGGATAAAGTTTTTAGCATGTAAGCTGTTTCTTTTATATATTCTTCATACTACTTACATTGCAAGTACAGTTAATACCAATGTTAAGGGGATTTTGTTTTAGACTTTTGTCTTTCCCCTTTCTTCTTTTCACAACCTTTTCCTCTCCTCCTTTGGCTCCACCTCCTCCGCCTCTCCTTTTTCATCTTCTGCATGTATGCTTCTGATACTGTATGTAATGATCTTCCCCCTTTTTTCCTCTGACTCTCTTCTTACAGGTTCAGGTCAAGAGCTGTGGCTAGTACCCTGCTCCTGTATTGAAACACTACCTACTGTAAGAGAAATTGACTTGAATTGTGTGAACCTAATTGGCTCCACTGAACAGCAGGGTTGACTGGCAAAATGTCTCAGTGCAGGAGCACAGATGGTATTTCCATCTAACCTAGCGTAGGTACCAGTAGACTTCTGATGAAATAGGTGTGTTGTACACAACGTGTGTGTTAAAAAAAAATCACTTTCATTTTTAAGTTTCCATCTCAAAATATATGTCAGCTAGTGAGTCCATGAAGACTGGCATCCTTGTTTATTTACATTCACTTCTATTGAGTTCTAAATGGGTTTAAATATGATCTGTTGTACTTAGGAAAAAATGCATTAGGAATGAACATACTCTGTCTGCCACCATACTCTGTCTGCCACCAAGGGCAATGATTATGCGAAAACAGTGCCTTTTCCAAAATTAAGACCTAGATGGTTTTGGGGAAGGTTTGAAAACATAGAAATACGAGACAGTTTTGCATTGCCATGTGGAAAGTATGTATATTGTTTCCACTCAGTTCAAGAAAAATATACCCAGTTGTTTTAGACCTCCAAAAGTAAAATAAATAAATAAAATTTGATATCTAAAGTACCTAAAATTTAAAATGAAACACTACACCACAAATATGATTCTAAATATCTCTATATATTAATATTGTTTCTCTCATGGTACCTTTCATTGTCTTTCCTTTTTGATATAAGTTTGATCAGAATTTTTAGATCCCTTCAAGTAATCATTAATGCATATACTGAAATTCTAGCAGTGACAAATGATTGAAAATACCCGCTAATGCAGTATGCAAGTCTAAAGTAAGATCACGAACTTTACAGGTATACCCACAAGTAAATTTATCTATTTCTGTCTGTAATCTCTTAAATTCAAAATCCATCCCAAAACTTCCTTCAACCATTTGTTGTAACACAGTACGGAAAAAATGACGATGACATTTGAACAGTTAATTGATGAGAACAGCAACATCTTGTAACTCTACAACATCTTCTAAACTCATTATACAATGCTCACAGGTAACTTAAAATACGTAAATACGTAATTCTTGTTCTAAAAGCATTTTAGTTGCTCCAGTACAGAATTCTAGCATCCAAACTTACGTGAGAGAAGAACAAGAGGAAAGACCAGAGGCTCACCTAGTAAAATGTCAGTGGCAATAGCCTGGAATTTTGTCATGCTGCATAAGCAGAAACTTAGAAACAGTGATCCTTAACAACGAATGTTACAGCAAATTTGGTGTCAATAACCAGCTCACTAAACTACACGTGTCCATACTCTATCCAGTCCCTCTTCAAGTGAGCCACGTATAAGCACCTGTATCACTTGGATATGACCTCACGATACAACTGATATAGAACAGAAGTTTTTGTTTAGAAACAAATGCTGTGTATCAAACGAAAGTAGATGGCAGGACTATCCCTTAGGCGCTTACCAAGGCAAAAAAGAAGTAAATCTAAACTTGAATAAAGTATTTTGACAAAAATCAAGGATATTTGGACAAGCAGAAGGTGGTTTTGTAAGACAGTCCATTCATGAAACTAGAACGGTTAACTAGAAGCCTTCAAGAGCTCCTTTCCAGTTTTGTCATGATTCTTTGAAATTTTACAGCAAATCTTCTACTCACCTGCAGCACAGGCAGCTAAGAACTTTTCACTCTTGCAAAGCTTTTTCGCTATAAGATGCGTACAATTTCTGTATTTCTAATAAAAATAGAGACAAAATACACTGTGTTATCACTGAAAACATTTTAACTTTCTTGGCTACTTATACACAACTCTAAATTACTACAAAGTCCTTCATTTTAAGGGTTGCATTTTTTTCCTTCCTGCTTTAAACCATCATGTGTTTTAACGAACAGTACCTTATTATCAAAGAAAACACAGTCCAGTTTGAACAGCAACTCAACTAGTGCTTTCTTCTCTCTTTTTCTAAACCCAGTTAATTGGATTCTCCGTTTCAGGCCACCGCTCGCCATCTGTGAGAAGAAAAACAAGCGAAAGGGAAACACAAAACACACATTATGAAACTCTGCCTGGTGGATTTCCGAGGGGAAAAAATAAAAAGAAAAGAAAAGAAAAAAAAAGTGGGGAAACACAACGCCAGGAACCTCGTTACCCAGCGGCCACCCACCGCCCGGAGACCACCACACAGCCCACCGCCACCGCAGCCCCGAGCACCCCCGGCACGGCAGGGCCCCCACGAGAGAGGGAAAGGCGAAGGAAAGGAGAGGAAAAGCCGCCGCCTCCTCCTCCTCCTCCTCTTCCTCTTCCTCTTCCTCCTCCTCCTCCTCCTCCTCACAGGAGGCCCCTCACGACTCCCGCCCGCGCTCCACGTACCCTGGGCGGGAAAGCGGCGTCCGCCATTTCGCGTCCCCCTCCTGGCCGGGCCCTGCCCCGGCCGCTCCCCGGCGCCGTGGCCGCCTCCTCCCGCTCCGCCTCCGGATGTGGCGGCGGGGCCGTTCCGGGCCGTTGTCACCGACGCTCGGCGGTCGCCTGGGGGCTGCGGGCGCGGAGTGGAGCGGGACTTGGGGGCACCCGGCCGGGTAAGTGGTCCCGGCGGGGCTGCCCCCTGGCTGAGGAGCCCTCCCCGGGGCTCCCCGGGGTGCGGCTGAGGCCCGCGGCGGGCGGGCGGGCGGAGCGCGGCTGGGCGCTGCGCACTTCCACGGCTCCCCGGGCGGCGGCAGTGCCGCCACAATCCGAGGGAGGAGGAGATGAGGAGGAGGAAGAGGAGATGATGGTGGTGGTGGTGGTGGTGGTGTTCTCTTGGGCCGAGCGTACCGCGAGGGATGGGGACAGCCGGGTCGTGAGGCGAAAGGGAGGGCTGGGGAACAACCCGGCGCCTCCTCGGAGGCTCGGACGTGCCTTTTGGCTCTGAAAATCACAACTTTTGTCGCTCAGCAGACTGCAGCAAGAGCAGACGGTGGTCTCGTAGGGGTGTGAGGTGGCACCTTGCTTAGCACAGGACAGCGGCGGAGGAGCTGAGCGGACTGCGGTGTAGGTCCGGGCTGAAGTGCCCCCAGCCTGGAGCAGTGCCCCAGCGATTGCCCATCCCGTGGGGCCTTTTCTGCACCCACAGAAACTTCCCGGGTTCCACAGGGTGAAGTCTGACCCACGGGGTGCCCGGGGACCGCTACTGATGGGTGTCAAGGACACTTTATTTTGGCTGAGAGGATTGCTGCCCTAGTGATCCAATTGGCACCAAGTTGCTTTTATGGAATTCAGTGATTTATTTTTTTTTAATTTATTTTTTAATTACAAACGTGCCTTAAAAAGTTTTAAAAAATATTGAGATTGTACGTCAGCCATGCAGTTTAGAAACTTAGAAATACTAGGATGACAGTTGTTTGTGAAACTTTGTTTTGGTCCCTTCCAAACGTATGAGGTGTGACTTCACTTGATTCCTTGTGTCACCTTCACACACAGAACGGATCACACACAGTAAATAGTTTAGTGTTTTATAACGAATAAAATGGGCTTTGTAGGATACTTTATTTTTATGCCTACTGTTGGAAAACAGAAGGCACATATCCTGAGTCAAGAACCTTGAGTTGCCTTAGAGAACTGAATGCTACTCTCTCCCCAGAAAATTCATATGTGATAGTGGACAAGTTGCTTTGTACTCATTGAGGTAGCTGTTCTTTCTTTCTTTTTCTCTTTTTTTTTTTTTTTTTTTTTTTTTTTAAGACATGTAAACTGAGACGTGTATGTCAAAACTTTCACAAACGTTACATTTTTGTCACTACACTTTAGGTCAACAGAAGGAACACTTTGAACTCATTAGTGCTCTAAAACACTATTCCACTGGAATACTAAAACAGTATTCCAGTAAAACAGTATTCCAGTGGGAAAACACCACCACCACCACCCCAAAGAAAAAGCACAACCACCATGAACGCACAAAATTTTTTAGATTTAGACATCTAAAGTGCGTCTGCACATTGGACACTTGGTTCTAATCCTGTCGTTTTCCCAGCTTTCAACATGGAAAAATAGATCTGTCTGTCCTCATGAGTCTTCTGTTGCTTTTTATGAAGTATTTGGGTACTCCAGTGATTTAATGAACAAGATGGTGAGAAATGTATTTGGAATCCCAAGCAATGTTTTGATTTCATGCTTCACATAAGACATGGAGTTGAACTGAATAATTATCTAACATGAAAAATGTTTATCCTGTCTGTGGGCTCATTACTATAAAGTAACGCAAAAACTGTAACCACTTTTGAAGGAAAAGCAAAAGTAGATTTAGGTTGCTACTCTTACTGCTTACTGAAGTTTTTTCCTAACTTGTACCCTTAACATTGCAGTTATATTTTTGTACTCCAGTATGGTAAAGTAACCATCAACTACCTCTGTCATTAGTTTTTTATATAATTGGCACTGAAAAGTCTTTTAACGTCTACGAGAATATTCAGAATCAAATGGCTTTTTTATTGCTTGCATTACTTAATAGACAATGAAAATCAGTTGCACATTACATTTTCTGTTTTGTACCTATTTCATCTTTATACCTTCACTACTGAGTTGTCAGTGCTGTAAAGAAATTCATATTAATTATCATATTGGAGTGCAGGAAATCCAAAATATGTTTGTTTTGCAATATATAATCTAAGGTCCAGACTACACTTAATTTATTGTCTATAAATATTATATTTATTTGATAGTCAAAATTTTCTCTAATTTAAAAACTGGAAAAGAAAGACCTACAGCTGTTCATAAGAGTAATTAATTTGGGGTTTGTTTACTCTGGTAAAGCTGAAGTAAATAGTGTTTGGATTAATATATTTTAAAGCTAACAGTTGAATTATTACGATTAACAATTATTGAGTGCTGATTATTACTTAACTAATAGTAACAAATAGTTTTATGCCACAGTGCTCTTGACCGACTAGAGAAGTCTTCAACGTGTCACACTAACTTTCAGCTCAGAATACTGTGAACTAACCACTAGTGAGGAAGTTACATGCTTATACACTGACTGTTACCTTTGAGAATTTATTTTTTTCTTGTCTGTGGCACGTGAAATATATGTAATCAAAACAACTGAAACCTCAAACACTTAAATTACATTGCTATTGCAGTGTAGCTTTAACACAGTAAGAATGTTACCTTCATTTTGGTGATGTCTGCTAAGTTTGGGTTTCATTTATGCTCTCTGTTTTTATCTTAATAAGACTAAAATGTTTTCTTTTTCTGTTCTTGCAGTGATCTCATTATAGTAAATATCTTTCATCTAATTTTTTTTTTCTGATTTACAAGAGAGAAGATGAGTTCTCATAAAGCTATGGGTAGTTTAATTGGAACATTTTCCAGCACCTCTCAGTTTCTTTGTCCTAGCAAAGGTGGTTTATTTGTGCAGTATTACACACTATATCTAATCTCCTGGTCTCCATGTTTGAGATAGATATCTACATTTCATGATTTACAGGGCTACACAAACAGTACTTCACTGAAAAGATTTCCTTTGCTCTTTCATGGAAAGGGTTTACTTGCAGTGTTTCACGCACCCATCCCTTCAGACTTTCTGTCTGCCTCCTTTTAATTTTATTTCCTAGAGACAAAAAAAAAAAAAAAAAAGAGGGAATTTTATTTGGAGGAGTTGTGGACTCGAATGAGGGTGGAAAGGCCTTGCAGAGGGATCTGGATAGGTTGGAGAGCTGGGCGATCGCCAACCGCATGAAGTTCAATAAGAGCAAGTGCCGGGTCCTGCACCTGGGACGGGGAAACCCTGGCTGCACGTACAGACTGGGCGACGAGATGCTGGAGAGCAGCCTAGAAGAGAGGGATCTGGGGGTCGTGGTAGACAGCAAGTTGAATATGAGCCAGCAGTGTGCCCTGGCAGCCAGGAGGGCCAACCGTATCCTGGGGTACATCAAGCACGGCATCGCTAGTAGGTCAAGGGAGGTGATTGTCCCGCTCTACTCTGTGCTGGTGCGGCCTCACCTCGAGTACTGTGTGCAGTTCTGGGCACCACAGCACAAAAAGGACATGAAACTATTGGAGAGTGTCCAGAGGAGGGCTACGAAGATGGTGAAAGGCCTGGAGGGGAAGACGTACGAAGAACGGCTGAGGTCACTGGGCCTGTTCAGCCTGGAGAAGAGGAGGCTGAGAGGAGACCTCATCACAGTCTACAACTTCCTCGTAAGGGGGTGTCGAGAGGCAGGAGACCTTTTCTCCATTAACACCAGTGAGAGGACCCGCGGGAACGGGGTTAAGCTGAGGCAGGGGAAATTTAGGCTTGACATCAGGAGGAGGTTCTTCACAGAGAGGGTGGTTGCACACTGGAACAGGCTCCCCAGGGAAGTGGTCACTGCACCGAGCCTGACTGAATTTAAGAAGAGATTGGACTGTGCACTTAGTCACATGGTCTGAACTTTTGGGTAGACCTGTGTGGTGTCAAGAGTTGGACTTGATGATCCTTAAGGGTCCCTTCCAACTCAGGATATTCTATGATTCTATGATTCTATGATTTTTCATTCCACTCTTCCAACTTTCTGCCCAAAACTACCTTTTTTTCCTTTTATTTATTTATTTATTTATTTTTTATGGCAGCTTAGGGCTAGGAATCCTTTTGACTTTCTCTGTGGAAAATGATAACTGATTTCTTGCTGTAACGGTGGTTGGGATGCAAATCACACGCAGACACACAGAAGTGTAGGGGTTGGAAGGGACCTGGAGAGATCATCGGGTCCAACTCCCCTGCCAAAGCAGGTTCCTTAGAGCAGGTTGCCCAGGTAGGCGTCCAGACAGACCCTGAATATCTCCAGAGAAGGAGACCCCACAACCTCCCTGGGCAGCCTGTCCCAGTGCTCCATCACCCTCACCGTGAAGAAGTTCTTTCACATGTTGGGGCAGAACTTCCTGGGCTCCATTTTGTGGCCATTGCCCCTTGTCCTGTCCCCACAGACCACTGAAAAGAGGTTGGCCAAATCCCTCTGTCTCCCACACTTCAGGTATTTATACACATTGATGAGATCCCCTCTCAGTCTTCTCCAGGCTGAACAGACCCAGGTCTCTCAGCCTTTCCTCATAAAGAAGATGCTCCAGGCCCCTATCATCTTTGTTACCCTCTGCTGGACTCTTTCCAGAAGATCCCCATCTTTCTTGTATCAGGGAGCCCAGAACTGGACACAGTGCTCCAGGTGAGGCCTGAGCAGGGCAGAGTAGAGGGGGAGGATCATCTCCCCTGACCTGCTGGCCATGCTCCTTTTTATGCGCATCAGGATCCCATGGGCCTTCTTGGCCGCAAATCATGCATTCATGCAGAGGTATCTTTTACTGTTGTGAAGTGTGATCTGGCAGATTATTTTATCATTATGATTACAATTATCATTATGATTATTATTACCTTATCATTATGATTATTAAGTTTATATCTTATCATACTTTTCATTATGTAGGTGTGGTGGTTTCATACTGATGGCTAGCTGAGCTTCACAACGTCACTCTCTCATCCTTCCTTACGATGAAAAAATCGCTCATGGATTGAGATTAGGACAGGGAGATAGCTCACCAGCTGTAGTCATGGGGCTCTCCATGGGCCGCAGCCTCCTCCAGGCCACATCCACCTGCTCCAGCGGGGGCTCCTCCACGGGCTGCAGCGTGGAGATCTGCTCCATGTGGGACCCATGGGCTGCAGGGGGACAGCCTGCTCCACCAGGGGCCTCTCCACAGGCCGCAGGGGGACTGCTGCTGCGTGCCTGGAGCACCTCCTGCCCTCCTGCTGCACTCACCTGGGGGCTGCAGGGCTGCTGCTCACTCAATTCTCACTGCTCTCAGAGGCTGCCCGTGCAACCCCCCCCCCAAAAAAAAAACCTTGCCATGTAAACCAAATACAATACATAAAATGTTTTCCGTCGTATGAAAAAGTTTACTGCTTGGTTGATTAACAACTGCACACTTTAAAACAGGATTTCTTAGAGGTATTTTTTTCTGTTGCCTCAACTCTGTCTAAGATTTCGTCTGCATTGGCTCTCTTCTTATGTTCATACATGTATATACTCATCTAAGCAGTATCATTGGACAAAACAAAAGTCAAAATGGGTGAATTTTTGTCAAACGCTTAGTAAAAGCTTTGTAAAAGCAACCAGAAGCTACACTGAAAAGTCTGTCATAAAAACTAAAACTGTATGAAGTGTCTCCACACTGCCTTCATGTGGAGAAAAATCTTAGTTTTTGCCCTCTTCTAAATCAATTTTTTAAGTGTGTCCTTAGTATGAAGCGCTCAATGGCTTTGTCCTAATGGTGAAGTAAAAAAAAATTCTAGAGTTACAAGGGATTACTGGAATTAGAAGTAATATGAACATAATATAAACCTACAGACGCTAGAATAGTTTCTTATTAATAATAGTTCTTCTGTAAATGTACTTAAAGTTTCTTTCATATGCTGAATGGTGAATATAGGAATGGCATAACGCGCATGGTGAAAATTGTTGCTTTTCTTCAAGCAGCACCGTAAACTCGGTTATCATAAGTTTGTATTTATATTCAAAAACAACTTCTTCTATGGTCTTTCCTGAAGGCATCATTTGTGTTTCTTTCATGTAACCATTTTACTTATACGGATCATTTCTTTTTCTGATTATTGTAAGCTCAGCCTATCTTATGTCCTTGCATTCATCTACCCTTCTGCCAGTCCACATCCCATTAATTGCTGTCACTGGATCAGACCTGAGGGACAAATATAGATAGGACAGCACGAAGTTCCACATCTTGTTCAGTAACTCTTCTGTATATGATGCTGAGCTATACTCTTTGTATTTGGTCACTTATTAAGGAATTAGTGAAATGCACTTCATTAGTGCATTTCAGTCATTCATGAGTTGGAGTAAGGCTGTTTTTTTGATTGTATTAAAATAGAGATAGTGGGATGGTTTGGTTTTGCATTTAATACTGTTGTGCTACACAAAATTTGAGCTTCTTTTCGTTGCCTGATGTTAGCTAGTCCACTGCTACTTGGACCTTTTTTCTTAATCAGTATACCAGTCTTCTGCCCTGACCTACATCCACCATGCCTGCCTGGCATACTTAATCGACCTACTTTCCCCACTGACCTTCTAATATTTTCACCTGTGTCGGAGATCTGTTCTGAAATGGTCAGCAATGTTTTGTTCATTGAGGTCCTTTCACCATTTTTCTTTTGATAATCTGCATAATCCCATTCAGATCATGTGTGTTGAATTGTGTGTGTGTGTTTTAAAGCATTTTTTTTTGTCTTCGGTGTATTATTCTTCCCTAAGCAACTCCTGTCAGAATGGTGACTGTGTAATGGTAGCTGTAATTATATTTTTTTTCATAGTAATTGTGTGTTTTTAAAAAGCTGTGTATATACTCAGAATGTTCAGATATGAAAAAATGGTTTATTTTCTGCAATAAAAACAGAACAAAACAGTTTTATTTCTTAGCAGTCTTTTGCAAGGCATGCAACGGCACCATTGATGCCCTGGCTCAATGTTATTAGAAAAGCAGTTTAGGCATGTGGGGTAACGTGTACTTTATACCATCTCTGCAGTTTGCTCTACTTGAGGTGAGCACAGGGTCTATGCAAAAGCTGTAGATGTCTGTGAATGGAAGAAGAAAAGAAGAACACTAAAAAGAAGTTAGGTAAAACTATGACATGAATTATAACAGGGAAGACAATGAAGGTGCAACAAGAGGAAGGCTAGTATCAAAACAACCTCCAGTTTGTTAGCACTGTAGCTATACATTTCATCAATATGTAACTGGAAGCTCATATAACATGGTGAAATGCAAACATCAGGCATATATTTGGAACTGAAGGTATTCCCCCTCACGCCGGTGAGGTTTAAAGAGTATTGTAGAGTTTCCTTTTAATGGCTTAGTTGCCCGGTAAGTTAACGTGAGAGCATTGTCATCAGGAGATATTGCTGATAACTTGTATTTCTTACAACTTTATTTGTCATCCATCCCTAAGAAATCCAAGGCACTGACAAAGGCAAGCTTCCTCAGTGTATCTTTAGTGTCTTCAAAAGGCTGTACTAACTTAATGTGTTCATTGGTGTTTTTTTTATTTTATCAGCAATTATTGTCTATTAGACTTAAGAAGCAGACAGCATTTGCCAAAAAATTGATCCAAAACCAACTGTCAGTATGTTGGAAATAGGTATGTTGTATTACTGTGTAAACCTATTGCCATAAGAAAGGGTGTATCTTTTCAGGTAGGCTTTGAGTGTTTGATAATCAGGCTCATTTCAATGCAAAATATGCCGAACATCTAGCTTTTTTTTTTTTTTTTTCACTATTTTTGTGAAGAATTCATTTGGAGGAACAAGATTTGGTTAATGGCTGACTGTTTGCCATCACGCTTGTGGACTTGGAAGTGAAAAGAAGTGGAGTGTTGTTACTGAGAAGATTACTGTCTGATTCTACTAGCCTTTGGTGTACCCAGAAACAAGACATATGTCTTTGTCCCATCCAGAGATACTGCTCTATGTTGTGTGTGACATGTACACTTATCTAAAGAGTCAACAATATCCTGTTGGGATCTGTAGTCTTAGGAGCTTTTTGAGAATTGGAGAGGTCCTCCAAATCGCTTCCTGAAAATAATCTAAGGATTGCAGAAAAGGCAGCTAGACCTTTTGCAGAGGGAGTGCTTTGACAGTCCCTTATGCACAGAATAAAAGACTTCATTTGAAGCAATGACATAGATAAGGTCTCCTCCTCTTTTCTTCCACTTTCTCAGTGAAGCAATGACATTTATTAGTGCAGAAGATTTTCGCTTTTAGTGGTTTCTCCCATCTGGAGTGCCAGTATTGACAGAAGGGCACTGAGGTTAGCAACATCCCTTGCAACATGATTGCTCATAAAAATCATCATTAAGGGCTGAAGTACCAGCAGAGCTGAAATCACGGGCTGGGAACAGACTATCTTTTCATGAAATGTTGGGGGGCATGAAAGCTTCCTTTGGGAATGCATTATGAGCTCTTCTGTATAAGCATGACTCTTTAAGGATGGTACCCCTGCTGCTGCTGCTTCTCCTCCTTGCCTGCCTCCCCATTCCCAGCAGCATCCTCAAAGATCTGTCAGGCAAATTACACTGCCAGATCAGAATGGAAGTTGGATATCCAAAGTCCTAATTCCAAGGTGTTAAGAGGTAAACAGAAGCCTCCTTCTGCAAGATCCGAGAAATGACTTCACTAGAAGAGTTGCTAGTAGCAACAGACAATAGAATATGGATCTTTTGGGTAATGAGAATGTTGTAAGTGAAATGATTTTGAATTCAGCTCACTAAGGGATTCTGGGGGCCGGTGGCCTTTGAGATGCCTCTCCCCAAGTGGAGATACCGCTGTACGTTTGTGCACCTGCAGCTAACTCTTCCCATGTTTCAGTGGTGGGGAACACTTCACCAAATATGACTGTTCCCCTCACGGGATGGTAAAGTCGGTGTGGTAGGAGAGGAAACAAAATTAAAAAGGAGCAGCATGAGGAATAATGGGGAGACCGGTTAGGAGAAGTGCATATGTAGCATATTGGATGTACATGATCCAAGTCTTCTGAGATCAATGGTAAATGCTGATTGAAATGTGGTGAATTAATCTGTCATCTTCTTTCTGGAGTTGCTTGCAGAAACTGATTTGCTGCAATTCATGGAGGCATAAAATAGCCCTAGGTAAATTACATTTAGAAGTGTTTCCATATTTAACGTATTCATATGCCAGATTTCTCTAAGCAAAATGTACATCTCTTAAATGTTCAGGGTGCATCTTATATTGGAATGAATATGTCTATATAAAAATGTATAGGATCATATCATGGGCCGTGTATGGGCTTTTCTTGAACAAAGCAAAATTCTTTACTAATCCATCTGACTCATTAGAAAATATTTGTTCAGTACTGACATACTGAAGTGTGATTATGTATTCCATGCAAAATTTCGTATAAATATTTTTGAATGTGTAGTATTAGGCCACTTTATAAGTAAGGAACTAAAGGAAAAGTTATTTACAAAAAGAATCCTTTATATCTTTTTTCTTTTCCAGTTTCCCTGTATATAATGTACTTTTAAATCTTTCTAAATACGTGATTAGTGGATTTACCATAACCATAGTCTCGCTAGTCTTCAAAAGCATTCTTTTTTGCTTTTATCGATTTGTTGAAGCTCCTGCACTGTGTTTTGGGTTCTGAAGTCCACGTTGATGGAAGAGTTTCATTTTTTCTGGGATGAGGAGAAAAATGCCCATGTTTCATAGGCACTGATATTCTAAAATGGAGTTTGATCATTTTTTGACTGATTATATGTTTTATCTGTTGGAAAGCTTTTCAAGGATTTTTCCACTCTGATGGGCCACTCTTCAAATCTGAGCTTAAATTTATTGAAACTCTTCTGTAACCTCTGTTTTTGTAGCAGTACTGGTCTTTTCCTAAAAGTCTGAGTAATAGGGTTAATAATTCTCCCCTTTAGAACTAAGTGTGTCACCTAGCTGTCAGCTTTGTGATGTGCCTGATCTCCTCCTGTCTTGCAGGATTCAAATCAATATCAAATTCAAGTCATCTGAATGGCAATGCAAAAGACTGCCAGAATGTTACTCTGTTCTACTTTGTAATTTCCTCTTCTCTTCATTTTTAAATTTTATGTTTGATAACACTGAATCTCTTTATACATTGTCGCTTAATTTTATTTCTCATTAGTTAATATAGGTGAAATAATCAGTGTGAATGTTTCTGCTTACAATTTTAGTTTTAGCAAATACGCTACTTATTTAACTTGTCCAAACATGTTGAAGGTATTGAATTTTAAGGCAAAAACATTCACAGTCTGAAAAGGGAACACTGACAAGTTCAGTCAAAAGGGAAAAGAAGAATAATTTATAAAAAGAACTGTAGATAATGATGCCATCCAGTTGTTTTAAAGTGCATCTGCCTCACCTTTAATGAATTAGATTTGTCAACAGCATATGTTTTATGCACCACTTCTAATGAAGTGGCATACCAGCACTACAGTGTACTTTGAGGTTTATTCCATCAAAGCTTTTTGCTGTCGTAAAGTAGACCTTTTTAAATAATAGATACTAAAAACTACATTTAAATAACATTAAGGTTGTGACACAAACACCAAATGACAAACTTCAGGCAATTCAAAGTTAGGGCTGACAACTTGTCATTAACTTGCATTGTTGCTTTTTAAAAAAGAAGCACGATTGCATGATTTAAGGATTGAATGTCAGACTAACTTTATATTTCTTGGCTTTTGTGGGCTGGAGTTACAACCTTGCTGTCATTTTTGATACATTTTTTTGCATAGCCTCTGCTTTCAGAAAAGTAATAAAAGCAGTGCAGAAAGTACAGGCTTTGTTGGCTTTGTTGTTCATTTAAAACGCAGATGTGAAAGTATTGGTCCAAGAATAAGGGCTATCTCATTGTCAGACTTTTGAGCAGTTCTTTGGAAGTTCCTTCCTCTTTGCTGATTCTTTTACAGAACTCCTGGGGAGTGGTTACAGGGACTGTAGTGCTGGGGTGCTGTGCTAAAACCCCTGCACGTGTCAATAGATCCCAATCTCTTCCCACCTAAAGAAGCAGTTTGAAACAAACAAATAAACAAAAAGAGTACTGAATGCAGTAAGAATTTAATACCTGTTGAAAGCCTTGAAAATAGATTATTTTAATTGCTTGAAATATTGTAAAACGGAAGTAGGTGAACAGGATATTTCCTTTTATTTCCTACATGTGTTTTCCCATTTTGTTGCTATTAAACAAAATGGAACTTTATATTCTGGCATGCCTGTGTAAACACGATCCTTTCTATTCCTCTGTAGAGATGATTTCTCAACGTCTGTGAATCAACTTCATGCTCAACTATGATACTTGTTGTAGTTTTGTTGATAAGGTCCACACTGCTGCCAAGTGGGCAGCATCTCACTGCAGTCCCCTATGCCGTGCCACCATCACAGCTGCCTGTTAACTGGGGTTTGCAGATAGTAAGAGGCTGATACAGAAGGAATCTAAGGTATTTTTGCTGAGCTAGCTTTTAGCTACCTTATTTCATTCATTGCATTAGTATTCACAAACACTAGCAACAGCAGCAGTCAATCTTTAGTTCTTATAATACAATATTCACTTCAGACTTCCATCTTTTTTGTATCTGTTATCTAAATTGATTTTTCTATGAGTCGGTGACCACAGGATAGATTATTCTCAATGAAGCCGTTCTATGAAGTTCAGAAACAATGACTGAGCTATGTGGTCCTAACCTAAACATTTCTAATACCTGCCATGTGTTATTTTGTTTCATTCTGTGGCTTTCTAGTTTCCCATTTGGCACAGACCTTCTCATTATTGCTTTTTTACTTTTGGAACAACAAAATGAAGTACTATGCTACTGACATGTTTTGTGTAATACATATCAGTAGAAATGGAGGTTTACAAAGTTATTACCATTTTTTAACATTTTGATCTTATTTATTAGTTGGAATTAAGCATATGGTCTTATTGAGCGAGCAATTTTACATAATACTCAGGCCATTAGGATTTTTGTTTGTAAAAGTAGTGGTTCTTCAGATATTACCTATTGATCATTTTATTAATTTCTTTTTACACAGAACCACTGAAAAAAACAGTTAATTGAACATTATGCATGGTCTTTTAAAATCAAAGAAGATTTCAGTTACAGAGAGAACATACTGAAGGTATGTATATATGTAAATTGTACATTTATATCTTCTGAAATCGACTTGCTGTAAACTATGAATTCCTAAAAAGCTTTAACTGTATAATGAGATGAGACCTATTCAAAGGAAAGTGCTTATGGGTTCTAATCAAGAATATATATGAATTTTTATTGATTAAAGAAAACATAAGATATGCTACTTTTATATTTAAGAGTGTTTTAAAAGTTCTAGGCAAGCTTTGTTCATATCAGCAATTTTATAAATTATTTTCTCTTTACACCAGATATAAAAAATGACTAGATGTTCTTTAAGAATTATATAGGTATGAATTTCAGCTGCATGCTAGTGTAATTTTGGAAGAAATCTGAATAAAGTATCTCTTCCGTTGTAGCTAGGAATATATGGCTATTTTAGAAGTTGAGACCATTGTTTCTGAAATTGTTATTTTTTAGCACTTCCTTAGGTACACCAGTCCCAAATATTTATTTTATTTGGAGCAGAACACAGTCTGTTCCATAATATTCAGAAAAATCTAACAACCTCTCTTGTCCCTATGAAAAGGGTTAAGAAAGGTGACCCATCTCTCAAGTTATCTGAATCTCTTTCCTCTGTGAAATCAATCTATTTATCTTTGCTCTTTTTGAACGCATTCTCATTAGTGCATATCATCACAAAATTCTAACTTAAATAAGAATGTGTAATCATTCCAAGATGTCATTTTGGGAGCTATATTGTCTACTAGTACAGATGAAGAATTGGATCATTGGTGATACGAATAGTAGGCTATACAGTGTTTCTGAGTCTTACCATGCCATTTGACTGGGAGCATGTGAGTTATGTTAGGTTATGCAGATACAGGAGGTGGTGAGGAATACAGCAGACTTGATTCTTTTAATATTATCAACTTATCCCTGGAGCACACTGGTATGATAAAAAATGGAAGAAAAAAAATGACTCTAGTCTGCCTCGGTATTTAAAATGAAATCAATCAATGATATTCTGTGACATATACTTTAAAAAGAAGAGATTTTTGATTCTCTTGTTTGTAACAAAGTTTCTGAATAGTGTTCAGCTCCAAAGATTAGAATGAGTCAGGATATTGTAATGTCATTTATTACCAGCTCGTCTAAGAAAAAAAATGTTGTTTCAGTAAACGCTCTCTCCCTTCCCTGTCCCTGAACTCTTTCTTTGTTATGTTACTCAGAATTCATACAATTAAATACTTTTGTCACTGGATGCTTTGTTTGTCCTTGTAACATCCACCACGCTTTTTTTTTTTTGGTGTTGCATGAGTGAAGAAAATCTTCAGCTTGGACTACCTGTTCTTGGCTGGCTGAGAACAAACATGCAGATTAATGGAATTGAGTTGATACTCCAAGGTTCACTGTTGAACTCATATAAAAATAGATTTGGCTGCAACCTATACTTTGGAAGGATATTCTGGTAAAGTTGTCACTACACTCAGTTTTAGCCAGTTAAATTACAAAAAATATAGATAGAACCATAATAATTTGATTGTTTTCAACTTGAACCTTCTATGTCTTGTTGTGATTTTTTAGATTTATTTACAAAAATAGTAAAATGCTATAAAAATTAAGAAGAAATTTGCTGCAATGTTAATGTGACCCTAGAAAAAACTACTCATTTTTAATTTAGTCTGTGTGTTCCCCCTCTTTTTCTCTCTAGAAACTTTAAATATAATGTTTCTTTAAGAAAACAAAACAAAACAAAACAAAAAAACAGCTTTTTAGTTTTTAGTCTGTTATTGTTCTAAGGAAAAGATTTATTTCATGTGATAGGTAAGTAGTGCACATTGTTTACACTGTAGTTCCAGTTCTCTGCTGGATACAGAACTCATTTGAGTCATGTAATTGTGTAAGAAATAACACAGTGCATGGTGTTCCCTTGTAAGATATTTATGAACACTTGCCCTCTTAATCATGAAACCAAAGGCTAAGTGCTTTCTGCACTAGAGAATTTCATGTACTGTCCTTACAGTATTTGTTTAAGATGATAGGAAGAAGGAACCCCTTTCTGCACCACAAAGGAGCCAGTTGGCTTTCCTTTTTGCATAATAATACATGGTCTATTCTGTGATTCTGTGATTCTGTCTAGTCTGGTTGCAAAGGAAGATTTATTTTCTACTGTGTGATTGCGTTTTGTTATGATTCCCAATGCAGTTGTCTCCATCAGGTTTTTAAATGAAATTATTGATACATCTTTACAGAAGAGATGGCAGAACCAATTAGGGTTCTCTGTTAATCATCTTGAATCATACCCACATGGCATTACCTTAGCATACACTGACTAACACTGTAGAGGCTGTTGAACTTCGCCACAAAGTACAAGATACTTCTTTCATGAGCTACCAGATCAAAGAGTCTTAGTTGCCGTATGATCAGGAACTTCAGGCTATGGTGTAAGAGCATCACTTACAAAGTCCTTGAGAAGAAGGAAGCTCGTTTCATTATAACTACTTATTTATTTTCCTTTCTTCTCCAGTGGCAATGCAAAGGCATTATGGATAAATGTTCTTTAAAAATGCCACTTTCTTCTGCACTTTTGTTGCTTTTGTAGCATCACAGCTGTGACTTGCACTTTCTCTATAGAAATAAAGATGCAACAGCTGATAACTTTATCAAGTGAAACAGAACTGGTTAGAAGAGATGATAGAAAGGATGCTCTGGGAAGATAAAGGTTTCCTCTGATCAAGCAGTTGAGAAAAAAATCAGTTCTATATGGCTTCTAAATTACATAAGAATTTCCTGTCTTTAAAAATAAAAATCTGGCTTCCTTGTTAGTTATAGAACTGCAAGTCAGTAAGGCATGAGGTTTATTTTTGTACAATAATTTTGATTACGATTAACTAGGTCAATATACCAGTCAATATTTGTACGTTAATATACTGTTCTACAGATGTCTTTCCTACCTCTTACTGACAGTGTGTGATAGTGCATACATCCTAAATGATAAATAATTTTGTACTTCAGTGCAGAAAGCTAGCTAATAATCAGTTATGAGTTCTGATCTGAATTTGAAGTGGCAGTTAACCAGAAGTAAAGTCATATTCAAGACTAAACACTTCATTTAAAAAGACTAATTTATTTATTTTTTTCCTCCTTTAAGATGCTTTGATAGCAATCTTGTGACGTTTTCTGTGATAAAAGATAATGCAGGTCCAATCTGATACAGACCTAACACGGTAGAATCACTCTACAGCTGAGTAACAAAATTGTGCTTTTGCTAGCCGTCCTGAAGGAGAAAAATGCAATAAGCTTTTAAAAGTCTTGTTCTTCAATGGGAAGGAAAACAAAATAAGAAGGCAAGGAGGAAGATGTCTTACCATGAACATGAGTGATCACAGACACCCAGTTGTCAGCTCAAACTACTAATGCTAAAACTCTCCTGTGTTAGTAGAAAGCATAACTGCCTTGCTGTGAAACTTGAGACACCATCTAGGCATATACCTCTGCATTTTTAAAACTGATTTTATGAATTTGTCAAAGATGGTCTTCTACTGCCTTGGTAATTTCCAGTTAGTTACCAACTAATGTTTTAAAGCACCTTTGTTAGTCTTAAATTATGCTTGCATATGAGAAAAGCAATTTGAGGTATTAAAACCAATATCTAACATGAGGCTTTGGATGGGAAGCATCTTGGCTATTGTGTTTTTTGTTTTTTATAGCTGGTAACACTTCAAAACCTGATTGCAACTTTAAATGAGTCAAAATATTAAGTAGCAATAGACTTCCATGTGATTAGGGAGACTGCTGTGTCTATGTGAAGAAAATATATTAAAATGTATTATGGTTTGATTAATCCACATAAACTTCAAGTAGAATCCTAATTATACAATACCGTGCCTCATCTGAAAAATCAATTACTTTTAAACTGATATATGTGAAGCAGTGAGTAATGTTATCACCCTCTACTTTGAAGACAAGCCAACAGAGAGGAAAATGATTACAGATCACATCTTTTGCAGAAGCTTATTTGCCTTGAACATATTTCCTGTTGTCAAATGCTAACCTTTCTTAGACTGTCACTGATGTAGTTGAATATAAAGTTGTCTTCCTCGAAAGTCTGGTTTGTATTACATTCTAACAGCAACCATTTGGTCAACTGTAGAAAAGTAAAACGATCTTGAAAGAGATCCTATGAGATCTGCTGAACTGAAATATTTTGCATAATCTTTTTTTTTTAAAAAAAAATGCAGTTTATTGTTAGCTGATGACATGCAATTGTCACCTTTGCATGCAGTTTTTTCTTTTAGTTGAAAGTGCTGGTTTCTTTAAACACAATTACAGTTGTTGGCTTGCTAATCCTGTGAGTCAATCTACGCTAAACAAGAAGCTTATATGAAACCCTTGGCAGCTTCAGTGAAAATTAAAAAGCATGCTTTACTGTAGAGATTGTCAAGAGTGGAAATAATATTTGTCCAGTCGGACAGCTTGCTTTGTAGTCGCTAAATGAAAGTTGAGATTCTGTCTCTTACTTGAAAGCTTCTATGTCAAGAAGGTAATTTGGACTGTTTGTGGTTTGACAGGGATTATTAAAATCAGATGAAGTGAAGGGAAGGAAGTGTGAGAAAGCAAAATTGACAGTGACACTCTCTATTATTTGCAGCTTGGATCATGATGACTATGTTGATACGATAGATTCTAAATGTTAGGTTCACTGTTGGGATATGTTAAGCAGCAAATACAGTTAAATGTAGTTATAGATGATTTTTCTGACTTAACACAAAGCCATTCGGCACTTGTTATCTTTGGGTAATTTTGGGGCAGGGAGGGGTGAGGGATGCGTAGAACACATAGCAGAAAAAGAGACTAGACGGGCAAACGGAAAGAAAAAGGGGGAGGTACCAGAGAGAATTTATTTTTTTTTCCTTTGTGATTTGATTTAGGCAAGAAAACACTATCCCTCCTTTGAGTTGATACAGTTTGCTGATATACTTCATAGGGAATAAAACTGAGGACTAAGAACCAATAGAACACATCATAAGATTTATTTTCTGGTCCCTGGAATTTTGGTAGGAATTTTCTTAGCATTTGTAGTTTTGCATAAAGCAAGCTCAAGTCTTAAAGACTGCTGTTTCATATCAATTTTTCATGACTTGCATCATGCATGTTATTTTTAAATAGTGATCTTTTCTGCCACTTTGAGATAAATAATTTAAAAACTTAAATTATTGCAATATTCATATAGCTGAATTTTTAATTGCTGAAGATACATTAGCTGCACACTGTATGCATCTTTTAGTGTCTAGTGAATATACAATGTATTATTTAATTTTAGTGCTTTGTTTTATCTCTGGGTTGTATAGGTAAACTTTCAGTTTTTGAGAAGGCAAGTCAGTGCAAAAATAAAACATCTGATTAATCAAGTTTCAAGGTTGCTCTCATTTCTATGTGGTTTGCTTTCTGTTTTCCAGTGTGAGAACTTTGTGAAAAATTCAGTTTTGGGCCACTATTCAGTGTAGAGTCTTACCGATTTAATAGGAAATTAGAGAACTGAAAGGAAAACAGGTGACACATAAAAGCCTTTGCTGTTATTTAGCACAGCCATAGCTTCATATCTTTCAAACAACTTTGTGGCTAAAAATGAAATGTTTGAACAGTTAAACCATGCCAATATAGCAAGGCCCGTCTCTCATCTTCACCTATCTTCACAGTGTAGTGAAGCATATTAGCATTCGGAGTGATTCATCTCTCAGAACAAAAGGGTTAGAGAGCAGAGTGACTGAGGGAAAGGAGGTTACAGAGATTTGTTTGCAGAGTTTCAAAATAAAGACTGCCATGAGATCAGAGGGTGCTGTGGATCACCGAGTGGGGACACTGGTAAAGGACGTGCTCCTATAAAGGAGCACACAGAACTTGTAACAGAGAAGGGAGCAAAACCCTGGTGTACGCTAGAGAGAATGTGAGTCACAACCACCCTGACGCCCACCCTGAAATAGAGGAAGATTGAAAATGTGTGCATAGGGCAATCTTGGAGGGAGGTAGAAGGCACAGCAGTGAGCTACTCCTGTGCAAGACATCAAACGTGTGGTTCTGCAGTTGCAGAAGCCTGTACTTGAACTATCAAAAAGTTAGGTTAGCATTACAGTTTTCTTTTTTGATGGGCATACTACCTACCCGCCTTAGATACACCCTCATTTCTGATTGATGCCAGGCATAGTGAAAGACAGTCCTTCAGCTGAAGATCTCAAAACCTGAACAGGACAAAGGAAAGGGAGAGGAGGAAAAGACTGTTCCTGTTTTAATCAAATCTAAAGAATAGGAATACATAATTAACCCAACTGCTGTGCTATATATGAAGTATGTAGCTGAACTACGAATTGAACTATGCTCACTAGAGTATAACACTTGCAACTGAATATTTGTGTGCATATATTCATGATTTAGGGAACTAGAAGATTTCTGTGTTGGTAGTATAGAAGGCCAATGAATCAGGCAAGTTTCACGCTTTACTGTGTTGACATTGATAAACAATACAAGTAGTTCTTAATTGTTATCAATCATTATCACACAAGATTAAAACAGTCCTTAAGAGGTTTATCCTAAATTGACTGTCAGTTTACAGTACCACAGAGCTGATACAGCATAGCTACCGTTGATAGCTTGCACAAATTACAGAATACCTAATTAGAAGAACAATCAAAACTCAGGCTCCAGGTTTTTTAGAAGTACTACTCCATGTTAGTTAGAACTGGGGGGAAAGCTGCCTTTCCTAGTTGTGCAGCTTTAGCGTGTTACTCAGCCAAATGCTCATACTTTGGAATGTGTCACGATTCTGTTGGACTCCATCTCTGTCTCCTGTTCTCTAGCATTCCTCAGAGGGGCAGTTAATTGGATCAAGCTTCATTTTCTGATGTATGTCTGTGGAATTATTTTGATGGCCCATGAGTGAGAAATAACAAACTCAAAACTTAGCATTTCAGTAATTATGGTGCTTCAGCTACAAAAGGTGAGATACTTGTTCAGAGATTGAGAACAGAGTAGACAAGAGCAGATGCTGATGGCATAAAGTACATTAATTTGTTTGCTTGGTTCCAGAGTGAATTTCAGATTCATCACAGAATCGCAGAATGGTTTGGGTTGGAAGGGACCTTACAGTGCACCCAGTTCCAACGCCTGCCGTGGGGGGACACCTCCCACCAGACCAGGTTGGACAAGGCCCCCTCCAGCCTGGCTTTGAACAACTCCAGGGATGGGGCAGCCACAGCTTCTCTGGGCTGCCTGTTCCAGTGCCTCACCAACCTCAGAGCAGAGAAGTTCTTCCTAATATCTAATCTAAATCTCCCCTCTCTCAGTTTAAATCTCAGTTTAAATATATGTGTAATCCATTTTTAGCGCAGGACTTTCAGTTGTGGGAAAGGAGTCTGTTTAATTTAACAAAAAATAAAAATTTTAATTTTTTAAAAAAGGAAATCACAATGTAGTGCTAGTATTTGTGAAATAAAGGTCAGCAAAGACTTTGGTGAGCCTCTACAGTGGCCATGCTGAGCAGAATCTAGCACACAGAGTGATTAGAAACACTTTTTCTTGATTTCTAATGGCTACTCTTGGTTTCTGTCAGCATTTTGCATTATGGAGTGATTTGATAGTCTGTGCTGGCTTTTGTTTCCAGAAACACCAGCACTAGAAACCAATGCTTTATTACTATTTCATATGTTATTACATAACATATATTTGAGTGAAGTAACGTGTTCAGCTCCTGCCTCCTTGTGATACCAGCTGCTACAAGCTTGCTGAAATAGAACTGGACAAAAAGTAACATAGGCAGATATTTTTTTTTTGAAAGTGAAGGCATTATATAAAATAAGCAATTTTGGTACTTTTAGAACTTGTTGGTAGGCTGTCAAAAATAAAACAAGTTTCCACATTTCTTAAGTCAAGCAAATGAAATTGAGCAAAAATTATGTGACAAACATCAGCATTTTGTGGTTTTCTCTCCTAAACATCATTGTACCATCATAATTATTTTTATACCAGGGATGATCTGCCACTTATTTTTGTATCAGGGACTTCCATATGTGTTACAACGATGTTGAGAAAAGATGGAGACCTACAGATTGCTTTGAACGGAGATGCGAAACACAGAGAAACTCTAAAAATGAATTATCTGAAAAACGTGATTCCAGTGTTGACTCATTAAGTTATATTCATCTGCAGTTCAAGGAACTGCTTGTAAATCAGTATAAATAACATCCAGATTATTTAATTGCATCTTATTGACGCATTATGCAAGACAGAATGGCATGTATTTTATGGTACCTGTTCCGTTAACCAGTCAGTATAAGAATATAAGCGTAGTGATTAACCTTAACATTCAGGAGGGATCATGAGCAGAAGCCTGAAACTAGGGGTGGTGTAAGTAAAATGTGAGAAATAAATCTTTAAAAGTACCATCAAAATAAACAGCATACTTTTAAAGTAAGACAACAATGAATATCTTGTATTAAGAAATACTATTGATTCAAATGAGAGTAGAGTTTATTCTCAGTGAATGGGCTTAACTTCCAGAGGGGGGAAGTCCTTTGGCCTTTAACAGACAAATCCTGAGTTTCCTTGTTTTCCTTGCTTACACCAATAGTGCAGGTTCTTATGACATTTAATGGCTTGTTTTGGGAAGGAGTTGAATATTTTCTCTACCAATACTTCCTGTTTGTCAAATCTTTTATTTCTTCTTGATTGCAGTTACAAAGTGAACTTTATGTAAGCTTAACAAAAAGAATAGTACAATCTGTGCTTAATTCATATTTGGAGCTGGGAGGTTAAACAGACAAGGAGCTTGAGTTTCTAAATAAGGTAGGCATTAGTAGTTTGTTAAGAGCTGTCTTTTCTACTTCTGTGTATCTTTAGCTAAACTTTTCCATCCTTGTTCATGCCCTTGCGAGTATTCAGTTTTAGAAGGAGACTTACTACCATATTTTCCAAAACTGAATAAGCCTACTGACTAAGTGGGTTTGAATAGCTGTCAAACTGGTCTGTGGTCCAGGAAGGCATGAAATGGAATGTGGAATCATAACTGTCTTTGTTCTTTAAATAGTGGATTCTGTTATATCTGACTGAATAAAAGAATACATGATTTTTTTTTAAAAAATCTTGAGATTCAGAAGTGATCTCTGGGTCATACAGCACCTTTTCCAAATTACAAATGCTAGCTTGATGTTTGGGAGGTAACAAATACCCTTTTCGAACCACTTACCAACATCTTTTTTGACCACCTCCTCTTTTGTAGGTACTATCATATATAGAATAGTTGTATTCCTTCTGCCTTTGTTGTGCTATTTAGCAAAGTCTTGTGACTTACTTTTACTGTATATGTGTTCTCAAACAGAAGTAGACTTTTCAGAAATGTGAATCAAAATAAGAATTTTGCTCGCTTAAGCTTGGTAATACTTAAAACATTTTTTTTTTCAATACACAACAAAGTCTGTAAAAAAGCACAGTAGTTTCTTGAACAAAATTTACTGGTTTGTTAAAAACTCCCCCAACACAGTATTTTCTTCTAGTCAGCTGTTTGATCTGATTAGAGCACAAACATAAGACAGATATCTTTATGAAATCATCCAAAAAAAGCTATCCGTGCTGCAAAATTTGTTTTCAGATCTTTAAACACTTCAAGAATTTTTTTGTAGTGTGTATGTGTAAGAAAGTATTTCTGAACTATTCGTTTGCTTTGTTTAATAACCTTTATAAAATCTATGTAAAGTTTCTTTTATAGTTTATCCTCTTTTTCTTTATTCTTATATCTTCCCTAGTATTGTAAATCTGTTTCACAATGAATGCACTTTGAGCATTCAGAAGTCCAGCACAGAAACATCTGACAGCAATTTCTTATGATGGTAATTCCCATACTTCTTATCTTTCATGCCGTGGCAACCATAGATTGTTGTCCTACTTATCTGTACTTGGCTAATGCACAACTCTAAGCAATAGTGTTTTGTGGTACATAAGAATAAAATGCTATGCATGAAAACTGAGCTTTTGGGGATTGACCTGCCTGTTTAGCTTGCTGTATTCAACGGAGTTGCAGCTGGATGTGAGGAACACAGCCAGTCACAAACATGGTATAATTTAAAAGACTCCATAACCCTTGGGAATGCCAGCAACTAGTATATATGGATAGCTCTCTTAACACGGCAACATCTCCAGTGCAGACGCATTCTGCAGCGGGGCGGGGGGATCAAGGCCTCTCGAGGCACCTGAGGGAGCCTCGAGGCCCCGGCAGCCCTCGCGAGGGAGGCTGATGAGGTGTGCACAGAGCCAGCAGCGGCATGCCGTTTACATTGGGCTTCGCCACCATTTTGCAGCCACTAGCCGAGGCAGCCACCCCCTGAGGGTAACAAAGCGGGCCCTAGGAGCACCACCACCCAGGAGCACCGCGACTAGGACAGGCTTGCAGTTAGCACAGGCAGGTTGCGCAGGGAGGATCCTCTCCTCCCTTTCCCACCTCCCTTTCTCTTCCTCTCGTCTCCTTTGGGAACTCATGTGGGCACCCAGGTGGATCCCCTGAGGGGTGAACTTGCAGTCCGGACTGGTAACTGTGGGGAGCTCCAGAATATGGAGGCCCCCCAGGGCCCTGAGGGAAGAGAGGGCTGTCATGGGTGCAGGTGTGCCCAGCTCAAGGAACTGCTTGAGCAGATGGCGGGGCTGCAGTGAGAAATCAGCAGCCCGAGGGGCTCCTGGGAGCCTCTGAGGGGGACAGATAGGTGTGAACCTGGCCCTGGAAGGCTCTGCAGCAGCTCATTAAACTGGAAGACTACTATCTTCTTATTGTCATTCAGGCTGGGTCCCAGGATGCTGCGATGAGGAAAGTTAGTAACATTAAAAAGGGCTTTTCATCCCTGGGAAGGATGTTGAAGGGATTGGGGGTGCAGGTAGTGTTCTCCTCTGTCTTCCCAGTGGGTAACTGGGACCCAGAAAGAAGGAGTCGAACGGCGCAGGTAAATGACTGGCTGAGGGAATGGTGTCTAGACCAAAGCTTTGGGTATTTTGATCTTGGGCAGGCCTTTGAGAAGCCGAGTATGTGGGCTGCTGATGGACTCCGACTCAGCAAGTGGGGCACAAGCGTGTTGGGGAGCAAGCTCTCCGGACTAGTTTGCTAGAAGGTATGGGTGCTTGTGAGAGCTGGGCAACATTTACGCAGCACTTTTTCCAAGCTCAGGATCAGTGCATCCCTAAGAGTAGGAAGTCGTGGAAGGGGGGCAGGAGACCTGCGTGGACGAGCAAGAACCTCATCAACAATTTCAAAAGGAAAAAGAATGTCTACAAAATGTAGAAAAAGGGCCTGTCCCCTTGGGATGAGTATAGGAGTGTTGTCAGGGCTTGCAGGGATGAGATGAGGAAGGCTAAAGCCCACCTGGAGGTGAAACTGGCTTAGGAGATAAAGGATAACAAGAAGGGTTTCTTTAAGTATGTAAGCAATAAAAGGAAGGCTAGGGATAATGTGGATCCCCTGCTGAACGAGGGGGGTGTCATATTAATGGGGGATGCTGAGAAGGGGGAGATACCGACTGCCTTCTTTGCTTCGGTCTTTGCTTCAAAGACTCCTCCCCAGGTCTCCTGGACCCTGGCGGGAGGAGAGAGAGTCTGGGAAATGGAGAGCTCCCCTCTGGTTGAGGAGGGAGTGGTTCGAGAGCGTCTGAGTGGGCTCAACGCACAAAAATCCATGGGTCCTGATGGAATGCATCCGCATGTGCTGAGGGAGCTGGCAGAGGTGATCGCCAAGCTGCTCTTTATCTCATATTTGACAACAAGTCTTGGAGAACAGGAGAGGTGCCTGAAGACTGGAGGATAGCTGATGTCACTCCGGTCTTCAAAAAGGGCAAGAAGGATCCGGGAAACTACAGGCCAGTCAGTCTCCCCTCTGTCCCTGGAAAGGTGTTGGAGCAGCTTGTTCTGGATGCCATCTCCAAGCAATTGGAAGAGAAGAAGGTTATGAGGAGTAGTCAGCATGGATTCACCAAGGGGAAATCATGCTCGACCAACCTCGTTGCCTTCTATGATGGCATCACCAGCTGGGTAGATGGGGGGAGAGCTGTAGATGTCATCTATCTTGACTTCAGCAAGGCTTTCGATACTGTCTCCCACGACATCCTGCTAACCAAACTGTGAAAGTGTGGGATAGAGGAGTGGACAGTAAGGTGGGCTGAGAACTGGCTGACTGGCCGAGCTCAGAGGGTGGTGATCGGTGGAGCAGAGTCTGGCTGCAGGCCTGTGACTAGCGGTGTACCCCAGGGGTCGGTGCTGGGTCCGGTCTTGTTCAACATCTTGATCGACGACCTTGATGAGGGAATAGTGTCCACCCTCAGCAAGTACGCCGATGACACAAAGCTGGGAGGAGTGGCTGACATGTCAGAAGGCTGTGCTGCCATTCAGCGAGAGCTGGACAGGCTGGAGGGATGGGCAGGAAGAAACCCAATGAGGTTTAACAAGAGCAAGTGTAGAGTCCTGCACCTGGGAAGGAACAACTGCATGTGTCAGTACAGGCTGGGGGACGACCTGCTGGAGGGGAGCTCTGAGGAGAAGGACCTGGGGGTCCTGGTGGATGACAGGTTGATCATGAGCCAGCAGTGTGCCCTGGTGGCCAAGAAGGCCCATGGGATCCTGATGCGCATAAAAAGGAGCATGGCCAGCAGGTCAGGGGAGATGATCCTCCCCCTCTACTCTGCCCTGCTCAGGCCTCACCTGGAGCACTGTGTCCAGTTCTGGGCTCCCTGATACAAGAAAGATGGGGATCTTCTGGAAAGAGTCCAGCAGAGGGTAACAAAGATGATAGGGGCCTGGAGCATCTTCTTTATGAGGAAAGGCTGAGAGACCTGGGTCTGTTCAGCCTGGAGAAGACTGAGAGGGGATCTCATCAATGTGTATAAATACCTGAAGTGTGGGAGACAGAGGGATTTGGCCAACCTCTTTTCAGTGGTCTGTGGGGACAGGACAAGGGGCAATGGCCACAAAATGGAGCCCAGGAAGTTCTGCCCCAACATGTGAAAGAACTTCTTCACGGTGAGGGTGATGGAGCACTGGGACAGGCTGCCCAGGGAGGTTGTGGGGTCTCCTTCTCTGGAGATATTCAGGGTCTGTCTGGACGCCTACCTGGGCAACCTGCTCTAAGGAATCTGCTTTGGCAGGGGAGTTGGACCCGATGATCTTCTGAGGTCCCTTCCAACCCCTACACTTCTGTGTGTCTGTGTGATTTGGTTATGAAGAGAGAAAGCAACAACATTTTTTATAAAACATTTTTCTAGAAAAATTATAAATATTTATAAAATGTTTATTTGCAAAGCTTATTTGATTTATTGTATGGAATTTGTTTATAAAAGTGTTCTATTCCTTATGCAATACAGGAATTCTTCTTTGAAACTTGGAATATTTTTCTACAGTTATTTAGCACTAGAGATTTGAATAATGTGTAAGATCCCAAGCAGAAACTAAAGAATTAAGTATTTTACAAAGTAAATGCAAAAGTGCTTTGTGTGATGTAGTTAATCAGTCTTTGGTCAAAAGTTACTGCTAAAAAAGTAAGTTCTTCAAAGATACTGTATTAAATTTTTGAGATAAAATACTATGATTAAAACAGCAAAGAGAACTGTTACATTTTTTAAATTAAAAAAAAAAAAATAAGAAAGGCCTTAAGTAAAGAACTCTCTGAGTACCTCACTTTCATCTTTAAAAAAAGGAAAAAAAAAGGGGGAAAGAAAATGCCAGTAGCCAAATACTGTTTCTTGAGAGAACAGAAAGTTGATATTGAAAATAACTTGATGTGCTAAGTAGTAAATGAAACATTCACAATATAATCAGTAGTGCATACACTATCATGGAAGGTGACAAAATACAATTTTTAGGTACAATTTTCAATAAGTTCTAAGAAATATTAACTAAAAGAGGTACACATAAAAGCAACAGGACAAATCACAAAGATATGCAACTTCCCTTCTTTCTTCCTTTTCCCTCCTCCTCCTCCTTTTTTCTCTCTTTCCTTTTCTTTCTTTCCTTTTTGATTCTGATAATTTATCCAAGCTTGTGTGGGATTTTCTGTAAGGAAAAATATGTTGTCCTTAATCAGATGACCCTTTCTATTTATTTACTTTTTGTCTTATTTATTGTTTGTCATCCAGCATCAGTGATGACTAAGGTAGTCGTTCTTGACTCAACACCATTTTTATTAAGCAAACCAGCTTTAGTTTTTGTTCATCTGCTGAAAGTGGCAGAATTCTTGTGGGAGAGACTTGGGGGGGCAATACTTTGCAAACAGCAATTTCTCTTCCCTCTCATATATATATATGAGATGTATGTATGAGACTCTGGATTTAATAATACTCTGTGTCCTGAAATCCTACCTTGGAATTTTGCTCTGGCATGGTCCACATCGTTTCTGTCACCTGACCATTCTGAATCCACTAGCCAACATTTTCCAGGGGGGGTGTTATGGCAGGAAATATCTTTCATGATTGTTTCAAAGCACTCTCTTGACTGTGCTGCGGTCTCCCCAGCTCCACTGGTCATCCATATTGCTTTGGCATACAGTTTGTTAACACAGAACTTACAGCTCAGGTTACTCATGCATGCAAATAAGTCAAAAGACTGCAGATGGACTCTCATTGTTTCCCTTGGTACTAAAAAGAGAGTGGTCAGTCAAGCTCTTCTGGAAGTGGCAGAGTTTAGATAGACATCAGTGCTGAATAACATTTCTAACATACTTCGTGTAAATGGTGCCAGGGTGGCTCAGAATCTCCATCAGGTCGCATTTTCTGCTTGTGTTGGGGTATTTCCTGTTTAAAACTGCTGAAGTGATTCATCTGCCAAAAAAAGAAAAAAAAAAAGAAAGAAAAAAACATCCTATGCTCAATTCAGTTCTTCCAGGACAATGCGTTTATTTTCCTGCAGTTGGAGAGCAGCAAGCCTTTTAGACCTGTGTCCTCATTTTTTTTTTGGTAAGGTAGTTTCCAGGTGCTTTATCT
Source organism: Stictonetta naevosa (assembly GCA_011074415.1). Lineage (NCBI taxonomy): Eukaryota > Metazoa > Chordata > Aves > Anseriformes > Anatidae > Stictonetta > Stictonetta naevosa. Next base: position 67,711,464 of record CM021729.1, on the reverse strand, counting down.
AGACGTCCCTGCAGTCCCTGGCTAAGTAGATGCTTTTACCATAAGCATAAGCCACGTGTTCATTTCTTACTCATACCTCCATCCAGTTACTTTTTGCAAAAAGTGTCTGGAGACTTTCTTACTTCCCCTGCTTCCGAAAATCTCCACCTAGCACAAATCAAAAACACTATTATCTCTGCAGAAGGTGTTAGCTGTAGTCACTGAATGCTAGAATCAGGATCCCACTTTGTGTCATATTATGCTCCTTCTAGGAGGACTGATGCTTTTCATACATCTTTGTGAGGTAGCTACCTCATCCTTTTCTTGGCCTTTAAGGACATCGGGTCATCACTTCCCACGTGTTCCAGCATCACAGTACAATTTCATCTTTACTGAGGAATGCTTAATACCATAATGTTTTGCCTCTTATATTTGGTTACAAATTCTGAGCAAGTTCAGCAGAGTCATTTACAGTGATTTTCTTCTGTATTTGTTTGATTATGTTCCCGAAACTTAGAGGAACTTAATTTTCTCTGAGGCTTTTCTACACCTTTGCAAAACTTGGGCTGAGATTGGTGAGAGGATGAGCCTGGGACAACAGTGAGAGAGACAGATATACAGACATAATGGCTGCACAAGCTCAATTTTCTTTGGAAACTAGACTGAAAAGCAGGAACACAAAAAAGGTTGAAGAAGAAGGATAGGATGAGAAAGCAATTAATGCATTAAATAGAAAAGAGTGTAGTACATTTAAAAAAAAAAAAAAAAAGGAGCGGAAATAGCCTTTTTTCCCTTGCATTCCACATATATGTGTGTCAAGAAAGAAAAAGCTATGGACAGTGAAGAGGAAGACGTTATAGGTCAGATATCATTGTTGTCATTTATGCTACAGTGGAAAGCCTTTTTCTGAAAGAAAAGTGAGACAGATATCTTTATGATTATTTAGTCTTGCTTTGTCCACTGTCCTCTTACAGTTTGTACATAACAAAATATTGTCAGCCAAAAGTACTTTGTCTGCATCTCTCCTGGGCTCCATTGTGAATTTGGTGACTTACTTGAAGTAAGAGCAGCATAGGTTTCTTATGAATTCAAATTTTTGTCTCTAAGACAAATCTGATTTAATTTATTGGTTGCTCTGAAGGTTTGGATGAGAAAGTGACTAAGCAGCTTGGTGTTTCCATTGTATAATCCTATACATTGCGCATGGGGAAAGCAAGTAGATGCATTTTGTTCAAAAATGACTTCATCTTGTAAGCTTGTAGATGCCTAACATTCTAGATAGTGTGTGTTTCAGTATGCATACTCCAGTGTGTAAAAGATAAAAGAAAGCAGAGTGTCACTACTTTATTTATCTATTTATTTTTAAGGGAAAGAGAAGCTTAATGGCTTTATGAAGCTGAAAATCGTAGATGAATAGGAAGCAGTTGTGAATTCATTACCCTTACTGATATATTCAGCATTAAGCAGTATGGCATGAAATCTTTGCACGTCATGTCAGCAAAAATTAATTCAAAGTTTTGATTTAAGAAATGAAAGAAGGAAAAAAAAGAAACAACAAGGACATTTAATGGACACCTCGTGTCCTGTTGTCAGTAAAACCTTTTGTATGATTATGTGTAGAATGTATTAAGAAGCTTTGATAATAGTTCTTGGGAAAAGAAATAACCCATAATATCTCTACTACCAAGCAAGCCCCTAAGATCATCTCTATGAACTTGGACCCACTTAAGAGACATGTCTATGGAGTGTTCCTGTATTTCATTTTTATAAAATTGGCATTTTTCAAACTCTTTTAAACTTTTAAATTGAGAAGTAATGGAAGAAAGTAGAATGTCCAGGAGTGAAGGGACTGAAATGCAGCCTACCTTTCAAAAGCTGTGGTCACAGACTTTTTTTGTAGTCCTTTTTAAATGTAATACTTTCATTGGAAGGCTATTCCCTGTTAACATTCTAACAACTCAGTATCTGATCTACTGAACTGTAAGACCTCAAAGGTCTTGAAATTTCTTTCCTTTAAATACCATTGTCCTCAAAGAGTATTGCTCCAGGATGAAGGATTTTCCAATAAACAAGAGGAGAAAAGGCTTCTGGGGTAAGTATAGAAATTTCTATTATGTATTTGCAGGTTTTTAATTGAAAATGGTATGTGTTAGGTTCTTTACAGGTGTGTTAAAAGATTAGTTCAGTAGGTACATTTCTTTTAAAACATTAATGACAAGCAAGATTGGAAGGCTATAGCAGGTCTATTTTAGAGTATAGTTCTGAGGGATTTGGGGGTTTATGAAGCATTACCTCTTCTTTCTTTCTTTGTACAAGACAGAAAGTGAGAAAGCTCACATATTATCCCTAAATAGCATCACTTTTGCCATAGGTGAAACAACAGTTCTGCAATAGATGCACCATTAGTCTCACATATAGGAGATTTCTTACCTTTTTGTCCTTCCGGAAAAACAAACAAACAGAAAAACTGCAATGCCATGCAATGTTTCTGGGTAAACTATTGGTCTCAGATATTTTTGCATATATTATGTAAAATTTAGGCAGTACTTACGATCCTGAGCAATAGGTGTGGAAAATAAATGAAATACCATGTACTATTTTGAAATTATTCTAGTTATTGTGTGTTTTCTTGGCAGATACCATTAATAATAATAATAAAAAAGGTAAGAAAACATACATAGAAGGTATTTTTACATAGATTTCCAATAATCCCTTTTCTATGCATTAGTGATTACTTTAGTCTACTGATCAGTAATTATTTTTGTAATTGAAAATAATTTTTGAAACACTCATCATTCATAAAGCATATGCATTTGACGATGAGATTGATTGATGCAACTTCAGTCACAGTGGCAGAAGGATTTTAAGCTGCATTTCTCTGCATATGGCAATAGCAGAAAAGTGGACTATTGAATTTTTTGGGAAAGGCCTTAAACCATTTCTGAAGAAGAAAACATTACACCAAGTTTACTCTTTTATTTTTAAATTTTTTACACATAATAGAACTACAATCATGAAAATGAATTACATGAGGAGAGGCATCTTGCAGCCGTCTTTATCTTTACGAACGGATAGCTTGATGATAGACGTTGAATCTTCGATACTGTCCACGGTGGGACTCCAGCTAACTCCAGCTATGGGGTACCCAGCTGGGAGATGCTATAAGACTGTTCCACTGAAGAGCTACTCAGAAGATGGCTGTTTCTTCTTTTCTGATGGTTATGAAATCATGTTATGCTTTATCACTTTTTTTTCTGACATAACTCCTCAGGAGTTTCTTTGGAACTCCAGATGGCATGTTCCTCTTTTGAATCCACTGCCTTTGACCACTGGTGTTTGATTAAGTTTATGTAAACAAGGATTATCTCTATGTCTTTGAGCATCTCTTACCGGTCCTGAGTAGAAGGAAATCTAAGAAAGCAGTGCTGATTCCTTTGCTTTGTATTGTCAGCAAGAATGCAGGTGAGGTGGTAAGGAGAACTCATAAATCTTAGGTTTAAGTTCTTGCACATACAGAATTCTAGAGAACAGCACAAAGCTGCATAGGTTGAAGAACCCACAAATAGCAGCATACCACATTTGTCAGAAATGCACATTAACTGATTCTTAGAATAGGAAGATTTCTACAAGAGCTACATATCTAGTCCGTTTTCAAGGCTTTAGGCTGGTGTAACTGCATTAGATTGGAGAACTGCAATCTCATATTACTGCTTTAGATACAAGCCAAAGAGAGGACCGTGTTTCTTCAGTTCCACTTAGTGGAATATATCTTATGCCCACTTTCGGGGAATTTGCTGTCTTTTATAAGGGCAGAGTTGTAGGAAGAATGTGCCCAATATAGTTGCAAATTTAATTATAGATCCTGAGAATGTTTCTTTGAAAAATGCAAGGGAAAATGTATTATATGTATGGTGAGTAATAACTAAAGAATATAAAATTAACATTTAAATATAAAATGTCTTCAGGGGGAACATTATAAAATGTTTTTACTAAAACTTGTGTCAAAATTATTTGTGGCATTCCAAATATTATTTAAATACTATCCTCATGAAGACTATTTTTGGTAGGCATTAAATATATATATATACATATATATATATAGTATTTTTTTTTCTGGAACTAGATGTTATTATTTTTGTAAAAGCTGTGTATGTTTCAGGAAAGCCTGGGAAATGGGTGAATATGGTGGGCAATTGGAAAGTATAAATAGGGATCTTCTGTACCTGACAATTAACAGAACCGAAAAAGGGTTGTGTTATTTTATAGATGGAAATTTTAATTTCTTTACTTTTTTTTAAGCAGTCTTTATTTTAGACAGTGATACAGTTTTTTTAAGGATTTTTCCCATGGAAGGTTGGGTAAAAAGCTTTTACTGTATGAGAGTAGAGCTCTAGAAATTATGATTTTTGAATTTATTTCTTGTGTAAACCCTATGTGGTTTCCAAAAAATGTTAAATATTCAGAGATGCAGAGTCCAGAACAGTAGGAATTTCGCAATGAATATTATCTCAAGCCACTGCCATCCATATCTCTGCTTGCTGTGTGATCACAGATGACATCTTATGTGTAGTAAAGCACCTGGGAACAGTTGTGCAACTAAATACAGATAAGGCAAATCATTGTTAAGATGATACTTTGGAATATAAGCTCAGTGATGAAAAATCTTGTCAATTCTCTCATCCCCTCTAGTTTCACAGAGATGTTAGAGCAATAAAAAGATATTACCTGTAAGATAAGAAGCAGTATCAAAAAAAAAAAAAAAAAAGGATTTGGCTAGCTCTGTGTGTATACAGTGCTGCACTTTGAAATGTCCACGTTTACAAATCACTGGTACATTGACATCCTCTTTTTAAAGTAATGTTAACGGTAATCGTTCTATTTTATTTTCCTGCATATGTGTGGGATAAGATCACTAGGTGTAAAATCACGTAACGTGAAAGTAAGCTTTCAAATATTTAGATTGTCTGTAACAGTCCAGAAAGTTTGATTACCATGGTGCTTAGGTTGCATTTAGACAAAGAGTTTTGTGCTGAAGTGCAGGGTATTATATTTCAAAAAAAATGTTGCTAAATGGGTATGTGTATTGCGCAGTAGTTTCTAAATGTTTTATATTTGTAAATTATTATTTCAACTCAAAATATAAATAGTTATTTAAAAGATATCTTGAAAAATACTAAGAATAGTATTTAAATTATTTGGAAAAAAAGTGTCTTATACAGGAGCTAAAATAATAGATGGACATTAATTGAATGAAATTCATGACAGGTCTTGATTTCTTGTTTAACTCTTGACTGACTTTTTAAAGATCAAATGGCTGAGTTGTAGAATAATTAGATTAAGCTTGCACAAATCCTGGTTTAAAAATCACAGATTTTAATAAAGCAATAGCAGCCTACCAGTTGTTTGTTGTTTTTTTTTTTTTTTTCCATTGAAGGGGTTTGTGCTGGTTGTGGTAAATAACCGAAGTTATGATACAATCAAAATATTTTTTCCATAGTAAACCACAAAGGTAAATTATCATAACCAAACTGAAGACTTGTTTCTTATTCTTCCACTATTAAACACAAACTTGGTATTTAATTCTTTATCTTTGTCAAGCTACTTATGTTAAAATTATTTTAAATTAATTTAATTATGATTATTAATTTTCAGTCTGCTTAAATGAATGTGTTAAATATTGCGTCGTGTATATTGTGTCATGCTTACCAGCATAGCAGTACAGAGAATTAAGACCTTTTATCGCAGTATGCATCATATACTTGGTGTGACAGCCCGTAAATAGTTGGTTCCGTTACATATCTGCCAATGCCTAAGTAGTAGATTGTGCTAAGGTTCACATTATTTCATACACACTAGTGTGTGTGGAGAAGCCTATCTCTGGATTTTATTGAAACCTTAATGGTTAGTTTTGTCTTCTTGCGAAGACCCACCGTTCATTTGCCTCAGCTGGATGCTCAAAGGCAGTGGGGCAGTCTCTCTTCGGATCTTTATCTTGTGAAATGGTGTGCTTCCTAAAACTTCTTAGTTTAAGTAGAGGTTGCATAAATGTATTCAAGGTTTCTTGTGAAAACACTAGAATGTTTAAAGTTTACTTGGAGGATTAACAGAGTGTGACCAAACACCAGGTCTGCCTTTACACTTAGTGCTTCAGTTCTGCTCTGATTTTCTTCGACACATGGGTACTATTTTTATTTTTTCCTCAAAAGGGCCTAAAGGGTCCAGCTAATTAATTTTCCATTACACTAGGCAATTGATTCAGAGGAAATTCCAGGCCAACTGAACTTTAAATTTGTATTTAGTTTTTTTTTTACCCTGCAGGTCATGTGTTACTTATAACAAAAAAATTGCCTGACCGTCTTGATGGTTGATTCTGTCCAGTGATATCTGAAACCCACTGAAGTCAAAACTAGAATCTTAACTACCTGAAGTGCTGAAGAGAAATTAAGGAGTAACAGTACCGAGTATTTATCAATAAATAGCACTGTCAACACTTACAAACTTTCTGGAAATGTTGGAATGGATTTCTGTGCTGTTAAAGTGACTTAGTAATGTTTTACCCAGTGTAATGAAAGACTAATGATTTATATTTAAAAATAATAGGATTTGTTCTGGGAGTGGGAGATCTATAGCTGCATATCTATTTTACGGGATACTAGACTATGAATCTGTAGTTAAATATTGTGATTTAGGCAGGTATACAGGTGTGCTGTACATGTATACACATTTAGTGAAAATGCCTGAACAAAAATCTACCTAAGTTTTAGATCCACATGCTTGTGACAAACTATTTGTCTGAGAACAAATGTTTATTAATTTAAATATAATCCTTACAAACTACATTCCTTTATTAAAATTCCTTTAAATTTCCATGTATTTCTGTAATGGAAGGGTTTTCACAACAATAATGTTTATTGAATTGTTCTATCAGAATGAGAAAATACCTGATTTGAACTAATTACCATTTTATTTAGGACTTCTATGAAAAGATTGCTTCCTTTTCATTGACACTGAAATAAAAAAACTTGCACAAAGCAATGAAAAGTACTTCAAAAGTGGTTAAAAAAAAAAAAGTGACAAACACTGTATGAATTTGAAAAAAAAAAAAAAAAAAAAAAAAAAAAAA
>CM021729.1:67669589-67695181 GCA_011074415.1 Stictonetta naevosa | reverse complement strand
TTCCTGTTCCTTTCCCTTTCCCTTTCCCTTTCCCTTTCCCTTTCCCTTTCTCTTTCCCTTTCCCTTTTCCTCTCCCTTTCCCTTTCACTTTTCCTCTCCCTTTCCCTTTCCCTTTTCCTTTCCCATATAAACAGTTCAATAGGATGAAACACAAGTAGAAGCATTCATGGAAGAAAAACTAGTTGAGGCCTGTTAAATGCTAAGATGCTATCTGGTTTAAATCCTTATGTCACAAACTGCTGAAGATGATGAAAATATTCTGAGAAATATTAACTTTTTTTTTTTTTCTGGTTTGCTTTGTTTTAATTTTTCTTTGACATCTTGTCGTGACCACTGCCAGCCACATGCAGAAATTCTGACTGACCATGCACAGCTATTCCAATGTAGTACCAATACGCTGAATTCCAACAGAAGAATTAAGTACTTTCTGGTTAGTTCCAGCAATGTCTTAACTTTGGTACCTGTTCGTTTAAAACAGGAATTGGATTCCTTTCCTTATCTGTAAGGTTGTTTCAGAGGATATGTAAAAAAAAAAAAAAAATGGAACAAAGACCCAGTTAACAGTAGTAAACAGGGAAAAAAAAAAAAAAAAAAAAAAAAGTACAAAGCTACATCTGACTTCCCTGTTGTCCTCCATGTCTTGTCTGCCTGATTCAGATGGGGTCGCACACAGACATGGCTCTATTTTTTCCATTGAGCACACATGTTTTTAAGACAACTTTTGGTCCTGTCGTTGCATGCAGAGTGTCCATTGATATCATCTGGATTGATGCCTCAGTTTGTTCAAAAAAATTGAGCTGGTTTACTGCAATGAACTTACTAAAAAATAATTTAACCCTTACTGAAAAAGGATTTCTTGGGAAAAAAAATGAATATAGCCTTTGAAATAGCTGTTTGTGATTGTACTTGTTTGTGATTGTAAGAATATAATTCATTACATACCTTAAGCATATTTTTGACATCAAGATCATATATTTTGTTTAGAGTTTTTGAAACTTCAGCAAACTTGGAAAACAGACTCTTGTCTACACAAGTACAAAATTATAAAGTTTTATATACTGTAAGGATAATTATACTTTGGAGGAAGTCTTTAAAATAGGTGCTTTCTAAACTCAGATGATGCACATAAAGAGTGTTTTTTTTTTCAGAGGTAACCAAAAACCTAAATATTCTATTTATTAATTTAATTAATATAAAGGAGTAATCCTATATAATAGCATATGTTGACAAAAATCATAAAAGTGAGAAATAGCAATGCTTTTGATATCGTGTTTAACTACAGTATGTTGTAAGTAAACAGTATGAAAACATTTTATTCAATGGGAAACAGTTTTAATACAAATAACACTTTTACCTTACTGAGATAAAAGGATTAAACAAAATTAATAGAATTATCATGGTTTGTACCCACAGGGAGTTCCACTGAAATGTATCCTCCTAATCCCCTTATCAGTGTTGGGACAAATAACTAAAATATCTGTTCCTGCGAAGGTTTTTTATTGCCTTGCACACCAATTCAGATGTCGAAGATGAGCGTGAAAGCTGTTTCCTAATTGAAGCAGACTGGCAGAGGCTGAGAGCAGTAGTCCCTTTTGCAATGCCCGGTGCTGTTATTTGTTGGGTAAGACTGAACGAGGCACATCAGCACACCACAATAAAAACCGTAGCTTGTGTTCCGGGAGTCAAGGTGTATGAACAAGGCATTTTTTTTTTTTTCATACTCCAAAGAACAGGTTTCACAAGTTAAAAAGATACATGCCAATTTTTTGTCAAGTTTAGAATCAGCATTCATGGCTGGGCTGTCCCACCAGGAACCTGACTGGGCCACAGGCAAAGAAAGATTGTTTTTCAGTGGAAGGCCTTTGTGCTCCTGATAAGGTCCTGTGATAATGAGCAGACACTCTTTCAGTGCACATCGTTCTGAGCTCACTGATGCTCAGAAAAGTCTTGAAAAGACCTCCACTTCAATTTTATGGAGAGTGGTGTGCAGACCACCCATGTATTCATAATATTTTACAAGTTTTAATATATTTTTCCATTCGTTCTACTTAATGAATTTGGTTCTTGAAGATAATGCAGCTGTAAAATGCAGCGTCTTCATGTCGGTAAAATACACTTTGACTGGTTTATCATGCCTTTTAAACATGAAACTAATACATCTATAATTGTTATTGAATACAATTAAATATAGGAAAATAAGCTGTTCCAAATGACCCACGTATTTCTAAGTTTAAAAGTAAGTAAACTTGAAGTAAGTAACTTACTTAAATAAGTTTTATAGTCATCCTTGTCTTGGAAACATAGTATGTTTTTTTTTCTCCCCTTTCAAAATGTTATAGGCACTCTGCACTTAAGTTACAGTACAGAGTTGTCCTTACATTCTATGTTTACCATTGATACATTTTACTTTTGCAGCTTGTTATTTTCTATGACTATTTTAAAGAAACAAAAGGCATTAAATGATATTTATGATCACTGATAAGTCTTCATGGCATTCTCAGAACAAAATACATTAAATTTATTGTAGGCTACTTACAAATAAAAGGAAAACCTGGTCTGTACTTTATCTCAGCACATAATGGTGTGATCATTTGCTTTTTGTTTTCCATTGATTTTCTAAAATGTCAATTCAAATTAACAGACTTTGTTGCCAAAGGTATGGATGATAATGATTTATTTTATTGTTATTGATCAGAATGAGACAATTAGAAGGAGCTTAGGGTACGTTCCATAATATCTGTAAAAGAATAAAATGCAAATCACTCAGTAAAGGAGAAAATGCAGTAGAAAAAACAAACAAACAAACAAAAACAAATACAGAATTCTTCCACAGTACTATAGGCACCATCAAATGACAAAATGTAGTTTAGCAGGTGATAAGCAAAATGGCTTTTCATCATCGGTTTCACCACTTGCTCCAAATTTGTATGGTTAGCAGTGTCTGAGATTCGTTATTTCTTCGTATTTAAACCAGATTACATGTTTTGTAAACATTTGTAGAATTAATCTTTCTGTACAGAGGAGTTATGCAGAAAAAAATATCCATACTGTACTAGAGGTTACTAATTTTAAAAGTTACATTGCATGTGTTTTGGAAAAGCAGAGGTCTTTAGGCTGGTATTTTTGTCACTAGTTGTAATACACTACCTTGTCGCACACTTTGATATTCAGTTTATTTTCTTTCCTCTCCTCCTACCCTCATTTTCTCCTCTTCTCTTTTCTAATGTTTTTGTCTACTTTGCCAAACATTAGTTTGTAAATGTTAGAGATCAGGTAAAGAAAAACAAACATACTTCATCTATATGCAACAAAGAGGCAGTACAATAGGCTTTCTTGTTTGGCTGATGTCATGAAAATAGAAACTAACATGATCAAAAGTATCAGCCACTGAAGTATCTGTAAAGAGCTAGCTGGGTGTCATCTATCCTTTAACTCCACTAACAGAAAGAACTAAACTTTAACTTGCATCAAATCTTACATCCTTTATCACCTCTAAGAACATAAACAGTTTAACAAATATACCCCAGAATAAAATTCAAGTAATAGTGAGAATTCCTTTGCATTGCCATAAACCAAAATTTGGTCTTAGTGTTGGCTTTGTTTCTATTAAACCTAGGTCCACCTACGTTTAATTAATAGCCAATACTATTTTATTAATGGAAACCAGATAAAACATTACACATTGCTTTTAAGATAAGTAGTTCCGAAATAGTGAAAAGGTGTTTTTGTAGGAAATGATGTGGAGGTAGACTGTTTCTGGATTTTTATTTTCTGTTCTTTTCATGTAGGTGCCAAATAGAAACACCAACATAAATGAAACCTGTTTGGATAATCAGCTGTTTTTTTTGCAACTGGAATCACAGTAATTACCATATCAACTACACATGATTTCATAAATAGGGGTGTTAAGGAGTGGATCAGCTCCTTGAAAACAAACTTTCTTTCAGATATTCTAATAAAAAAAAAAAAAAGGAAATAAAAGATCTGCTTTCTCAGCAAAAGTGACTAAAATTATTTTCAGCTTTTTCTGTGGTGTGTCAATCGGTCTTTAAGAAGTTGTTAATATCTTACGTATTATAAAGCAACTGCTGATTGATAAAGGAACAGAATGACACATTCACCTTTGTATATGGTAGTTAATTCAGCTTATATTATCTTCTTTAGCTAATTAAACACCAAGGACCAGCTCTTAAGGTGAGCAATATCTTATTCACTGACTGCTTTACTGGAAAGTACAAGATTGTGTGAGAACTTTTTAAAATACATTATCATATTAATGCTGGAAGTTCAGGCCTTACTTAGTCAGAGTAATTTAATTTATGAAGAAGGACTAGTGTTACAATAATTTGAACTAGTTTTTGTTTTTGAAATATGGGATATATAAAATAATTTTATTTCGAAGTCTTGAAAAAATCCCCCCCTTTTTTTTTCTTTATAGCATGGAACAGTGTCTTAAAGACCTGCAATCAGAAGTAAATGAAATATGTACTGACGAAATACTGCAAACCACGAATGACTGCCTTCAGTGGCTAAACAACTGCAATTTTATTTCTCTCAGACCTTCATCTACACCACATGGAGAGCTGATGGAGTTCCTCAGGACCCTGGTAAAAATTTACTACAGAGTTTAATGTTTCGGAAAGTTGGTTATATGGTGCTTATGGTTTGGGTTTTTTGTTTGTTTGTTTGTTTTTGTTTTCTTTCCTGTTAGCTTTATTTCAGTCTTCACTATTGTGAATATAGCTCAGAAAACTTAACATAAAGCTTAGTCCTGATTTTATGTCTGCAGCAGGGTTTTATGTTTCCTTTTGGTCATGTCCTAACTAGACAAACTTGGGTCTAAAAAAATTTGCTGATAACTTCCACATGTTCAGCATCACCAATTCTGTTTTATAAACATTTGAAGGTGAAAACGTATGAGGTTACTGTCTACGCACAGTCTGTTAATTTTAATTCTTTCTCTTCAATTGTATCAGTATGAATATAACCCATCTAATACAGATTGTTGTGCTTTATGTGTTGTTTAAGCATTAACTTCGTATCTACTTTTTTTTAAATCAGCATGTGGGGGCTACATCCATTTTTCTTGCAAGTTCTATAACTGGACCTAACCAAAAGTCACATTTCACTTTGGTGAAAAAAGATGTGATTTTTATTTTTACCCCAAATTTTCCTGAAAAGTTAGCATTAGAATAAATACGTGGAAGTGGAATTCTGGAAAATTGAATTGTCTAAATAAGTAAAGGATAATACCTCCGTAAATGTCAGCCTTCAACTTTGTATGGAAACTACATACGTGTTTGTTTATATAACATACATATATACAAGTATCAACACAAATAAATACAGACTTTGTCCAGTGAATTATTCTGGGTTACTTCTTTGTCATGATTTGTCACTGGATGTGAACATCTTTAGGATAAGATATCCCATATTGGCAGAAGGAATCTGGTTACTGGAAGTGGAGTTTGTTCTCCTTTGGGACTTCTCCTGGCTAAAGCTGGAGCTTCATCAAATCACCTTTTTATTTGTTATTCTTTTTGGTGGGTTGTGTTTTTTGTTTGGTTGGTTGCTTTTGTTTTTGATTTTGATTCATAAAACTGGTTGTTGATCTTTCAGTCACACTTGAATCCACTGAATTACATGACTGATAGCCCTGGGTAATTTAAGATATGTCAAATTATGAAGTAATTTCTAGGAAGACCAGGTCTTTAATGCTCATGTGGTGAGGAAGTGATTTAATCCCTTTCTTACGTGGGTGATCAGTATGCATGTTGCTGTTAATAATCGTGCTGCTCGAGGATGTCAGACTGATCTAGACAAAATGGGAGAAACCCAGAAAATACGGATTTACAAGTAGTTTGATACTTCTCTTAGTCCAGTTATATCCTTACTTAACACCCTCAGAAGAGGGCACGGCAATGATGTGTCCGTTGCCTGTGCTCATCCTTCTCCCGGGTCAATTTAAGCCATATACCTGAACACCAGGTGGCGGCATTTGTTTGGCAAACTCCAAAATATGCGCATCTCTGGAACACTTTGGGTGTATCGCACGCAAAACGTGCTTTCTAGCTCTCAGCTTCCCAAGAGTCTACAGACTTCATGACAGTCTGGCTGTGGGCTGTAGAGGCTAGTTAAACCTGTGGAGCAGCTCTTTGGGAGGCTGCTAAACAGTGAAGAGTGAGAAGCCGCAAAACCTTAACGCTTCACAGCTTAATGGGAGAACAAACGTCTGTGGATCCTGGGAACTGGGACAAAACTGTTTTCAGGCTCGTGGCTTCTGAGATAAGCCAGCCTATTGACTTGATGAGACTTCAGATGAAATGTGCATCTGCACTAGCACCATCTGTCCATCTGTAGGAAGTTATACTCATCCTTAGCTCCATAAGCACATGTGCATCAAACCGTTTTCAGTTGTATTCAGCATTAATGAGATTACTACAGTCTGACCTTTCTTAACGGTGTATTTCTATCTATTGAATTAATTACTCAGTTGACTTAATTAAAAGCTTGCAAGTGACAAGTTAAATATCATACAATATATCTTCAATAAAATTAACCTTCTTGCCACCCCAGGGCAGTATCCCTATTTGTTACTATACCTCATTATGTATGTTTGTTAGGGATTTCACTTATCTCTTAAGCTTCTGGAACAAATGTAAAAAAAAATAAGTAATGCAATGTGGTATTCTCAAGCATTTATAAACTCTATGGAAATACTGAGAGGTTCTTCGTGAACCCTAAAATACTTCAATTATGTGAAATCTGATCATTCTGTGTACTATTCTGTAGTTTTAAATACTTCAAAGCTGAATTTATACACAAACAAATCTTCATTAAATTTTCTACCACCTGAACTAATGGCAAATCTCTTTTAAGAAAACCTTAACAATACTGGATGTAATCTATAGCAGGTAGTAGTCTAGTTGATAGAATGCAAGTCTTTTCTTGTGTACTGTTATCACTGACTTTCAGTGCTCATAAGAGAACTTTTCACACTTCTCTAAAACCTTTAGACAGTAATTTGGATCTTTTTCTCTTGAATAGTTTTGACATCATCTTTTGAAGTATTTTTTAAAGATAAACTTTCAAATAGAAAAGCCTATGTCAATACAGGCAGTGTTCAAAGAGACTTGATGATACTGTTTTCAGACCTTCAATGTTCACTTCACGGGCTTTTTCTGAGGAACACTAAGTCTAAGACGGCATCTGCAAACTCCCTATTTTTTTATGTTTTAGTCTAAGTTGGAAAGCATTTGAAAGTATTAAAATTCTTACTGGCTTTCATGAATAAAAATGTTTTTGTTTAACCTTAAAAAACAGCATAGGGATTTGCTTGGAAGACATTTTGGATTCATCATCTAAAGGCATGAGTTACAATCACTGCTTTGACAGCTTCTCTTGTTCTGTTTATTTCATAATATAATTGTTGAGCATACTTCATTAAAAAACAAAACAAAAAAAAACAACAAAAAAAAAACACGTTAAATTCGTAAGTCTATCTGTGGGCACTTGACTTTCCAGCTACTCTAACTATGCTAGCAACAGTTAGTGACTAGAGTCTCAGTTTACCAGCTCAACATGTTTTCTTTGCATCCACAACACTTTATAGAATGCTTTAGTAGACAATAAAAAGAAATTGAATCAGATTTACATATATGCATATTAATTTATACTATTTAAAATATTAACTAGTTCCACATATTTCTCTCACATGCATGTTTTTATAGGAAGATACTTGACTGTTCAGAATTACCTACAAGTTTTTTATTTTTCATAATGGAACACTCCAAAATAAAGGGCAGTAGGTAGGTTAAAATGTTGCTTTCTCCCATAATAGTGCAACAGTTTTTACTCATTAAGAAAAAATACAAGAAGTTCTGATAGTGAAAAATTGCTGTGACTGAAAAGCATGCAAAAAAAACCACACTGAAGAGTTTGTCAAAAATTTTGTCTTTTTTATATTTCTTAAATTATCTATTGATAAAAGAATGCTACAGTAGAAAGAACAAACATTTTTATTTCAAAATTATTGAAGTACTACCATACTCAAATAAGATTTATTTCTCTCTTTTCCATAATGAGAAAAGAAATAAAACTGATTATTTCCTGTAAACAGTTTAGTTTAACTAAATCAGTAGTTCTGAGTGTAGAAGGTTTCTGAAAGTAGCCTTACCAGCTTTGCATTATAGGTTGGAGAAACCCAAATAAAGGACATGAGAGGAAAGATCTATACTTACGCAATTTGCCACAACACTTTCTATGTTGGAAGATCTTGGAGATAATTGATGGGAGGTGAGGGAGCAAGCAAGAGGGTCTCCATATGCTGATTCACTTCAGACTTGCCCGCTTGATTCCTGAAACCCAGAGAATCAAATGTGCCACCAATTTATCTCATTATTATTATTTTTTTTTGTGACTGTGATGGCAAAATCTGTAGTTGTCTCTCATGCAGCTGGAAGACTGAGAGTAGGTCTGTTCAATACAACTTTTATTTGCCTAGGGCTGCAGGCAAAGCCAACCTGCAACAGGAAAAATGTTGAGGTTGTGGGAAACGGGTTTATAATGAGCAAGATTTTTTCTCCAAGACAGGAAATAGATTTAGGAATCTACTGACCAAGGGACATCTGGGCCTGCCTTCTACTAATATATTGGATACCGCTTCTTCATCCAAGTGATTCCTCAAGTGTATCAAAGAAAGCTGCAGAGTGCTGTCTACATTTATGTCATTGTGATCCAAGTAGAAGGCATCAAGGTGTGACAAGAACCTTTTATTTGCTGGTTGGCATCTTGGATTTGAAGTAGTTCTAAGATCAGAGATCCTGTCCATGAATCAAGAGGGAGGCTTTCCAGATGCAGTGAAGTCTGTTCATGTATGCACGTGGCTTCATGGACCTTCTGTTAACTGTCTTCCTTCTTCCTCAATCCATGTAGCTGAGATGTATTTTGAGGCTCCCATTCTGCTAATGTATCAGTCTGCATCTGGATTTGACAGAATACGCAGCTTCTTAGTCTTTTGCCCTATTTGATCTAAGCCCATTGTTCAGTTCTTAAGTTTTTATTTGTAGTTCTTTAAGGCAAGTTCTGGGCAGATTATTTTATGCATAGAATAACCTTTCTCACTGTTGCCTGCTGAACCAGAACACAGGAGGCAACAGGTTTTTATTTTACAAATCCCTGTCTTGGTTTTATGAGCAAAACCTCTTTATTATCCTTGTAAATGTTAATTTCATACAATTTTCTTTCCAAGATGTGTGTGTGGACCTGAACAAACAGTCTCTATCATCTGCCAAGGCCTGTCTAATGAGCTATGTTTTTTTCTAGGCTTTCCTTTGAATTGTGGGGTAGGACTGATTGACAAAATGGGTTGAGGATGTAAGAAAGATGGGAAGAAGAATGTAAATTCACTGGAGTAGGTAGATAAAGATATGGATGGGAGCATAAATTCATTGGAAAACAGCCTTTGTTATTTCTGTTGTTTATAGAGCAATTTGTTTCATTTTCTCATTTGCTGGTAAGATAATTAGCATTGGAAATAATTGGTACTCTAGCACAAAGCTGTTAATTTTATTAACCAAAGTTAACAAAACATTTCTAAAATACTGTCTGATTTACTTTTGTTAGCAAAGCTTGCTGAAAAATGAGCAAAATCAAGAAGAAATGATACTCCACTTCCTTCTGGATCTCTCTAGTCAGTGTGGTGTCTCATTTCCCTGTACTCCAAGCGGGACGTCTTTTGAGTTTACATCTTCCATTCATGCCATTGAGGATGATTCAGCTATGGACATGAAATCTCTCTGGGATGATGTGAGATTGCATCTTCGACGATTTTTAGTAAATAGACTGCAAAGTCAAGAAGAAACAAATACTAATGCTTCGCAACAACAAATACAGTTTAAAACTCAGTGCATACAGCAACTTTTGTTTCTTTACCCTGAATCAGAAGTCTTAATGAGGTATCAAAACATGCAGAATAAACTGGTTAGTGATATTCTACAGAACTGTATTTTGTCTAGCTGTGGTGAAACAAATTTTGATAAAGTCGTTCATGGCTACCAAAGTTCAATACCTACACTGTGCACAATGATAAAAGAAGATTTCTATGTACTAAGTGGAACTATTGATCCTTCTTCATCATTGAAGTTTATTAATGAAACTTATCTGGATACCATCACTGAAGAAGTAACAGTTCTTCTTGAAAGACTTTGCGAGCTGCAGTTCAAAGAAAATGCTCTGCATATAGTTAAGGCAAACAAGATATCAAAGAAGCATAGAGGAACAGTTCATGCTGTGGGTTAGTAGACTTATTTTATGTTCATTGTAGTTAGATATTATTTTGATTATATGACCTTTTTTTTTCAATACACCTGGTTATTTCTTCTGAAGAGAGAGGCCAAAGGTTATTAATTACAGGTTTATGTTTTAAATGCATTATTGCAATTGAGTTATAGACTATGTCAGAATTGTGATAAAAAGTGGCTTTAAAGTAATGGAAATTATCTTATGTTTATTTATGTAGAAATCCCTTTATACTTCACTGTATAACATTATCATGTCTTAATCTTTTTTTTTTTTTTTGATGCAACTTATTCCAACTAGTGAAATATACAATGGAGTAAGAACTATTTAGTCCAGATTTTAAAAAGCACAAGGTCTTCAAGCTCTTCAATCTTTTCCCTACAGTTTTTATTTTGATTGCTAGAAGTTTTCTGACCATGAAGTACACAGATTCATACACTATAGGTGACCCGAAAAGATTACTCTGCAGATCTTAATTCTCAAACAAACAAACAAACAAACAGAAAAAACATTTAGGGTTTGTATTCCTGTGAATATACTATTAGTTATAGTTAAAACTACGTGGTCATTATCATTATGATTATGATTACCTTATCATTATGATTATTAAGTTTATATCTTACCATACTTTTATTATGTAGGTGTGGTGGTTTCACACTAATGGCTAGCTGAGCTTCACAACGTCACTCTCTCATCCTTCCTTACGATGAAAAAATCGCTCATGGATTGAGATTAGGACAGGGAGATAGCTCACCAGCTGTAGTCATGGGGCTCTCCATGGGCCGCAGCCTCTTCCAGGCCACATCCACCTGCTCCACCGGGGGCTCCTCCACGGGCTGCAGCGTGGAGATCTGCTCCATGTGGGACCCATGGGCTGCAGGGGGACAGCCTGCTCCACCAGGGGCCTCTCCACAGGCCGCAGGGGAACTGCTGCTGCGTGCCTGGAGCACCTCCTGCCCTCCTGCTGCACTCACCTGGGGGCTGCAGGGCTGCTGCTCACTTGTTTCTGACTCCTCTCTCCCAGCTGCTGTAGCATAGCAGGATTTTTTTCCCCATTCTTCAATCTGCTCTCCCAGAGCCCAACCAGCATCACTCATGGCCCAGCTCTGGCCAGCAGCGGGTCCCTTTTGGAGCAGCTGGAGCTGGCTCCTCTGTGACATGGGGCAGCTGCTGGGCTCTGCTCAGAGTCCGGCCCTGCAGCCCCCCACTACCAAAACCTTGCCATGAAAACCCAGCACAGAGAGGTGATGATCTGTTAGGTCTACTCAGAAGAAAAATATACTCTTGTGAGTTTTAAAATCAATCTACATACTAATCTAAGTCAACTAGAAATTCCACTGGAAGAAAAGCGGAAATAACTTTTCAACAGGAACTGAAATATGGAGGAACCTACGAAAGAAAAAGTAAAAGAAGAGGTAAGCAGACAAATAACATGAAAAGATGACAAGTTCAAGGTAAAGCTGATGTAATTAGTGGGATGGAGTGTTGGTGGGAAACAAGAAGTAGTGTCAGTGTAAATCTGTTACGCAATAAATAACTAGAAGAGTATCTTTGAGTTATATGTGGGGTATGAGCCAGGAAAGGCTTTCACTGCCAAAAAATGACTGGAGGAGTGATAGGAAAGTGATTGGGTTTCTTTATCAGGGATTATATTTATAGGACATGGAGTTATGCCTTTAAACTGAAAAAGAGTAGATTTAGATTAGATATTAGGAAGAATGTCTCTACTCTGAGGGATGTCCCTGCCCATGGCAGGGGGTGGCACTGAGTGGGCTTTAAGGTCCCTTCCAACACAAACCTATCAGTGCTTCTATGAAACCTAGAAGTTTGTGACTTAATCTTTCTTTCACACTCAGAACATCCTAAAACTGCTCTAGTTATCTCCATTTTACATCTAAGACATGGACATTAAAGTGACCATAAGGGTGGCTCTCTAAAAAGACGCACATTAACAGCTTCAGTATTACGTGAAGGAGGATTACAGTCCTTAAGTCAGTGCACAGCTTTATTGCAAATTTGAAAGGACAGAGTAAAGGGAAAATACACAATGTAAGTCTTGGGAACTGCTAGTGACTTTTAAAACATTTGCTACAATTAAAGCAGGTGCACTTTGGCCCCTCTGATTCTCACCCCCATCGTGCTGTGTGGAGGGAGGGAACAGCAGCTTTGCGGGGCTTGGTGACTTGCTTACCGGGGTTAATCACAGTACAGCCATAAAATGTGTTTAGAAGAGTTCTTAATATCATTTAATCTTCAAAATGTCTTCTTAGTGGCTGTCATGTTCATTTCTTCATCTGTTGACCATATAGTATTTCCTAGTATTGTACTTCTAGAGGTTGGCATGGAGGAATGCATTGATTCACCTTCAATCTCTCATTAGTTTTCTGCAGAATCAGCCAAACTAGTGACAACAGTTTAGTCAACAGGGTAGAGTAAGGGGTCAGAGTTATGAAGTTATACTCTGTTCTTTATACTATACTATGCTATATTCTATTTTAGTTTTTAATCTTATTTAATTTTCAAGCCATGTACATTATATTGGAATTATTAATCAAATGAAGTAAAATTTATACGTGTATCATTATTGAAGCAATTGTTATTAGGTAGGTAATTGAATGTGAGCCCATATGTGAACAGTCTTTTCTGGTAAGAGACTTCTCTCTTCCAAATGTTTGGCTGTACCAGATTTCTACTATGCTAAGTCAGAAAAAGGCATTTTCCCCTTGCAATTAAAGTGTTCGCAAGTCTGTATATACTGAAAGAAATATTTTGGAAAAAAAATCTACGGAATAACTGTTTTGTGAGGTTTATAACTGTAGACAAATTCTTACTGTCAAGTGGCTTTTCCTGCTTGGAACTCTTACTAAATACTGATTAGGTCCAGGATACCTTTGCTGGCCTCACACAGTCAAGAGTGGAAGTCTGTTTTTATACATAGCTTACATTAAAAGACAACTTCTAATAGGTTGGCTTGACAGTGATACCCAGTTTGCTGAGTATCAAAAAATAAAAATAAAAAAATAGCAAAGCCAAACATGCTGGAGCATTGAATGGAAGGGAAGGGGAAGGATACTTGTTCTTGTTTTCCTAGCTGAAAAAACCTCTTGCAATGTGTTTCTTATTTTTTTGATGCATGTTGCCTCAGCCCTCTGGGAACCACCAAACCAGCACATTTCAAAATAGCAAAATAATTTAATCTAGAGCATTCAATGGGGACTGTTATTCCACAGGTGAAAAAAAAAAAAAAAAAAAAAAAAGCTTTTGTTTTTTTAGTCCACCCCCAGGGATTTTTTTTTTTTTTTTCCTAAAAACTACTGTAATTGATCCTCCTGTACAAGAGAGAGAAGAAAACAACAGAAAACAGTAAAACAAGCAGAACCTCATCAAACTTTATATAGATGACCTACTTCTGTCTGGAATATAAAGACAGTCTATAACAGTCTTTAACAGAGTTATAAATCTTCAAAATATTTCATGTATAATAATCTATTTAGGAAGTAAGGAATTAATGCTTTTCCTTTCATGTTCTATTAGAAGAGTTATTTGTTAACTACTGTAACGAAATCATATCTGTTTATCAGGACTGAGAGACGAGCTGGCAAATTGTGAGGTGAGGCAAATTCTTTGGAACTTGATACCTTTGATTGCCAACCGTACTGGAGGTAGCTCGTGTTATGTTCTAAATTCATCCTGTTACTAGGTAAATCAGTGCCTCTTAATATCTTTAACCATGCAGAATTCAGCCATTCTTAACTGGGCTGCATTAGCAATAGATTTTTTTCTCGCGTGCCCCCCCCCCCCCCCTCGTTGGTATGTGTGCCCTCTGCACAACATCAGTGTTCTGAATTTGTTAAAATAATATCCGAGGAAGGTTCCCCTTATCCCGCCCCCAAATATATATATATATTTTGCTTGTATTTCTATCATATTAATTGTATGTTTCTTTCAGAAACTTACATACTGTTAAGTATTAAAAAAGAAAAAAAAAAAAGGTTATGTATTTGTGAACATAATTAGCATGTAAATAATTATTCCGGACAGCTGTTTTTTAGCTAATCTCCTGTGATTTTTTGCTTCATTTTCCATTTTGGTTCATTACTTGCAGTAAGTCTGTTAAATGTGCATTGTATTTGAACTTCATTGTGTTCCTTTGTTTACAAAAATGTTAAGCTAGTTTAATCAGGCTTTTGTGACCTATCTTAATCCTTCATCTCTTTTTAGATGAAGAAACAGCTACTCTTACAAGTGATAAGACATCAACCAAAGAAACTTTAAAACTCTGACATTATACACATTTTATGTATTAGTGGGAAGTTTTCTTTGGTTTTATTTACATAGTGGTTTTTTTTTATGTACATGCAGAGAGAGAGAGAAAATACTTAATGTGGATTAATTAGCCTACTTCTTAATTTCCTATGGTTAAAACTAAATAAAGTATAGAGCTTTGGGTTTTTTTTTATTTTGACTTGTTCAAATTCATTCACTTATTATTTTAATTTTGTAGTAAACTTGCCAGAGACACTTAAAATGAATAGGAACTGTAATATAATAGCACTTACCCCTAGGAAATACATTTCTATACTTAAATAATTAATAACTTTAAAACCCTATATTAGATTTTTTAAAATGTAAAACAATACGTAGCATGGTTTTCAAAATCAGTATCTGCTTATTTCTATGAAAATATTATTGAAAAATGAAGGTAAACTAACATGATTAAGGTAGGCCTAAGTATGTTTTTGGCTACAAAGTAATTAAATCACTTTCACTAAAGTGTTTCAATATTCATTTTTACCCCAATATTACCAACATCTTACTTGTGTCCAGCAACTTTTCTCATGGATACATATTTAAATATCCATGAGCTGCTAAGGAACATAATTGTGATTATGGAACAAAAAATAAATATGGTGTATCATCTGAACTTGAGTAGAAGTACTGACTGCTGTTTAGAGGAGCTGCATTTGCGTAGCAGAGATGTGAACAAGAAGAGAAACAGGCTTTGGAGTAACCTCTTTCCATAAAGATCCTTTGGGGGGATTAAATAAAAGGAGGTGGTAAGGACAGTTTATTTTGAGGTCACTTGTTCTTAGACATTCCCAGCAATTTGCTTTCCAGCAAAGTTGAAATACAAATTTTGAGGTTTGCACCTTTAATTTTAAGAAATTTCATTTCTCCTCTACGTTCACGTCCACATGGCTTTATTTCCACTAGTTTATCATTTCCTCCCTTTGAAATGAAGAACCTTAGTTACAGATTTTCTTTTATCCTTCCACTTAATTTAAATTCAGCTCGTTTGTGATCTCTTGAGCCATGATTATTGCCTACAACCAATCTTGTATGATCTTCATCATATCTATCAAAAATAAGCCTGAAATAGCATTGATACCTGCTGGTTAAGTGGCTGCATGATGAAAAAAATATATCGGTTCATGTCTGGGAATAATTAGGACTCGATAACTTTAGTGTAATTTATTCAGCATTTATATACGGAAATTAAAGAATCCCAGACTTGATTTCATGTAACTAATATTTATGCCTTTGCACCTTTGTTGAGATTTTTATCCAGATTACAATCTATAGTAGATAATCTACAATATTTTCATTGTAGTGACAACTGATTTCAGAAAGATTGTTTTCTTATGTGTAGTCAATTGATGAAATATTGCTTTTAAGAAGTTTTAGGATGAAGGGGAGAAGTATAGTGGTCACTTGCCTTACTACTGTTCTCTCCGAGAAGATCCTGTTGCATCTTTCTGATGTGCACACTAATATAAAATAGCCCATATAGCCCAAGGCCAGGCTGGATGGGGCTGGGGGCAGCCTGGTCTGGTTGAGTTGTCCCTGCCCATGGCAGGGGGTGGCACTGGGTGGGCTTTTAGGTCCCTTCCAACCCAAACCATTCTTTGATTCTGTGAAATTTATTTAAAGGCATTTTCATAAATTTAAGCCTTAAATTATTTGAATTCCTACATGTATACCATGGCGACCCTTAGATATTGAAGACAAAAATACAATTCATTTATTATTTCTGCACGACAAAAGTAGCTGACTATATCATATTTCTGCCTCCTATATTATATTATATTTCTGCCTCCTTGAGATCTCCTTTTCTCGTCTATTTTTGCTGTTTCTGTCACTGCAGAGTGCCTGGCAGTGCAGCTTTTATAGGAGCAGGCTACAGGGGGCCTGTATAAAGCAATAGATGGGACAGTTGCTGATGAAGAATAGTAGGTGTATGTAAATAGGCTTTACAGCTAGTGGCTCCTTGAACTCCACTCTGTATAGTGATCTATGCCACAGTCTTCCCAATGTTCTACACAGATGGAATTAAAAAACTTGCAGTTTCCATCAGTGAAAGACAGGGCAGAAATATGTATCAATTAAAACCGTAGTACGTCAATGTCGTGTATATAGCCTTCACAGAAAACATGAAGAGGACATCACAGTGAAAATTACATAAATCCTACATATGGAATGAGTAAAAATCCAGATGTCCTCATTAGATTTTTTTACTTTAAAAATGCAGAGATCCCTAATTTTGTGTCATAAGTCAATCAGTATTGAGATATTCAACAGGTTTAATTCCCACCTACTGAAAAAATACTGAGCAGACAGTGTGGGTAGGGACATGTAATAACGAGTTAGAATAGAAAAACAACGGACATACAGATATGATGCAGATTTCTGCAGTTGTCTTTGTTCCTTGGGAAACCTATAAAATTTTGACAGCCAAAACAAGATCCTATTACTCAGGGGAAACAAAATAAATGTCTTTGCATTTAATCTAGGAAATAATGTGTTTCATAGCCTCTTTGTCACATATTATTTATGTCTTATCCTTGCAAGTATTGTATTTGATTTCTACTGCACAATTATATTAAATGGAAATATGAGTAGAGCTGAGGAGAAAATAAAACCATCTGTTTGAACGTAGAGAGTAGAAGTTTTAATAAGAAAGAGGTACTCTTTTAAAGGCCACATGAGCATAATACCATAGGACCACAAATGTGTTTCTAGTGGGAGAATGACATTTTTGTACAGATTACAAAAGCATTAAGCCTGTTACTTTTTAAGCTTATAGTAGGGGGTAAGATAACAGTATCTTAGTTACTGAAATGTCAGTGGAACTGACAGAATTTCAAAGCTGGTAGCATGCCTGAATACCGTCCTTCTTTTTAGAGCAGTTGGTTGACATTACTTATTAAGCTCATAATGTGAAAACTGACAGTGAAATCTCATTATTGATCCACTGTCATATTGAAAAGATGCCCGTTCTGGGATTTTATTGGCATGTTGTTTATTTACCAAGATCAGTAAGCACTAACTTTGCTTTCAAAGTTATATATTACTAAATCGGAAATAGTTGATGGGTTTGGGGGTCATATTTTTAGGGCTATTGTGTCCTAATGAAGTTATGTCACTTCATCTTTGCCAACAGGAACTTGAATCTGTTTACTGAATTCTGTAGAAGTTCAAAGGGACATATTTCAAGTCTTTTTTTTTAAGAAAAAAAAAATATTATTATAATTATTATTTTCTGATTTCTTTATTTTTTTGCTTTCAAAATGTCCACAATTAGCAAACACCAACTAATTATCTTCCTTTTTGCTCCCTCAGCATACCTGGGTGTTCTTCCTCAGCATGAAGTGAGCATTTAACTCACTATGCCCTCTAATTATTGCATTCTCCTCCCAAGTTTAAAAGATGAAAGCGATTTACTCTCCAGTTTGATATTTTGTGAGTGGTCAGGGGTCATTCTGAGATTTATATACTGTAGTATTCTATTTAATTGTAAGTGACAAAATTTGAGAATTACTAAGATAGGCTCTCTTTTACTTCAGAATATATGGCTGTGTGAAGATAAATGTGTAGAACCATGAGAGAACCATAAGAGGAGACTTCAAAAATGTCTTCTAAAGAGACTAAAGAGACTCACTCCTGCATTACTGATGGAAAAGAAAGTTATTACAGGAGACTTTTCAACACGTACTTCCACCATCATGTAAACACAAGTTAATTAGATGATCCTGGCTGTGAATTTTTGTCAGGACAGAGAACCTATACTGTCACAAAATGTGTATTCAGAGAGAAAGTTTAACTTTAAAGGGCAAAATGATTTTAGCCACAATAGGTTGTTTTGCAGAAAAATACATCTATTTAAATTGAAGATGTGTTATATCCAAGGGATGGATGTTCTGTGCTAACTTAGAACACAAATCTATTTTTCATGATCACTTAGGCTTAGAAATTTAAAAAGCCCCTCTATTTTCAATCTATTTTCAATCAATGTTTGTTGGTGGTGGTGGTTGGTTGTTTTTTTTTTTTGTATTTTTTGTTTGTTTTCATAAATCTTTTGGTCATTTTATAGTATGTGTCTCTACATTTGCTGAATATAGCAAGGCAATGCAGATATTCCTGTCTTGTCTTATCTAGAGAGAATAAGCATTGTTATAACCCAATCCAACATCTGAGTTTGGAATTTAACATTTGGTGCCTTCTCAAGATTTTTAGTACCCCTAGCCACTGGGGACTCTCTGGAGTTGATTCAGTTAAAAGGAGTTATATAAAGAGCTCATATATATATAAAGAGGTGTTTTAATAGTATAGTATCAATGAGGAGGAACCAATATCTGCACATTTACACTAATTTATGACTAATTCTATATTTGTAACATGGAAAATGTTCTTTCTACAAAATATTTATTAAAAGTTTATGAATTTCCAAAGATGTTTTTCTAGAAGTTTGGAAATGGCAATGTCTGCTGTTTTTTTCTGTGTGCCTAAACTTCTTTCTGATTTTTGTATTCTTTGTAAAGTATTTGTGAGAACTTTGTGGTGATTTTGCCTAAATAGGGTTTTGAAATATGAAGAGGTAGGAAGCAGAAATACGCATATCGACTCCAGCTTCATAAGTAATTTTCTGAGTGTTTTCTCCTATTAGAACAAAAGCTGTCACTATCTGCCTCTGTTATATCTTGGAAATCCCAAGGAGTAAAAGAAGCAAAAGTGACAGAAGCACTTTAATCTATTATTTAGGGAAATACATAATATCAAGTGTAGACTACACAAAGGAATGATGAACGTTTGATAGAAATTTGTGATTGGTTGGAAGTTCCTAGCAATCTAATTTTAATAGAGTGGATCTGTTGTAATGAACCGATCTGTGTGAAACCCAAGCATTCTACTGTGAATGTAAGTGCAGAGGATAGGAAAAAAAAAAAAAAAGAAAAAAAGAAAGAAAAAAAAAGCCTGCAGACATTTTTGCATTTGCAGATATTTAAGAAACCTAAGTCAGCTAAAAATAAATATGTTAATTACAGTGATTTCAAATAAAAATTGCAGTTGTTTTTATCAGCTAAGTATTTTAAATGGTTTACAGGGGAACACACGCAAGTCCTATCACAGTTAGTGTTCATTAAAAAGTTTGATGTACCTGGCCATACATAATTCTCTTCCAGCAAAGACTGAAGAAGATCAACTTCTTACAATTCTTCAGGAACTCTTCTCTTTCAAAATAGGTGCCATCTCCAGTTTGCTACAGGATCCCCTAGTTGTTATGCTTTCTTTTACACTCTTCTTTGGCGTTTCCTGGGTGTGTGAAGACTTCAGGGAGTGCAGTAACTCCCTCAGCCCACTATGTAGGCAACAGCAATTAAATAATAATAATAATTGTGTGGAGCCAGTTTCTGGCATTGGAAAGGCCAGAATATGGTTTCAGTCCTACTGAGAAATGTTCCAAGGAACAGCATTTTGCCATAGCATTTTTTCCTGCAATTTTCTGAAGAGAACTGCTTACCTTTAGTCACTACTTCAGAATAAATTGTCATTTATAGAATAACATCTAAAAGAGCCACAAATACAACTGCAAATATAGCCTATCTGCAAGTTTTCAGATCGTTTTAGCTAAGGAGAAATGAAAGAATTTCTGCTATTTCATTACTCTGATAATTATAATTACCAGAAAATTACCTGCTAAATTCCTTAAAAGGATCCAACAATACTTGGTTTTAATTCATAAACTAATTAATTGGTTTGCTTTTGAATTCTTTACCATGTGACTGTGTACCAGAAATTGCAGTGTGTGATCAGGATGTGTTCTGACTTGTTAGAAAATACATGTATTTTGGAAAGTTAAGGAGCACGTTGTAGTTTCAGATCAAGCTGAGATAGGTGTCAATGTGTAAAGTTTTTTTTATTAGTCATTTTACAGGGCACTTCATCCTCACAGTACTTGAGGAATTCTCTATAATGAACACGATTACAAGTGAAGATTTAATTTCGACAAGACGTATACACTCCTTGTTAACAAAGGACTTAGGGTTTTGCTAGATAGCATCTAGCAACCTGATGTTGGAATCAACCTTCACGATGAGGTGAAAACTGGTTTCATTTAACTGGGGAAACATTATGGAGTAGATTTGATTAAAATTTCATGTATAGTGAATCTCCTTCAAAAGATTAACGTAGTCTTCACAGAGGTTGTTTAATAGCTGGCAGTGACATCTCTCTTCCTATGACAGACACCCTTTCTTGATTAAATAAATGCAAATTTATACATGCTTACCATGTTTATACGTAAGTTGAAATCCCATACTTCACTGCATTTTTTGACAAGTGCACAGTATGGATGTACACTATAAGCATTTACAAAAGCTGTAAGTTAATGGTGATGTCTAATACAAAAATGTTTTCTATCTTCAGATCTGCGACCATTTAAAGAAAGGGGAGGAGGAGGGGGACACAACACAGAGCCAACATGTAATCTGTTTGTGCGAGCTTTTTTATCAACGTCCCATGGCACCTGTAGGTTTCACTGGCACTGAAAAGGAGCTCCAAAGTAAGACAGGTGTTTAAAAAACCTTAAACAGGCTGATAACAGTTTGCATCCGTGTGGTTTCCTTTGCTGCACTGATAGTTCTTTATGGGTCTGTCAGTTTCAATCAGCAGAGAGTACATGTGATCAGTATATCTGATAAACTTGTCAATGCCTTTTTAAAGCAGGATTCCCCAACCTATTCTATTCAGCTCTCCTCCCCCCTCCCCTTTTTCATCATTTCAAGTAGAACCTTGATAAGACAGAGATATGTCACAGGCAGCTGTGTATAGCAAGCTCAGCTACAACTAATTTGTGCAGGAAAAAATTAAATCAGGAGGTAAATTATTTCATGATTGCTCATTCCCAACAGAGTTGGGCATCATTCTGAAGAAAATATCAAATAATTGGTTTCAGGCCATGTCAGACACATGCAATTCCCTTCACTAATGGCTATGTGAGGTAGCACTAGGCCTCAGGGGTCACCAAAGAACTGAAAATAGCTTAGTGCCAGGCACAGCAATAGAGAGACAGAGCACATAGGAAATGAAGTGGCAATAAGTGCAATCTATAGGGGAAATGTGCTTCACTTGGAGTTTAATATATTGGCTTAGAATCTGGCAGTAAGCCATGCAACAATTGTTTACCTTTTTGTCAGCATCTGCATCTGTTCTGTTTTGTAAACGGCACTTAACTTTCAGTCAGTAAATGCTGGAATCAATAACAACTGTTAAGGGATTTCCTTTCTTTTTTTCATATTCCATAGCAAATGCACACTACAAACCATGTTTGCCTTAGATTAACAAGGAACAGACATTAACAGGGTCAAAGGGATTTGTTGGGGAGCATTTTATAGCTTCTTGGGTTTGCAGTAATTGTATCTGTGTGATTTGAATGTATCTTGTAACCTATCCAAATTAAACTGTTAAAAAATGCTAGCATGCAGTAATGAAGATGATTTTTTATAATTATCTTAAGTAGTGTGTATAGAAAACTGCTGGCACTGTTTGTAATAATTTAGGTCTGTGTAGTACTGTGTATTACATCTGCTATGCAGAAATATTAAGTTGCCTTTTACAGTATGAGGAAATTAGTGATTATATCCAGCAATACTAATTATTTAAACCTAGCAGTTACATTAAAAATCATATATCAACATGCAGCTTAAGAAGAGAAAACTGTGAGCAGATGTCCATAAAAATGGAATATATCATTACTAAATGCAAGTGAAATAATAGTACAGTTTATATACAAGCTCTGTCTAGGAGTTTACTGTGTGCAGATGAATGCTGTCATAAATGCAAGATTGCTACAATAGTTATAGCATCACTTAAAAGTTAATATCGCTGAGAGGTGAGGAACACATTATTGCTAATGGAATTTACGTATGCAACTCCCTGTGCACAGCTTTGAAAATTTACCCCTTGAAATATCCCTATACACGGTGACTACCAGTAGCTGAGTTTCTCTCGCTTTATTAGGCTATTTCTTTTCAGATCTTAACAAAATGTTATTTCCATTTATGGAATGACTCTATTATTTGCATGCAGGTTGCCGTTAGATTTTAAGTTTAATATTACAGGTTTTCTTTTCAATTTTCTTCCTCATATAGTGTTATTGGATGAAATCCCTGACATCACTTTCTTGTGTCCCTAGAAGAACAATATTGTAGATCTATCTTATATGAAATTAAGCCTTATAAATGGGGGCAGGGGAATGATATTCAATGTTTTGGGAAGGTATTTTATAGTAAAATTGATTAAAAGCATTTTAAACCCTTGGTTCCTGCTGAGGGAGAAATCCCCACTGTAATCACTAAAGAAGGCAGTCATCAGGTTGCTTTCCAAGGATTCCATCGTGAGTCTCAGAAGCAGTTTAGCCACGTGTCTCTGTACACTGAACAGTAAGGCTAATTAATCTGAGAGCAGCACTGTCGTAGGGTAGCTATTCTTGAACATCCACAGCCAGCTCACCTATGATGCAGGGATTTTGGTACCACACTTTACTGTCACATCCCTGGATGACTTCAAATGACCAGAATTAGCCATTCCATTTTTGGAGATGTTGTGAATGCCTAAGAGTTAAAAAATATAGCATGCCAGGCCCAGAAAATACAAAATCACGAAAGTTACTTTAAGGTTATAGGATTCATTCATATGCATATTTTCATATGCTTTTGAGATTTTAAGTGCTTCCAAGCTATAACCAAGGAAATTGGAACACACTTTAATGGTTTCAAGAGCTGCAGCTTTGAGGAGCACACCACTTTTGAAACTTTCTATAAGTTAGCAGGTGTACCCAGATCATTAAGATCTAGAACAGCCTTATTTCTGATGATTCTTCATTTTTAGAGATAAGGGCATATCTTTTCAAGTGGTAAAGTAAAGACGGCAGAAATCTTGCTACTGATTTTAATTTAGGAGAAGGTTAAGTATTATGATCAAATACTTTAATGAAAGTGTGTCTTTTATTCCATGTTTCTTGAAAAATATTTTAGTTAACTTATTTGCTGGCTTAGAGTTCACATGGGCACTTCTAAACTCAATCACCGATAAAGTAAAATTATCTGCTACAATGCTTTTTCTTTTTTTTTTTCAATTCCAAAGAGCTCCTAAGTAGTCACGTTATTTAGCAGAAAATATTTTTTGTTATATACAAATGAGAGAGATGTCTGAGATTCATTGTTGAAGACATATTGCATCCACACTGAATCTAACCTTGAAGTTTGAGTGACGTGCTGATTTTTAGAGTGTCTCTTGTATTGCTTGGTTCTTTATTTTCTTCATACTTTCTATTGATAAGGGCATTTTTTTTCTGTAGAAACTTCTGTATATTTTCTATAAGAATTAATTTTGAGCAGAATTAGCCTCTACAGTGTATTTAATTTACCTTTTTAGAAGATAAATTACTAATTTATTGTTAATTTAATAATTATTATTAATTTAAGTGTCTGATAGCATTGCAAAGGTGTCCACAATTTCACTAGTATTGTGTATGTGTCTCATTGTGTAGTATTGATAGCGTGTATTTCACTTGTCCGTATTCTGTATAAGCATATTCATTAGTTTTTGCCATAAAAGAAAGTGGAAGATACTTAGGGAAGGAGAAACAGCTAGAACAGCTTCCATATAAGGAAAAAATAGGCAAGCTAGGATTCTTCACTTTGAAAACAAAAACTGTAAGAAGGTAGGTGAGTATAGATGTCTATAAAATGATGGGAGACATTAAAAGAAAAAACAGATACCAGTAGCTGACTGATTCTTAAAATAAATTGGCATCAGATGGAGCTAGCAGATGAAATATTCAAGCAAAGTGACACATTTCTTAATCACACTCTGAGAACCTTGCGTTCTAAGGAAGGAGGGAGAAAAGCAGGAAACTGTGGGATGACCACCGCAAGAATTTCATGGTTTGAGTGCAAGTAGGTGCTGGGAGGAAGATGACCCATAACCTTTTTTACAGTGGATCTTCTGTCCTAATTTACACTAAGAAAACTCATCTAGGCTTAGAACATTTGAAAATGCAACTGAAAAGGGTTTCCATGTGGATGGTAGGACCGTTTTGGCTAAAATTTACTTAAGAACCTGGATTAACAGTCTGGTATAGAATGCAGGACCTGTGGATTTCATGTTAAGGTGATAGAATCACAGAATCATAGAACCAAGGCGCTGAAACACTTCCAGGAGAATTGCGAGAACTAAGGAATTCCAGTTGAGTAACAACCCAAGATGGAACAGGAGCATACATGGTTTCAGTTTGTAATTTGTCTCAAAGAGAAAGCATTTTAAGCATTCTTTAATCTTTGTTAGCTGTTCTTCTAGAGAAAATGACATTTCTGAGAAAATACAGGCCATTTAAAAAAATAAAACTATATTTGTGCTTTATTGTTGATGTAAGTCTATCATACCTGAAGGCTATCTTAATTAGGAGGATGTTGTACCTGGCTTATTCTGCTTGTTACCTGCATTTTTACCTTGTCTACTACCAGACTATTTTTTTTTTCTTGAATAGTTTTTCTTCCTTATGGGTGTGGTATTGTTGCCTTCACTCAGGGCCTCTTTTAGTCTATGTAATATCTGATATGTTACAGCCTTATCTCATCCTTGGACCTGCCTGCATTTGAGGCTTTCCTGTTGCTTTGGAAAAGGACTTCTGCATCTGCTAATTTTTGATGTCACCAGGCCTGGATGAGGTCTGAACAGAAACTCAAAACCCAGTATAGTCCATCTCTAACCTGTAGCTTAGCAGGATGGTTGACCACCTAAATCAGATTGCTCATTCCTACCAGCTGAAGAAAAATAATCTACATCTGTACAGGTGCAGTCCGCCAAATGGTCTCTGGCAAAGACAAACTTGGCACTTACCTGGCACTCTCATAATCCTGCACAATTTAAAGACATTTTTTAATTAGTCTTTTTATTTATTTTTCCTTCCTTCCTTCCTTCCTTCCTTCCTTCCTTCCTTCCTTCCTTCCTTC
>CM021729.1:67576812-67669489 GCA_011074415.1 Stictonetta naevosa | reverse complement strand
TTCCTTTTTTTTTCTTTTTTTTTTTTTTTTTTCAGCAAAGCTCTCTGAGAGTCAGCTTTTTCTCAGATGGCAGACTCCTGCTGTCTGTCACTCGGTGGTTGGGGTGGTGAATCAACATGCCTGAGGAAATAAATCACTCTTTATGCACCCTTTGCCTGTAAGTGAGAGGAAGTCAAGACTACAGATTTTCTAAATGTAGACATATCAAGAGGATGAACCTTACGAGCTTTTGATTCCTTCCAGTTTTCCATTGTGAACTATCAAGCTTTATTTACTCAGTCCAAATAAAAGTAGTGCAAGCTGTATTTAATTCAAGTGCAATCTTTGTCTTTCTCCCTGCCCCAGAAAAGGCCTTCATCTATGTAGCAGAAGCCTTAAGTGCATTCTTTCCTTCCTCTTCTCAGAGTAATTATGTTATGCTTGGTGGATGTGAAGCAGAAATAGTGTTTTCCAGGAATTACCTCTTCTTCTATGGCTTTACCCTGTAAACCGAGGCTCCTTCAGGGCTGTGCACGAAACCCTGGGTGTATTGGTAGACTTTGTTGTCCTGACCAGCCTCTTCTGGGACCTCTGCTGCAGCCTCTCCATGATCCCTATTTCAGCTGAGGTCTGTGCCTTCAGTCCCTGCCAGAACTACATCACAGGTGTCCTGTCCAGCTCCACCACATCTGAGCCCGTGACTTGCCATAGCCCCATCTGATTGAGATTTCTTGGCTTGCGCTTGGACCTGCCTTAATGCTATGGTCCTGCCTGATGATCACCGGACTGTGTCTGACCCTCGGTTACACTCACCAGACCTGATCCGGACTCCTGCCTTGGCTTGAGACTTGGGTCATCACCACAAACTTGGCTGATGATCTGGGCTCTTGGTTTTAAGCTGACTATCAATCTCAGGTCTGTCCTGTGTGCCCTGCATAGAGACTGCAGAACAGGGTCCTGCCTGGTGAGGAACATGACCTCATGGCCATGTTTCATGCTCTACTCTTTGTCCCTAAGAAACCAGCCAGCCTTTGCTGCTCCTTAACATTGTGCTTGCATTGGATCTTTATTATTATTATTATTATTATTATTATTATTATTATTATTATTATTTTGTGCCTGAGAATTAGCTTATCTTACAGGCTTAGGATTCTTCCACTGGCACATTCAGTCTCCAGAGCAGTTCACAGAATCAGAGGAGGGACCTCAGGAGTTCATCTGGCCTAACCCCTGCTCCAGCAGAGCAGGTTGTCCAGACCATGTCCAAGAGGCTTTTGAAGATCTCCAAGGAGGAGACTCCACCACCTCTCTGGGCAGCCTGTGCCACTGCTCCATCCCCTGCACAGCACACAAGTGCTGCCTGATGCTTCGGGGGAACCTCCTGTGCTCCAGTTTGTGCCCACTGCCCCTTGTCCTGGCACTGGGCACCACTGAGAAGCGCCTGGTCCATCCTCTCTTCACCTTCTCGTCAGGTATTAGACATTGATGAAATCCCCCTGATTTCAGTTCAGAAATCTTCAGTATAGGCAATGGTTTTGCACAAGAGCATTTTTTTGATTCTTGTTCTGGATGGAATAAAGCCTGAGGCCATGCTCAGGAGCTCAGAGCATTTTCTTACTTCAGATTTGTTTTGCTTCTGACTTCACCACTGTTTGGAGCAATATTGGCAAAATTGGCTCACTGTAACACTGACATTGGTTATATGATCCACTTTGCTTCTTTGTAGCCTCTGAACCAGTCTTTCTGTCCCTTTTCAGAATTTCTTCTCTGAAGGTAGTGCCTCAACAGGAAGCCCACATGTCCTGTTGTTAGGAGGGGTCCGTGGATGTCCTGTTGACATAAGCCTGTAGCTAAAGATGCTACTGCAGCTGTTTCCTTGTAAAAGGATTTACATGAATTAAACTCAGAAATGCAGAAACAATCACATTCAGAAGAATGAGAGTAGCAAACGCTCTGCAGGCTGTTCAGGAAGGAAGCTGAGATCAGCTTCAAGTGCTTCCAATCCCCTTCTGCTTGGTTCTCTGTGAATTGGCTAGGATGCTGTCAACAGCTTTATACCATCTATACCATACAGATGTCACTCTTTCTGAATTGTACGAGTTCTCTGACCTCTTTGTATAACATCAGAAATGAAAAAGAAAAAAAAAAAGGACTATGATGTGTGCGTTCTCTATATAAAACAAGCATTTCATCCAAGCAGCCTGTTCAGCAAAGCAGAATCTTGCCATTATCGTTTTGAAACTTCACAGAGCCTGCGATGTATGTAAGATCTTTCAGTCAAGCTTTAGATACGCAGGTGTGTGCACGCTGTTTGCCATGATGCACTTGACGCGTGAGTTGTCATTTCTGGGAGAATAAAACTGTGGACATGGAATTGACCATATGTGAAAGGAGATTTACTTATAGTGGCTTCACCTGACCAGCTCTTCCAAATTGCTGTGGATGAGCAAAGCAAATTGATGTTCAAGCTAACTTCTTCCAAAAGTCGAAGTAGCCAATAACACATTTTTGTTATCCAAATCCGCAAGCAATAGCACCAGTCTTGCATAAGAGTTTGTCTGTGTTTGGCACACCTCTGCTTTTGCTGCCCTAGGGACTACCCTGTCTAACAAAGACCCATGGCTTCTGTATACATAAAATGAGGTGGAACAGAGTCCTACAGTGGTAGTTCTTGCTAAGACAGGTGGTTACTTCATTGATGACTACTCCGAGTCAGCAGCATTATAAACTATGTGATCTGTGCAGAATAACACATAGCTATGTCAGCTGTGCAGGTCCTGCTGGAGGACCTGCCGTTACTGGGCCAGCATTATTACCATCAGTTGTGGTAGGCAGCCAGGTTCAACGGTACATCAGCACGATTTCTGCTGAATGCTGGTGAGAGAGTATGTGGCTTGACCCAGCTGTAGCATTGTAACAAAGAACTTGTGCAAATGATGCACTAATCTTTGTCACGTCTGCATCTCTGGTATACTCTGATGTCAAATATTAAGTCATATTACATTTTCTTTTCCCTGACACAGGGTGAAGGAAGATTTAAGAATGATATGATATGGAAATGTGTATAAATCCCATATAGAAATTATTTAGTTAGTTAGTTGTTTATTTATATCCTTCCAGGGAAGTCTTAGGTTCTGGGTCATGTGAATCATCACAGCCCAAGGGTTCTCTGGCTTCCAGCTTTGGTGAAGAATGATTCTTCAGCCTGTTCTCCTAGTGTCAGCAATGCTAGGAAGCACATTTCTTACATGGTGGTCTCATCTTTCCCTTATGTTTTCTAATGCTTTTATCTTGACCATCTTTTGGTCAAGGTATCTCCTGAAGCTGAAGGAATCAGAACTCCTGGGTTGATGAAGGTTTGCATATCACTTTTTGTTGAAATGGATCCCCATTTTCTCACTCCCCATATTTATAGGTTTCTGATGAATATCAAGCTAATCAGTCTATTTAGAGGGATTTCAGCTTCATGTTTCAGGCCTTCATGAGTGCACCACTTAAACCCTTAATCCCTTACCTGCTTTGTTTGTATCTTTTTATCAAAACCAGAATTTCTGCTACGCTTACCTCAAATTTCTTCTTAATTTTGTATGAAGGTTTTATAGTATCATAGAATATCCCAAGTCAGAAGGAATTCACAAGGACCATGAAGCCCAACTCCTGGCTCCACACAGCACCACCCACCCAAACCAGGCCCTACGTCTGAGAGCGTTGTCCAAACGCTTCTTGAACTCCATCACTCAGTGCCATGACCATGTCCCTGGGCAGCCTGTCCCAGTGCCCGACCACCTCTGGGTGCAGAGCCTTTCCCTAACCCCCAGCCTGACCCTCCCCTGTCCCAGCTCCATGCCGTCCCCTCGGGTCCTGTCGCTGTCCCCAGAGAGCAGAGCTCAGCGCCTGCCCCTCCGCTCCCCTCGTGAGGGAGCTGCAGGCCGCCATGAGGCCTCCCCTCGGCCTGCTCTTCAGGATGTTTCTAGAACATACATAGTTATTAAATAGTAAAACCTTGTTCGGAAGATTATGAAAGTGTTCGTTTGCATATACAATAATATGCCTATCACATATTGAAGTATTCTCTCAAATCATTAATGACATGGTAAAAGAGGGACCTTTGAACCTTTCTGCTTCCAGCTGAAGTATATATGATACTTCATATATGACTGATCACTGAAAGTAAAAAAATAACTTTGCACTTCTCTCTGAGTTTGGTTATATATTTTTAAGTTAATATTACTGTGGTATACCTTTGGCTTCTAGGTCCACTTTCAGTCTAATGAGGACAATAGTTTGGGGGCAATCAAATAATTGGAAGGTTCCTTTGTTCCTGGGGAGAGGGGACAGGAGTTTCACAGGGTTTTCAAATCACAGGAGGCAGAACTAATGTCCCATTGATTTTTATGATGTGATTCATGGTTCTCACTTCTTGCGTCTGTTATTTCTGTCTGTGTGTAGACTCAGGCAGTCCTTTCCTATCAGTTAAACTCAGTTTATCTTATCAACTTTTCAGGAGAATTCTCTGAATAGCAGAATATCTTTCGGGGGGGCGGAGTTAGACTTGAAATTGGAAATCCGGTGCTGCAGATATTATTTACTCCTTATTCATAGAGGCAAGGCACCAGCAGAGGCAATTATCAATAGCACTTTCTTTTGGCATTCTTAGAAATGCAAGGGACTAACATGAATACATCTGTTTGGAACTTTGAGGAAATTCAGATATGGATGCAAAACTCACAGTTCAATCTCTAAGGCTGCAAAACAAGAATAGCAAATTAGGGAATTTTTATTCAGAGCTCAGCTCTGCTACTTAGATCTATGTCTGTTTAAAAGTGATTTGTGCATACCAAAAAACAAACAAAACAAAACAAAACAAAAACTAGGAACTTTGAGGGAAAAGGGAGGTACTGAGTACTTCAAAATTGCAGAGGTAAGAGAGATTTGACACATAAAAGTACATTTCAATCAATTTCTATTTGTTTTCATCTTTCAGAGCTTCTCTTTCAAATTACTCTGGCTCTCACTCTTACAATGTCTACGTAAACTGTTCTGCTGATGTTACATCTGCAACTGAACTCCATAGGAACATGATATCATCTCACTACAATTTGCATAGAAATGCATTTAAAGAAGTTACAAAAATAAAATAGTTAAACACTTGTGGTTTGGTAGTACAGAATTGGAAACAACTCACTATATTTTATAGTCTGACTGTGCTCAAAGCAGAGTTCCCTAGATTACGTGACATGACTATATGTTATGATTACAGGTGCTAACCTTTCAAAATAATATGTTCAGTTTCTTCTTTTAAATACCAGATGCTTATAGATATAATACTTGCTGATATTTGTTCACTGACAGTCTCGCTTGTTTTCAAACCCCACATATTTAACTCGTGGAGTGTTAGATTGATGTTTCTTTTCACTCAAATGTCATATTCATCAACGGTATTGTGCTAGCAGATTGTTAAACAGACAAGGTGACTTGCAGAGTGACAGTGTAGTGATGTGATGTCCCAAACCATTAAGATATAGTAATGGTGTTGTTGTTTTTTTTTGGTTTTTTTTTGTTTGTTTGTTTGTTTGTTTTTTCATTTTGTTCTATTAGTTTTTGTAACATAATGTGTTTTTTGTTTGTTTGTTTTGTTTTCTGTAAAATGCAGGTGAGATGGTTTCTGAGTAGATCTGTTGCTTGAAAAAATTCTAGTTAATGAATAACAAAACCTGGAGTTAGGTTGTACCTTCCCAGAGAGCTGAGAAATGCCAATGACTTAGGAAGAACTAATAATGAGAAACTTTATAATCAGAAAAAGATAAGTTATGCTATGGCAAAATAATGAAATTACTTGATGCCCTATACTTTTCTACATAATCAGTTTTGCAGGATCATTTTTGAAGAAAAAGTAAGTTATTTTATGATTTTGCTTGAACAGCCTCCCAGGAATACCACAAAAAAGGAAGGAATTTCTGTTTAACATTGTATCAACTCAAGTGTCTTTCTCAACTCATCAAACTCTTTTTATTAATGGAAGAAAAAATTGAAGAACTCTCTGCAGAAATTTTGTTGGTGCCTTTATTTACTGAGAAGAATAAGAATGTTCAAGGTAATGAATGCTTTTCCTTATTTATTGATTTCATCTGGTGCAAAAGCATAATTTTATATGATTTTCAACATTACTTACGTAATTTATGCCATCATATTATAGAAGCAAGTGTATTACTATATCCACTAAAAATCTTTTTTGAAATACACAGATTTACATTTCAATGCAATGATTTGTAGAAAAGAACTGATGGTTGTGTATTAAGATGTGATGTACAGTTGTTATTGATGAACCATCAAACACTGTAACATTGTGACTCTTATTGAATTTCTTATAAATACCTTATATTTCCTAGAGGACAAATACTATATGAAGTCTGCATTCCTTGAAACTGTGACTGTTTCTGTGCTTGCCCTTGAAATCTGTTTTTTTGTTTGTTTGTTTTTTCAAGAGATAAAAACAGTCATATATCATTTTATTGATCTTAATATGATCAAATAAATGTTTTAGTATGCAGACTTGCTTTCACCAATAGTTCCCACAAAATGCTTACTGTTATGTACAATGTTTAGGTGTCAGTAGCTGTTTTTATAAAAGAAGGCTCTACAAGAGAATATAAAATGTTTCACTATCAAGCCTGATGCTCGTATTTACTTTAGATTCCAAGCTTGCTCTGTTTTTCATCTAAAAGAATTCTTGTCAGTTGAGGACAACCTAAAATCATAAAAATTCAGCTGAATGACACCTTTCAGCACTGTGTGCTGAAAAATGTTCTTCTACACTGCTACTTCTGCCAGTGGAGAGATTCCAGGTCACCAGAGAGCAAGTGGTTTCAAGAGCTTTGATTATATTGCAGGAAAGGATCAGACCAGAAATGAGGCCAGGATGCTTAGGGAGAAAGGACAGGTGGAGTCAAATATTTGGTATCTCTGTAGTCAAGCTGCAGGCTGAGAAGCAAGGTGTTTTGGGAATATGGTCTCAGAATACTAAATTGGAGAAAACTGGAAAAAAGAAAAAAAGATTAAAAGAGTTCAGAGGCACATGTTGTTGATAGATTCTTCATCTGAAATACTGACGCTCTAAAATAAAGAAATGCAGGTCAGACTATGTATTCTTAGAATTTACATCAAAGCTCAAATAAAATTTGTATTCAAGTTCCATTTTTACTATTGGTTTCAATGTATTTCAGATTCCTTTAATCTCTCAGTTTTACTAGTTCTCAAGAAGTGGTAAGCTACTATACATGATGTTTTATGTTTTATGGCCTTGATCACAAAAGTGATATAGTAAACTTCTCATAGGGTTAATGAGGAGGTTAGGGTACATATTCAGTAAGGATACTTTTAGATGTTCTTTTTATTTGTGTTTTCTGAGAAGAAAACTTTAAAAATTTGAAAAATTCTTAAATGGGCAATTGACTTGTCATGTTTATCTAATGACATGATCTTCAATAATTCAGAGAACTTAATGTTTTCAATGTTAACAAGAAATATTTTACTTTTCAGAAAATGTGGTAAGGATTTTATCCTGAGGCATTTCTTCAAGCTGAATAGGATTCAGAAATGTTCCTCAAAAGTGCATTCAGCTTTCTTTTTGGAGAAATACTCTTTTACAGTAATCATATCTATAGTAAGAAGGTTCCTAAATGGCACGTCTACTTACCAAATCTGAAAGGGGAATATGATCAGATCAGGTTATAGGAAGCGGTCTTCTGGTTAGAAGGCCTGTTTTAAAGAAAACATACAATTAGTCATACTCTGAGACACAGGGGAAGGTAGAGGTAGATTTTTTACAGGTGATGTTCATGCAGTCATCAGACATATCTTTTTTTTTTTTTTTTTTTTTTTTTTTTCCCAGTGCTACTGTTCTGATGAGGTGGTTTTATTCACAAAACTTTGTTCAGTTATATCGTTTTCTGAAGAATATGTGAAGAGAAGACTTGAACAGACAGACAAATAAAGAAAAAAGTCTTGACTAAAGGAAGGGTTTATTAGGGTTATTTTCACTTCATGTTGTTAGAAATGTAAGTTGTAGTGATGAAGTGAAAGCTGATTCGATGTGGGAGAATGAGAGCTATGTTTCCAGTAGTTCCAGGTTTTGTTCAGTACCAAAAGGGCTTTAAGATTTTTTCTGTAACTGTCCTACATTAGGCAGATAATCTTTTTTTTTTTTTTTTTTTTTTTTCCAGTGATGAAGGTTGTCTTTTGATAAGAACAACTTATTCAACTTATTAGAAACCTTGATTTATTTTCATCAGAATACATTGTAATATGTGAATATAAAATATGATGGTCATCTTCTCTACTTATTTAAAAGCGTTATCACGAGAAATCTTGTTTAATTTAACAATATATGGTGCAGATCTGTCCAAACCAGCTTTAAATTGACTCAGGTACAAGTATCAGGTATACAGTGCAGCACAGGCTGCGGAACTAGCCTAAGAAGCAGAGCAAATTAGCCCAGATTGGACTGTGTGCTGCTGTTGATAGACAGCTACCCTTACTGTTTCTCACTGGTTTAAAGCTAGGTTGGGTGAATGCAAACTCACCTGCAGTCACTGCCATGTAGGCGTTTCTGAAATATTAGTGCTCTGCAAGTAGTACTGGTGGTAAATTAAGAGAAGCTGGCCAATTCAGAAAGGGTAGGCTAATATCCAAGTGAACTAAAGTTTGCCAGACGTCACATAGACTTGAACCTTGAACTTGCTTCCTTTTCTTTCTGGTTGCTTTTAGTATTGAGAGGAGCCTTTTCATCTTTGTAATTCATGCAGAGATGCAACAAAAATAATGTGTTTTCAGATGTTTATGCCAAGTGTTGAGTTTATCTGTGTAGCTGTTTCAACGGCAGTTTTAGTTGATTTTTGTTCAGTGTATCCCATAGTACTTCAATCTTGATATATAGAACGTGTAAAGTTCCATCAGAGACAAAATGGTTCTTTGGACAGTTCATCTTTTTAATTTTTTTTTTGTCCCAAAGATGGCATCTGAGTTTTATCTAAATCAGAGAGTTTCTTGGCCCTCATTTTTCCCTAAACCCAGCGATGACAAAGAGCAATGGCTGCATAAATTGGATGTAAGAAGAACACTTAGGGTTTATCACAGAAGAATCAAAGATTTCATATCTTCTGACAGATTGTTTGTACTCTTAGGGGGTCTTAAGAGGGGTCAAATGGCTTCTAAGAGTTCCTTAGCTAGATGGTTAAGGGATTGTATTAGGGAGGCGTATGTAGTTAAGGGTAAAGAGGCTCCCAGGGTTTGTAAAGCTCATTACACTAGGACTATAGCTGCTTCTTGGGCGGAGAGGTCGAAGGCTTCCACATTGGAAATTTGCAAGGTGGCCACCTGGGCTTCTCTTCATACTTTTTCATTGCATTATCGCTTGGATGTAGTCTCTTCTGCGGATTCTGCTTTTGGTAGGAGGTTGCTTGTGAACCAAAAAAAGAACAGTGAAGAAAAGAAAGACATGTAGTTCACAGTTCTAGCTGGCAACAAGACAAGTTTCTTTGCAGTGTGCACAATGGAATCCTATGAAGACCAATTTAGGCAGTTGAAAATAGATGTTAGAGGGAAGTACTGCCTACCAGTGTTCTCTGATGGTAACCCCATGGCAGACAATAGCACCAAAGGAAACAGTGAACCAGAGTGAACTCTGTAGGGAGATGGATGTAGAGAGATTTTTTTTAGGTGGTACGGATAGTTCTCTGAGTTCAGTTGGACAGTTCTATATCTGACATCTTCTGGAATATATTCAGAATACACATTTTCCCAAATTGTTTTACATAGATGGAAAAAAAAAATCTGTGAATTGCATTTTCCACTCTAACTTTTTTTCAGTAGTCTCCATCTAGTCCCTCTAGATTTTATTTTTTGACTTTTCTTTATCAGACCAAAGTTTTGCACGTGATTTCAAATTACATTTTCATTATCTAAACACAATTAAAAATTAAAAACGCAGTTTAAGTACTCATTTCATCTCTTATCAGTGTAGTGTTCAATTTTCCTCTTAAATAAAATGAGAAAAAGTTCATGAAAAGTTCTCACAATAATGGAAATTATGACAGAACTCTGTCCCATCCCTGAACTTTAGTGTGGCATCTGGACAAGACTAATAGTCTGTCTTTCTGAGGAAAAGTATCTGTATTTTTCTAATGGTTACAGAACTTTTGTTCTCAGTGTTTCATATCCTTACTTCCTGTAGTACAAGCAATAGGTTTCAGAAAATGGAAGGAGAAACCACCTTCTATTTTTTCTTGAAGAGACATTCAACCATTTCTTCTGCAGGTATCTCATCATGCCTACTGTGATGAGATAGTCTAGTTCTTTATTTACATTCAGTTGAATTCCCTGAGATGTTCTGACCTACCTAGTACATGCAGCATCACAGGAGCTGTTTTCTTTGAAGGAACCTGGAACATTAAGCTGCAGTCAAAGGTTAAGCAGAAGATCTTGGTGTAGGTTCATGCCAAATTGCACCTCTCTTCCCATCTTTAAGGTAGATTTCTCTTCCCTCTGGCTTTTCAGAAACCTCTTGTTGAGACTTTTAATAAATCAAAAACATCTAACGTACTTTCATCTGTGTCTCACTTTTTTTTTTTTTTTTTCATTCCAGTGAGAAAGGTGAACTTTGGACAGATCAGATAATGAGTACCAAGAAAAGCTTTTTCCAATGGAGCTCTTTGAAAACACTGTGGGCAAAGTTGTCAAGCCCTTAGGTTTACAAGCTTTGCCTCAGGGGACCTGGAAGACTTGCAAAGGTCTTTCCTTCACAGCATAAGAAATCATTTACTCTATACCCATTTCTGGAAAGTGTAATAATAGGAGTAAAGAATCAAATTTATGGGGTACATTCTCCTAATAGGCTTTGAAGTTATAAAGATTCAAAAAAGAAAGGTGTGGTTTTTGCTTTGCTTTTAAAGCAAAATGTTCAAGTAGCTTCTTTAAGAAATACGTAATTATCAGCAGATCAATCCAAAGTGAAGATGGAATTTACATCAGAAAGGATTTTATTTCAGGTGTACATTTTCAGTATATGTTTTATTACAGTTTGCCGAGTAAATATACTGACTATAGAACAAAAAATAATAAGTCCATTATTGAAGAAAGGAAGAAGGAGGCTCTGTTATTGAAGAAAGGAAGTAGGAGGCTTTTTAATCTACCACATGTAAAATATGTTTTGTTTATTCTCTGTATTTGTATTCAGGGGGGAATGGTATTTCCGTGTTCTCGAAGATGTATTGTTTCCAATACAGTTTCAATAAAAATTCTGGATGAGCCTACTGAATCCACCTAGCTGCTCTGGTGGCACTTACTTACCTTATTTACAGTTACTGAGCAGTCATAAAAAGGTTTTCTTAAGGCTTACCTACTCTATGCTGATGTTAGATGAAGTCGCTCTGACAGCTCTTTAGATCCTAAATGTTATGGGAAGAAAAATGGGAAGCTTCAGAATTCTGTAAAAAATTAATTTAAATGAACTTTTTAGAGGGAAGGAATATATACACATATATATATATGTATAAACAATGCTCAAAGTTTCACTGTCATAATCTTTACAAAAATACAACAATACTGAATTGGACAAAAAATTAAATATGTTGAAGGCAGTGGGGACATAGGCAACAATATTTGCTTTCAAGAGAAGACCTACCCCAGACAAATTTTAAGCATGAAAAGTTGGCTAAAAATG
Source organism: Stictonetta naevosa (assembly GCA_011074415.1). Lineage (NCBI taxonomy): Eukaryota > Metazoa > Chordata > Aves > Anseriformes > Anatidae > Stictonetta > Stictonetta naevosa. Next base: position 67,657,791 of record CM021729.1, on the reverse strand, counting down.
TATTGATTTTAAGTAAAACACTTGATAAAATCGTCTTTTGAATATCTGCTATCAAAATGATTCTAACTGCCTGCCTGAGATACTAAAGTAACACGGATTGTGAGCAATTTATCAAGTTTGTAGATTCTAAGTTTCAAGAAAAATACAGCAAGGATTTGTGGTTGATCTGTTCTTCTATAGCGATGAAGAACACCAGTTTTAAGCATGGAGGTATAGAATATACCCTTGAAAGGGAGCAAGTATGGAAAAAAAAAACTGATTCTTCCTTCTACGTCTTCTGTTCCTTTGTGACATTTGTATCATGCTCCTTCTGCAAATTCTCTTCTCTAACAGCCATGTGAGTATGACGACACGTGTTTATGTCTTTACACATAAACGGAATTTCAAGTTGGAAATTTTGGAGAGGAGAGGCCTCAAAGAATTTGTGCAGAAAATGATAACTGTCTAGGTAGGGGTGCTTCCTCCTACCCATTGTCCGAATTCCTGTCTGCAAAGGGTGAGATTTGGGAAAACCAAAAATTTGGAGAACAGTGAAGGGTAGAAGACTGAAATGTTTCATTTGTGTGTGAGCACACATGCACATGTGTATATATGTGTATATATGTATATACAAATAAAAGACAAGAGTGCGCAGGCTGTTAGTTAGAAAAGGAAGTGGGGAAGTCTAGTAAGAGCCTATTGACTTAAAAAATGAAGGAACTTTTTAAATGACTAATGACGAGGAGACGATCATTTGGCTCTCTGCCTCTGGTCCTGGAGATACAAATCTGCCGTCAGCTAAATGCATGTCTCAGCTTTGAGTTCTGGATAACTTTGGAGAGCAATTCTACAAACACACAAGGATTTTAGGTTAAGTACTAATGTTTTTCTTTAAAGTGTTGACAAAAATCTTAATAGTTGATCTAAAATTGTGCTCACTGATAGAATAGAAGATATATCTGTAAAAAAGATGAATTGCCAGGAAAAGCAAGGAAAATTTCAGGTAGAAAGTACAGAATAAGTATGAGTAAAAATACCCAGTCAGTTCTCTTTTTCATTCTGAAGTAAATTCTAAAGAAAGGTATAAGAAACTTCATCATAACATGCGTTAGAACAAATCAAAGTAAGTACTGTGTTTATGGTGCTGTCTGTAACACTATACTTTGAATGATCAGAGAGCTAGGTTACCTGGTTAGTCTCTTCTTTTTTTTTATTTTATTTTTATTTTCTACCAATTTATCTTTCATTTTTCAGAACTCAAATCTGTTTTTTGTTTTGTTTTGTTTTGTTTTGTTTTCCTGACCTGTTTTGTATGAAAACAATTCCTGGGAAAAATAATAATAATAACTACATCAATAATAAAAAACTCAAAGCTTTAGAATGCTGTATGGGCATATGAAAAGTGGAATGTTCATTTTCAGAGGTTGAATTGTTTAGGAGAAAAGTAAAAGGTAAATGAAATCCCATATGTATCCACATACTGTGTATTTGATAGGAAAGAACAAGAAATAGACCCTGGCTATGTGTGTTACTAGTCTCTTCAGGTGACTGAAGACATTTAAGTTTATGTGTAAGAGATAATATTTAGCAATACTTGACAGCACTCAATCATTTAAAACTTCTTGGTTTTAATTTCAAAACAGTTATATTAAATTAAGCATATCTACACCTGTGTTGCTTGCCAGCTTTATGCTAGGACACGGCTTTTAAAAATATTAGGTTGTTTGCTTTTATTCTCATATTGTTTTTGATACGCTGATGAAAATGATATCTACCCCAGATGTTGGCTTGTCCCTGTCAAACCAGGCAATATTTCCATTTCTTCAAGATTTATGAGTGAGCTTTGTACCAGTCCATCTCAAGGAGCTTCACCTGTTCTTTTTCCTGTGGCCATTATTTTATTTATAATAAGTGTATTCATTAAATGTCTTTTTATTCTTACCATATTTGCATTTCCAAATAAGTAAAAACTATAAAAATACGTTAGCGTGCAATTCATTTAATTCATTGAACAAAGAATATAAATTAATTTCTACACAGCTGTTCTAACATTATCTGTTCTCCCTAGGAAGAGATGACTACGCAATCAGTATAAAAATGAATTAATGACAAAAGAAACCATATTTTACACATTATATGTGTGTATGTATAAAATATGAATACAATGGAATGTGGATTTCATCATGTTATATAAAAGGAGCTGTGTATAACCTGAATTTGACTTTATCATAACATTAGTATTCCACTACATCTTGTTGAGGGTTTTTTTTATGCTTCATATTGATATATCAGAAGGTGTTGTAGGCTGCTGACTTTTCTACAGAATTAATCTTAACTTTGATCCCCTTTATCATACTGTGCAGGAGTTCTGAAGAAAGCTAGTGGGGAGCTTTTAATAGGAGAAACTAGAGCAAATGAAACCAGTGTGCTTCCTGAACAGTTACTTCAGGTAAAAGAGGTGAGTATGAAAAGAGTCTTGCACTTTGTGGGGGATTTTCTTTTGTCTGTGTCTCCAATACTGCCTGACAACATATTCATTATAAGCACCTATTGCCAGAGTTTCATTATTTAGCTACTGCGATTAATTTGAGGTGCAAACTCTCAGCTAAGATGGAGTAAAATCTTAGGGCACTCATAAAGAATTGGTTGGTGTTGTTAAGGCTGAGCAATAATAGAATGGATTTAGCATTAGACGTAAAAGGTACTTCATAACCAAACAGTAAAAATGTGCTAAAATGTTAGCTTTTATTCAATATTAAATATATTGTAAAATAAAGAAGTATCGTAAAAAAATCTATCAAGTTCTAAGCATTTGATCGTAATGCTTCCTGGAGGGATACCTACACACATGATGATCAGTTCCTTTGATGTCAACAAACTACTGTGTAGTGAGCAGTGTTCTTTGTAGAAGGTACATACAAGACTAAGTTTTAGTAGTCGTTTACTACTAAACAAATTTTTACTGTTGATTCTATGGGACCTAAATGCTCCAGCAAGTTTGATACTGTGCAGCGGTGGAATTTAATTTCCTAATGCCTGAGTTTTAATGCTGAAATGGCTTTTTGAAATGTGCTTTTAATCCGTTTGTGGGGCAGGTGTTCCTGTATCTTATAGATTACAAAGAACATTTTCTCAGGATTGAGAGGTACTTGACCCAAGATCACAGGCACAATAAATAAATAAATAAAAATGAGAAAGAGACATTACAGTAAGGGGAATTACAGAAACGGGTATCTGCGTAGGCTGCCTGTGCTCTCTGGAGTTGAGTATTGGAGCCGGGGAAGGGGCATGGAAGGAGAAAGCAGCTTTTAAATTGGTGTAAAGCTGGAAGTGCAAGCCCCTTTGTTTTGTAGCCTTTCATTGTCTTTCAGTTTAATTTTGTAACTACAGGTTGTTAGGAATACTTCTCTTTTCTCCTACAATGTCCTCATAGTGGGGATATTTACACTGCATCTTACACCACTGAAATATTTCTCTTAGAGTGGTGCAGTTCTCTGTTGGTCACTTCTGGTAATCATGAAGTCGGCTGTAAGTTACATGAAGAATGCAAACCAAGAATAGTGGAAAAGTAACTACATCCCACTGTGTCTTCTGTGCAACTGTAACACTTCAGATAACTTCAGAAGTCTCCGTCTAGAGAAGACAGGGAATGAATATGAACCGAAGTAAAATCCAGCTTTGGCTAAAAACTAGGGATCTCCATTTTAACATTTTGATCTCTGCTACATGCATCTCTGAAGAGTGAAATTCAGTGTGGCTGTGTTAAAACCACCTTTTCCGACTTTTTTATTATTAATATTCTTGTTTTTTATTTTTGTTATTACCTTTAAAAAAAAAAAAAAAAAAAAGATCATATGGTATCCATTGCTAGGTTACTTGTTAAACTATTTATAAAGGTTATAACTGTATTTGGCGTTGTTAAATGTGTATGAAAGATGATATATAATTTCGAGACATATGGCTTATAAAAAACAGTTCTGTTTAACCAAGGGGCTTTATATATTCGTTTTCTTAAAACCTTGATGACAAATTTAATATTGTTATTCACTTATTCATTTTTGTTGAGTGCATATATTGCTTTTAATATGATTTCAAGGCATGTGTGCTATATTTTAAGGTATTCAAATTAATTTCAAAAGATTATAGTGTCCTTTAATGCCATTTAGTTATGGATATTTAAGTAAATTTCAGACAGTAACAATAATAACTTTCAATACTGAATTTGGGTTAATTTTATAAAACTATGTATTTCAGCCTACTTTACTGAATTTTGGTTGGAGAAATGCATTTAAAGATCTGTCTTCTTCTGTGGCTCACTGTATAACAATAGCAATTGAGGATTTTTCAACTAAAATTCTTCAACATGAGCAGAAAGAACAGTCTTCAGCTGCAGGCTATGCAATGAGTCTTGTAAACAACCAGCAAATGAGGGAGTCCTGCAGAGCAGTCCAACTGGAGGAGCAACCAAAACGAATTGCTAAGGCAGGTATCAAAAGATCTGAAGTTTGTGAAGACACAGAATGCCAAGGCTGTTTGCCATCTACACTTTGAAGTACTTACAGTACCATTAATATTCTATATCTTATATAAATGGAATTAAGAAGAAAGTGAGAAGCATTACAACATGAGGCTGAGAAGAGCTTTATACAATAGCCCGTAGTCTATACTTGAAAGAATTAACTTTTAAACTTTGCTGGCATTATTGTTTTCATCCAAAAAGTTCTAAAACATTCTGATTAGTGTCTGCTCTGTTACCAAGTTGTTCGATGGGAAAATGCTGAAAGCTTTGAAGCATAACTATGAAGGGATTTCCTGTATTTAAATCCTTAGACATGCCATTTAACTAATCAGCATAACCAATAATGTGGCCACATTAGAGTTCTTTGAATTGACATAAAGGTTATTTATGACAATTAATTAAATAGTTTGTCTAAGGGAATATTTGTTTGCAAGTTTTTGAATTTAGTGAGATTTGCAACTGTTCTAGAAAATTTGGAGTGCTGTTAATATTTGCTTCAAGTAACACAAACTTTGGGGAAATATTTTTAGGGAGCTCAGTATATGAACTTACTAACAGATGACAAGTTTTCTTTCAAATTCAGTATTCAGAAATGTATATTTTTCAAAATAAATTAGTTTAGAAAATTATCTTATTTAACAAGGAATTAACCTTATGCCTTGAGTCTACATCTAATGAAGTCATAAACAAAATGAAGGCATTGGTAACATAATATGGTTTTAATTTTTTTAATTTTCTCAATATATATTTTGCAGCTTTAAAGCAAGAAGGAATGAAGTAATAATTCATTTACTGTAAACAAATGTTACTCCCGGTACAATAGAATGAAATGTTTGTAAAACTTATTCAATATATTTATGTTTTATGCCAATTTCATTATTCAAGAATCTGACCCCAGTGTGTATAAATTAAACAATACTGTCAGAATACAAATAACTTGATGCCACGTTTATTTCTCCCAGTTTTGTTCTGACATCATGGAAGAACTTGACACATTGCTTCCCTTGGCTCTGGCATGCAGAGATGATTCTCTTCAGGAAATTAGAGCAAACTTTGTAGAGGCCTGCAGCAAAGTAGCAACAGCTGTCCTGGCAAGACTAGAGGAGAAAAGCAAAGACGTTCCTGCCAAAGCTCCTCTGCAAAACTTGTATGCTGCTCTTTCCACAGCAATCTATGTCTTTCAGCATTTTACGATGTATAGCAATTTAATGAGAGAAAACAGCAAAAAGTGAGTCCCTTTTACATGTAATAATTTAAATCAAATTTAAATAATATAGGACTTCACTCCATTTTAGTGACGCAGTATGACAATAGTTTTCCAAATTGCATTTTAGCAAAAACACTACATGTACTATTCATGGAAAGACCTGACTCAAAGCTGTTGATAATCTAAAACAGCCATTATAAAACAAATTATTTATGTGTAAGATTTGCATGTGATTTTCAGATCAATTTTTTTTATATATTTTTTACTTTTTTATGAAGCTTGAATAACTGGCATTGTCCAGAGACCTGAAAGTACTCTGCAATCTTATCAATAGAAGGCTACAGCCTTAATTTTCTTTTCTGGCCTTTGCAATAGCTGATTTTGCTTAAAATCAAATTTGGCACATAGCAATCCAAGAGAACTTTATTAACATACACTCCTGCGGTTTTTCCTTATACCATCTTTTTACAGAAATGTGAACAAATATATCCAATCTACGTTTAGAATTTATTTTTCATTGATGCATTTTCATTTCAATGAAAATTGCATTTTCATTTCAATTTTCATTGAAAATTAGGAAAGATCAGAAGCAGTAACGTCTAAGACAGTATTTGACCTGGAAGGTAAAATAATTACAGGTTTTTTTGTTGTTTTTGTTTGTTTGTTTTTTTTTTTGCTTAGGATACTAGGAATATGTTTATTGGTCCATGTGTTTTGGCTATATGTGATTTAAAATTAGAAACTAGGCCTTTTGAGGGGAGCACCTGAACTACAACAATTTTGAAGGAATGTATGATTCCTGAAGTGTTATATACAATGTGCAGCTACTTTCCTTCTGATGATTTTAACCCTCTGCTTCATGAAGTGTGCCTTTATGAAGGGGAAGCCTGAGTCAAAATATGGCTCAATCATTCTACTTACATGTATTCTGAAATGTTTCCCCAGAATACCTACCTACCAGAAACAATCTCCAGACTCTGTGTTTGTTTTCTTTATCACATTTAATGGAGGTGTATTTGTGCTTCAACACAGAATCTCCCAGTAACTGAATGACACTTGCACTCTTATCTCAGAAAATAGGTTAAAGTAATATATTTCCAAGTGACTTGGTTAAATGAGAATTGTAGAAGAGTTGATATACTTAAAGAACTTGTGAAACATAGACCAGATTTTTTCAAAAGTGAACGTTGGGTCCAGACTCCAGGACTGAAAGGAAATGAATGATTGATTCCTAATAATCAAAAGCATTTGCAGTACTGGGGATTGTTACCTCCTACTGCATGGCCTTTCAATCTTTGCTTCTTTGATCATTCTCTCTGAACAGACCCCTGTTCCTAGTGCCTGTCCAACAATATCAGGAATTCATCAACGTTCTCCAGTTTCAAGTTACGAACTACTGCGTCAGAGTTTGTGCTACAAGCATTTTACAGGATGCTGAGAGCCACCATTGGGATGACTACAAAGCTTTTTATGAGGTGTGAAGTTAAGTTTACTATTCCTACTTCTTACAAAATGTGTTTTACTGGTTGCCAGCTCTCTGACTAATTAGAAGCATAATATCAGCCTAATTTTACATAAAGATTGCTGGAATTAATTGTTTTGAAGTATCTGGTTTTGCAGGCAAATGCCTGTGTAAATGATATACGAAAAAGTAGAAATTTATAGGTGATATAAGTAATTAAAATAGAGTTTTTATGTTGTTTGCTTAATAAAATGCTGTGTGCCAGGTTCAAGATGCCTTATGGAACTCAGTAAAAAGGTCACTGTCATTTTAACTCTTCTTCTTGCAGAAAGTGTGACATATAACATTGGAAGACAGATATTTATTTTCCTGGAAATCTTTAATCTGATTAAATATTCTTTGACGTTTATTTTAAATAATTTTTTCCCCTTTTTTTTACCTTTTGTGAGTGAGGTACGTAACAAGGAAAGACGGTCAATATAAGTATCTTCAGTATTCAGCTATATATTTCTGAAACAACTGGTGGCATTTCACTTGCATTTTGTAGTTGTGGGTGTGCTCTTAAACTACAATCCTAATAATTCTAAGAAAAAAACACTAAGGTCAAGTGAATATATTATTATAATTTACTAATCGCTTTTCCTCTTCCAAGTAGAAGATATTAGAGACGTATACTACTTGAAATTTTTTCACATAATTTAAGGATGAAGTGGAAGTATAATAACTGTGATCTCCTGACGACAAAGTCCTGCCCTTCCTTAATTCATTTACTGTATGAGAGAACTGGGGGAGTTTTGTTAAATGTTTTCTGTAGTTCTTATATGAGAGAAAAAACTCTGTGATACATGTATTCCGCAGATGTAATGTAAAGCTGCTGAGTCAGTGACAGAAGTCTGTACTGGTGATTAAACAGGCCTTAATATAAGTAATGGCATCAAAGTGACATTCCTTAAAGATAAGGAAATAAACGCTTTGCTTTTGTTTGTATGTGAGCCCAGATATACTGGTTTGATAAGAAATAAATTGAGTAGCATTTGGCAACTGATGTAGATCTGGTCTTAATTGGTTGTAGTTCCTATGGTGCTGCTTCTGTTTATTGTTGACCCAATAAACCCCACAGGACAGTTATTAACAATGGGGGAAAGCTAATTGTCACAAATAGCCATCTCAACAACAACAACAAAAAAGAGTATTAATTAGCTGAATATTTTTATCAGTACCAATCAGAACTGACGTGTAGGAAGGGAGGAGGAAACCTGGTGTTTTGGCTCTGTGTACTTGCAGGGCTTGAGGTCAGAAACACTGCCCTGCTCTTTTTCCTGAGAGATCTCCTAAGAAAGCCACCAGGAAGAATGATGCTGAGCAACTGTTGACTTCTGTGTTGGTCTTGTAGGCATACTGAGCAGAACAGGATAGCTTAAGACCTATTGTTTGTTACAGAAGCTTCTAGCTGTGGAAGATTGCTCCTTCCAACGTATAAACTCGTAGAAAGTGTGAGGTTCTTCCTCTTAAGTCAGACTGGAGACACACTCGTTCCCCTGTCCAAGGCACTGGCTCATGGGCCTTGTTGCCTTCTCAGTGTATCCTTTCCTGTAAAAAGCATCATGACGTTGTTACTTTAAGGGGAAGCTGCACTTGGCTCTGTACTTCTGCATATCTCATGAGTAGCCTAGCTCTTGAATACAGTTTAGCTCAGGACCCTCGTTACCCTTTCTTTTCTGTCCCCCAGTTTTGAACATTACATTATGACTATAAAAAATTCAGTAATCATTTGTATACCCTGAATGCAATTTCATAAAGGAAAAATAATAATAATAATTAAAAAAAAATGTGTTCTCCCACTACCACTTCTCACTGCATAAGTAGGGGAGGAAGAAAGAGGAAGAAACCATTCTTCCCTCAGTCTTGTATAGCATGCTTATAAACAAACTAAATGGCTATCCTACATTTCAGCAATCACATGGGCTTATTCTTCCTTTTCCCTGATAATATAGGGCATTCAAATGGTACTAAAGAATGTGATGGCCTTCCCTGCCGTTCCCAACTAGTCATTAATGCTACAGTGGCTAATAAAACTGCTTGACTTACCTGATTTGTAAATCATCCTGAAAGAAGAGAAAACCGCTGAGAGAAAGACAAAGGGAAGGAGGAAGGGGAGGCAGTGTCTGTGTTTGATTACACAGAGCTGCAGTTTCCAAATCCAATTCTGTATTTATTTGTACAACAATAACATCTGAGGAGAAGAACATTGGTAGCAAATGGTTATTACAATCTATAAAACAAAGCATTACTTCTTTTCTACATTGTTAAAATAAGAATAATGTCTTTTTAAATATATTTGCACTCTTATAACCATTTCAGTACCAGATCATTTGTCCTCATTCTGACATGCACCTAGTCCATTAAGCAGTAACTGGAATTAAAAGCAAAGCCATTATAATTAGAGACTAAACATGCAGATTCTAATCACTGTGAGGTGACAGTGATTTTATCGTATATTTTTTTAAAAGTTAAGAAGTGATTTTGAAAGATATATACAGCGATTCCGTGGTAATGTGAGATCTGAACTGAGCATACAGCACTTAGTCTAAGCTGCCAGGGAATGAAACTCTCTGAGTTCACTATCTCTTTGATGGAGTGCACTGAACACCCACTGTGCCACTGGGCCAGCTCTCCAGATTATATTTTGGAATTAATCTTTTAGTGTAACAGACATCTGCTGTAGCTTTAGGAACTATGTTTCCTAATAGACAAAGAATAAAGAATTGTCTGTTCAAAGATAATATTTGAGCATGGCTTATGTAATAAAGCACAGCTGTTTGTTTCCTGATATAAAAGCTAAATAAAAGCTCACATCTGTGTGTTATACGAAGTCTGCAAAAATAGCAGATGTTTACCAGTGGAATTGTCTAGAAATGACAACAAACAGGTTAGAAAAGGGGAATTAAGCCCATTTAAATCTTCAGTGAAACTCTGTTGCTTCTGCAGTGGTGGTACAATGTTATAAAAAAGTTTTATTCAATTTACCACCATAAATTAAATAAGGCAAAGAAAATTAAGTAATTCATGTTTATAGGTAAAAAATAAAATCAGCTGATGTTAAATTACTTATTAAAAATAAATACCCTACGTCATTAAGTTCAGTTAGAATTATAAATCTGGTTGTTAAGTGTTCATGGTTTTTTGCAATTTTTTAGATTTAGTTTTGTATGTCAAAGATATGATGAAAATGAATTAGTTTCCATTAGGGATTCAGACTAATTATTTTATAGCTGCTATGTTTGTTCTATACAAGTAGAATTTTTTTTGCAAAGTATGGGAAGTGTTAGTCAAATGTCTGTAAGATGAGGTTAGGGCTTTTTTTTTTTTTTTTTTTTTTCTGGATAAATTATAACAGAATATACCTCAAGAGTAGTCATGATATTATATCTAAGAAATCCACACTTACATAAATGTATTATCAAGTTTTGAGTTATGCAAACTTACGAAGTTATGAGTAGAGTTATGAATTAAGCTAGTACTTTCTTATAATGATGTTTCATTATATCCTCTGATAATTTTTAAAGATTGTTTCACGTTAAGAAAAATGGGAAATTATTTTAATCTGACTTCTGTATGTTGTGATCCACTTTTGATCAATATAAGATCCTATTTTACCTGTGTGTAAAGACATGTCTGGTGCTTAACTGCACAAAGTATCAGAAAGACTGGATTTGTTGCATCATGCTTGAACCTGTTCTAAGATGTCACTGGCTCTGCATGTGAAGAAAACTAGGCATATATTTTACCTTTGAAACTTGCCTGTATTACATTTTTCTTTTCTGTATTAGTGAAAATGGGAAAATTGGTAGTTTTTAATTTTTTTTTCTTTTTCTTCTTCTTTTTTCTCCACCTTAATGAGGTGGTAGAGATGCCTATGTCAATCATAAATTAAATGAATAGGGCAGTGGTCACAAGTTAGGTACTTCAGTACTTTGTCATAATTTGCTGCTTTTTAATATAAATTACACTTCAAATATAATGGCAGAGAAACATGGAATAATGACAACTTCCGACAATCTGCTTACATGGTGTATTTAAAAAGAAGCCAGACTATTTTCTTTAGGGAAGAATGTCTACCAAACTTTACAGTGTTTTAAAAAACGTGTTTTTTTTTCTATATCCGATCATGCAGAAATATTTTAAAAATCTTAAAATATTTCTCAACTCCATTGGAATGTTGGAATGTGGGAAGTGAAGGTTCAGGACTTTTTTTTTGTTTTGTTTTGTTTTGTTTTTTGATTCAGCTTCATTCTAGAGCAATTTTCTGAATAGGTCTTAGTTGAAATACTTGAATTTGAATTAAAATTTGTTCTTCTTAAATATGTTATGAATTGACTACTATGATTTTGACTGCTTTGTATTTTTCTCTGGTTTTGGAGTGGTTCTGTATAGATGATGAAATATTAATAGCAATTTTCCTTTCCAGAAAATATTTTGTTAAAATCAGTTGCCATTATCAGATGAAAATATATATATATATATAAATTCTGGACCTCTTATTAATAGTTTAGTTGCTCTTTTTGTTTTTTGTTTTTCCCCTATTCTTGCTGTATCCTCACTATGCATAGCCAACGGTTGGTAATCATGGTTATATTATGTCATCATTATGAATGTGGGGAAATACACAAGCTTAAGTAATTTAAGTAACTATTTTCTGTTGAGGATAAAGGAACTGGTGTATCAAATTCATATTCTAGTGCCTATAGAATATGTTTTTAAACTGAACTTACAACACTACAGGTTTTTAGAGTAGGTTAGTTAAGGATATAGAAGGGCAAACGCATGTGGTTTAGTCTGGTGGCAGAATTCTAGTTTTGTAACTGAAATGGAGCAAGTGTTTCTTTGCTAATAAAGATGTTTCATATCTTGTCAAGGACCATTTCTTGATCATCATGTGGTTGAAATTCTTCAGCTGTTTCCTTTCAGGTTGAATTAATTAGACTCGCAGAAACTAAATTGACATTTTGGAAGGTGTTTTTCTATTATTTACTGTGTGCTGGTTTTGCTAGGGGGAAAGATGCTCATTCTCTGTCCAGATGTGGCATTACTTCTGCTGTGCTCTTCATCATGACCTATGGACCATTCTACCTCCCAAGTTAGCCCAGGAGATACTTATGGATGTGCTAGAGCAATCTTTGTCCGTGCTGTCTTCCAGATACATGCAGGCCTCTCCCAGTTACAAGAGAACCCCACAAATAAGGTAACAGTTATATATTTAATGTATAATTTTTATGGGTAAAATACATAAATCTTAGTTTTCTGCTACACATTGCTTTAGTTCAAGTTAAATGTTAATATACATGGGGGGGCGGGCGGGGTATAAACACAACATATATTTTCAGGATCATTTTAATTCAATATATTTTGTATATTTAAGTATATTTGGAAGTTGTATACAGAAGAACGCAGAATCAAAGAAGTATTTATGAAATTGTGATATAAACTGCTTGACTTTTTGAAAATTTCATGATGAAGAGTGGATCGAGGAGTGGTGCTGCAATTAATAAATGTGAAAAGAATTGGCATCCTAAGAAATCAAACCATTTATTCATGAAGAAAACTCCATGTGCTCTGTTTTTTTCATACACCTTTTCAAGTGAAAGACCTTCCGGGTCACATCAAAATATTTACCAGAATGAAGACAGCAGTGCAGAAAGCTGTTCCTTCTCCTGTCATTTTAGGAAACAGGAAGTTGGAAGTTCTCTTTGTTGGGATTTCTTTTTCCCAGAGGCTCTTTTTAATAAATATTAAAACAGGTGTTTCGAGGTAGAAGTTCATCCTATCTCTGTCCTTTCACTTTTTATCCAATGTTTTGTTTGATTGAATAAGTTGGTGTATTTGTCATCCTGTTCTTTGCTACTCTTCTTTACTACATAAATATATGTAGTGTCTGTGTTTAAGTGTTGAAAGTGATATGCTCCATGGTAGCCACCTGAGTGAAAAACTAAAGAGGTTGTCATTTGTAGGAGATGGAAGACATTCAGCAGAGATGTTCTGTGTGATCAGTGAGCTAAGCATTATGTGCTGCCTTCGTAAGTTGTATTGTGAAGAGGAAGACAGTGTCATGGAAGGTTTAAGTAATTTGTACAAGTTTACGTTCTTGATATAGCTGGGGAAAAAACACATCCTGTTATTCAGGGTATTCCAATGTTCACATGCTTTATTTCTGCCTTAATTTGAGTAGTAGGTCTTTCTTTATTTTCAGGTATAGACAAGATAGTTTTATGCAAATTTGGGGAAAAAAATTCTGGAAAAATATATATATATTTCAGATATACAGGAATGTGTATTGGCACAGAATTCCTTAAATGTAGAAATAATCGTTTGCTTCAAATTAATGAATAAAACTGTACTTTTTGCATTGTCTTTTTTGAAGATAAGTTGTTTTGCATAAGGTAATTCATGAATTTATCACTAAATGAATTGAGTTATCCAGTTGTATGCAAATGAAAAAGCAATTTATAATGAATATTATTTAATACATTTTATCACTGGTTTTATTTATATTTATATATATATATATATATATATATATATATATACACATATAGTACTGTGCTCTGGGGGCTTCTTTTCTCTCAATGTTCCTTGAGATGTTAGAAACCTATAATATTGCCAAATCCCTGTTCACATCTGGTTGCATAGGTTTTCCAAAAATAAGAGGAATCTTTAAAATGCAGATGATCATATATGAACCCATCGGCTTTTAGGCACTTAGGTACTTCTTGAAGTCCTACTTCATGCCTGCCATATATTTTATGTTATCTGTCTATTTACTATCTCTTTTTTTTGTCAGCATTCTCTGGTGAAATTTTGTTGCTGTAGTTTGGGTTTTTGCTATTGTTTAGGCCAATTACCCATGATACTCTGCTATTCAATATCAAAGTAACTGATTACTGATTCAGAAATGTTCCACATCATAATGTGTTGCCTGGCAGTTGAAGTTCTGCAAACTGAAGATTTAGTTCACTTGTCGTTAATTTTTTCCTCTAGTAGAATTTGGAAATAGTATATACAATCTAATATTATGTTATCATAAGGAAAACTAAATTAAGTTTATTTGGAAGTAGTGTTGAAGGTAAGTTGTTCCCATCTAGTGGCATTGTCCTTTTAAAGAGGACATTTCTGTGTTTTGCTAGTCTTCTGTTGACTAGTGTCAGTAACAGCTTTTCTGTGACAGAGCTACATATTTACACCATAGTAAATAGCTTCAGAATTTCTACAGTAGGGACTGATAAAAGATGAAATTTCAAGTCAATGCTATAATTTAGGTATTTTTTGTTGTTAGGGGAGAACTCTTTAATTGAAATTTACCACTCTCCTATTGTCTTATGTCATACTATTTTCCCTTTTTCTTTCCTACAGAATAGATATTGCAGCAATTTTGATGTCCACTGAAAACATGCTGTGGTCAGTTTGCAGTTCAGTACAGGAATTTCTGAATCCACATGAAGACAGAGATCTCAAGATTTATAAAATACATACCCACTGCAATAATCTGCTCTCTGTGCTAGCTATTTTAACTTCACCACTGAAGAACTTGCATGAGTGAGTATGAAATAAACATTCGAGATAAAATAGGTTATTGAACTTACACTGATGTATTCTCAAGATGAATAGTTGTGCTGAAATACAAATGCAATGCACATTGTTGAAACAATTTGATAACCTTTGAATGTTTCTTGATTTGGTCTTGAACTCATCTTTATGATCTTGCTTAAAGACCAGTAAAGTCTACTGGGATTTTATTAGGTGTGGATTAACCTCTTCAAGGTAAACTAGAATGTTCTGCTGTCATCCTATAATAATTCTATGAGTACTAGGATTTAAAGATAATTTACTAAATGTCATTGTGGGAGTCTGTTACAGACCACCTGGCCAGGACAACAACGCTGATGAATTATTCTTTGCAGAACTAAGAGATGCCTTGAGATCAACTCCCCTTATCCTTATGGGGGATTTCAACTTGCCAGACGTCAACTGGAATCACCACACGGCTGAAACGAGCAAGTCCAGGAGGTTCATAAAGCACCTAGATGATAAATTCTTGGTGCAGGTGCTAAGGGAGCCAACTAGGAAAGGTGCCCTCCTAGATCTGTTGCTGGAGAACAGAGACGGTATTGCGGAAGACGTGGCAATTGGCAGCCGTCTTGGTCATAGGGACCATGAAGTGGTTGAGTTTAGAATTTACAGTGACAGAAGGAAAACTGCCACCAAAACTTCAGCTCTGGATATGGGGAAAGCAGACTTCAGGCTGCTCAGGGAACTAGTCAGCAAGGTCCCCTGGGAAAATGCTTTTGAAGGCATTGGCGTCCACCAGTGCTGGTCAATCTTTAAGCACTCCTAAAAGCACAAGTTCAGGCAATTCCAAAATATTGGAGTCAGGTTGGGGGCAGAAGGCTGGTCTGGCTGACCAGGGATCTTCTATTGGAACTTAGGCAAAAAAAAGAAAGTGTATGGCTGCTGGAAGGAGGGTCAGACGACAAGGAAGGAATACAGGGATGCTGTTCGTGTTTGTAGGGCAAAAATTTGTGTGGCCAAAGCCCAACTAGAGTTGAAGCTGGCCATGTCTGTGGGAGACAGTTAAAAAGGTTTTTTTAGATATGTGAACAAAAAAGGAGAACCAAAGAAAACAGGTCTGCTACTCGATGGGGAAGGTCACCTCACAGACAAGGACTTAGGCAAAGCAGAGATGTTTAATGCCTTCTTCACCTCTGTCTTCAACACTGATGATGGGCTTCGGGACCCAGGGTGATCTGGAGGACCATGACAGTGGAAATGACAAACTCCCAACCTCCCCTGAACATGTGCGGGATTTGCTGCTCCACCTGGATCCATACAAGTCCATGGGTCCAGATGGGATTCATCCCAGGGTGCTTAAAGAGGTGGCTGATGTCATCGCGGGACCTCTCTCAATTATTTTTCAATGATCTTGGTAATCTGGAGAGGTCCCAGTAGACTGGAAGCTGGCAAGTGTTGTGCCAATTTTCAAAAAGGGTGAGAAAGAAGACCCTAGCAATTATAGGCCTGTCAGTCTCACGTCAGTGCCTGGTGAAATTATGAAGAAGATGATGAAGTTATTGAAGCGTACTTGGGGGACAATGCAGTCATTGGTCCCAGCCAACATGGCTTCATGAGGGGTAGGTCCTGCCTAACAAATTTGATTTCCTTTTATGATAAGATCACCGTCTAGTCGACCAAGGGAAACCAGCTGATGTGATCTTTTTGGACTTCAGCAAGGCTTTTGACACGATTTCCCATAGGATCCTACTGGACAAAATGTCCAGCATCCAACTTAAAAAAACCATCATCTGATGGGTGAGCAATTGGCTGACGGGCAGGGCTCAAAGGGTTGTGGTAAATGGGGCCACATGAGGCTGGCGGATGGTCACTAGTGGGGTCCCTCAAGGCTCCATTTCAGGGCCAGTCCTCTTCATTGTTTTTTAAATGATTTGGATGTAAGACTAGGAGGTGTTTTGAGCAAATTTGCTGATGACACCAAACTTGGAGGAGTTGTGGACTAAGATGATGGTGGAGAGGCCTTGCAGAGAAATCTGGACAGGTTGCAGAGCTGGGCGATCACCAACCACATGAAGTTTAACAAAAGCAAGAGCCGGGTCCTGCACCTGGGACGGGGCAACCCTGACTATATGTACAGACTGGGTGACGAGACTCTGGAGAGCAGCACCGCAGAGAGGGATCTGGGGGTCATGGTTGACTGCAAGTTGAATATGAGCCAGCAGCGTGCCCTGGCAGCCAGGAGGGCCAACCGTATCCTGGGGTGCATCAAGCATGGCATTGCTAGTTGGTCAGGGGAAGTGATTGTCCCGCTCTACTCTGTGCTGGTGTGGCCTCACCTGGAGTACTGTGTGCAGTTCTGGGCACCACAGCACAAAAAGGACATTGAACTGTTGGAGAGTGCCCAGAGGAGGGTGACGAAGGTGGTGAAGGGCCCAGAGGGGAAGACATATGAGGAGCAGCTGAGGTCATTGGGTCTGTTCAGCCTGAAGAGGAGGCTGAGGGGGGACCTCATCGCGGTCTACAACTTCCTCACGAGGGGGAGCGGAGAGGCAGGTGACCTATTCTCTGTAATCACCAGCAATAGGACCCGTGGGAACGGTGTCAAGCTGAGTCAGGGGAGGTTTAGGCTGGACATCAGGAAGAGGCTCTTCACCGAGAGGGTGGTTGCGCACTGGAACAGGCTCCCCCGTGAAGCAGTCACTGCACCAAGCCTGTCTGGATTTAAGAAGCGATTGGACTGTGCACTTAGTCACATGGTCTGAACTTTTGGGTAGGCCTGTGCGGTGCCAGGAGTTGGACTTGATGATCCTTATGGGTCCCTTCCAACTCGGGATATTATTTGATTCTATGATTCTATGAAATTATTATCTGGTTACATGACCAGCAAGTGTTAGAAATTTTAAAATATTTTTTTTAAGAGAAAGAGTACAAAACTCCCATGTTTATAAAAATTATGTCTTTAAAAGTCACTAATGCAAACTAAGAGACATTACTTGCACTGGTTAGATCTGAGTCTTCCATTGTTTTTGGTGCTAAAAAATCAGAAGTAGATTCTTTTGTAAGAGAAAATACAAAAAGAAATCTCACATTTGTATATTAAAAATGAAAAAAGTCAAAACTTATTCTGTTTTTTATTTTATTATTCTAAATAATAATATTCTTAGTAATATTAGTGCTACAAATAGGAAGGCGGAGTCCTTCATGTAAGTTTCTTTAACTGCATATTTATTGCCATATGTGGTCTCATTTCAATATTTGAGGGGTTTGTGGAACATGCAAAAGTGGATTGTAAGTGGGTATGTGATCTTATATAAATCAAGCTTATGCAGATAGCAATTAAAAGGGTGCCTCATGAACAAACTAAGCAGTTCTGCTGTGGCAAAACTAAGGTGGGCAGCAGTGGACGTTGTGGTAGCTGTAACTACTTGTACTGCCAGTTTTAACATGTCACCTTTCCTTTGTGAAAGCACTTAGATCTATGGACTAAAATAAGTATTCTGTGTCTTTTAGCTATTCCAGTCTCCTCCACTAATCAATGATGTTTACAGATTTATGTATACCTGAAATGATAAAAAATGTATACTAACCTCAGAACTTACTGAGTTCCAGTGTAAAGTGCCAATGGAGAGAGTGAGAGTATTTCGTATTTTATGTAAAATCATAGAATCATAGAATACCCTGAACTGGAAGGGTTCCGCAAGGATCATAAAATCTAAATCCTGGGGCTGAGGAGGACCACCCCAAAATCGGACTATATGTATGTCTGAGAATGCTACAGATTTACTACTTGGTCATATAGATTTCATACTTATGCATCTAAGTTTCGAGATACTAATTTGGTTTTCTAAATATCAAAAACTTGACATGTAGAGGATGTAGCAGTTATACAAAGTCCTCTGCAAATTGCAAACAAAGCTGACAAATTTTGCTTAAGAAGAATATAAAAAATGTCATATTTTGTTATATGTTTATAAAAATAACATTAAAACTGAAAATCATTGTTAGAGAGATGATGCATGGTTTTTCTCTGAGTTTAAAGGGATACATTTTATGAACTGTGTATTCAGCACTTTTGTTTTCAAAACCCTATGAGACTCTATATCAAAACAGTTCTTTCATACTGCATGTTTCATTACAACCAATATTTGTCAGGTAACCTAACCCACTAATTATATTTCAGATTACAAAGAAAAAACAGGTTTACCAGATTAGTTTCTCAAATGACTACATCCAATTGGTAGTGCTTTCATATACCAAGTTTTACGTTGAATTTCCAGGTTTGTTAGTTACTGAGCTGTATATAGTTCATCACATTAAGAATCTATCAATAACGAATTTAGAGGTTATGCGTGATTTTAAAGGAATATTAATCCTTCATCAGTTCTCTTTAGAATTACAGCTGTATAATCAAAATTTCCATCTGTTATGTTCATTCTATACCTTGGAAAACTTCAGTAAAATTAACTGGAAGTGAAGTAAAGATTTTGCTATTAAATCTATCATGCTCTCTATTTGTACCACAAGATTTCCCTGCAGGGGTTAGTTTTAAATTAAACTTTAGACTGCTTAAGAAAGTCCTGTGTAATCATAAAAGTGTTGATGACAGACCGTTGTGTTTCAGGAGTTTACTAATAATAGTACTGGCTAATTTCCAACTTACTAGAGATGTGGCATTGGCTGTTACTTCCAGGGAATTAGAATTATTCAAGAATCTTTATTATGTAGTTCAAATGCAGCAAAAATAGTAAGGGTGCTGAAAAATTAATAATATACTTAATTTAAATGAACTGATTCTGGCAGATAGTTTCTCTTTCCTAATTCTCAGATCAGACCTTGTGCTTCCTGCTGTCACTTAGCATCTTTTCTGTATGAAAAGTGTGCAAGATTCACCTGTGAATCTTGGGCCATCAACAGTTTTTAGCCCTCACTCTATTTTATGTTTCATTTTTCTCCACCCTTGTCTGGCTTTTCCGAAGTATAGTCACAGAATCACAGAATGCCTGGGAGGGAAGGGGCCTACCATGCTGCGGGGTGGGATACCTTAAGCTAAGTCATGTTAGTCAGAGCTCCATCCATCCTGGCCTTGAGCACTTTTAGGATTCTGCACCTGGGATGGGGACAACCCTGGCTGTACATACAGACTAGTGATGAGAGGATTTAGAGAAGCCCCACAGAACTGAGCTAGGGGTTATGGTCAACGACAAGTTGAACATGAATCAACCATGTGTCCTAGCAGCCAAAAGGGTTAATCAAATCCTGGGGTGTATTGGACACGGCATGGCTGAGTGAAGTGATTGTCTTGCTCTGCTCTGCACTGGTGTGGCCTCACCTCGAGTACTGTGTGCAGTTTTGGGTGCTACAGTATAAGGACATAAAACTATTAGAGATTGTCTAAAGGAGGGCTGCAAGGATGGTGAAAGGTCTAGAAGGCAAGATGTATGATTAGTGTCTGAAGTCACTTGCTTTTTTCAGCCTAGAGGAGCCCAAGGAGCTGCTTCATGGTGGACCACAGCTTCCTCACAAGGGGGAGTGGAGGGGTAGGCACTGATCGCTTCTCTCAGTGGTCATGACACCAAGCCTGTCAGAGTTCAAGAAGCATTTGGACAATGCTCTCAGAAATATGGTTTGATTTTGGGTGGTCTGGTGTAGAGTCAGGAGTTGGACTTGATGATTCTTGTGGGTCCCTTCACACTCAGGATATTCTGTGATTCTGTGACCTCACTTCAAGGCCTCTACACCCTCAAGCGAGTTAACAGCTCCTCTTAATTTAGTATCAACTACAAACTTAGTATGCATTTGAGTCCTGCATCCAGATCATTTATAAAAACATGAAGGAGAACTGGCACCAAAATGGATCCCTAGGGAGCCTTACCTGTGACCAGCTGCCAGCCTGCTGTAACCCCGTTGTTGTAACCCTTTGAGCCCAACCCATCAGCCAATTGTTCAATTAAGTATTTGTCCATCTGTGTGCTGAACATTTGTCCAGAAGAATACATGTGAGAGATAGTATTGAAAGCTGTGCTGAAATCCAAAAATCACATCTATTGGTTTCCCTTGGTCAACTAGATGGGTAACTTTGTTGTCAAAGGAAATTAAGTTAGTTAAGAACAATGGTACCACTTGTGAACCAGTGAGACTGACAGGCCTGTAATTTCCAGGGTCTTCTTTCTTGCCCTTCTTGGAAACTGGGGACAATATTTGCCATCTTCTAGTCAAGTGGGACCTCTCCATATTCCCAAGATCCTTAAAAAATGATTGAGAGAGGTCTCACAATTACATCATCTACCTCTTTCATCTGGCTTAACTGGTGTCAAGTAGATGAAGAGAATTATGGTCTTTAGTTTGCTTGCCATACTCCTCCTAATACAGCCCAGTGTATGGTTTGGGGTGTTTTTAATGAGACTACACTGTGGCCTCATATTCAGCACTGTACAGGCCATAAAACCCAGGTTCTTCTGTAAAGGTGGTAATCAGTTCCCAGCCTAGGTTATTGCTGTTCTGTTGCTGGAGCACTTTACCTCATCATTACATTAGTAAAGATGCACTTTACCTGAGTGAACTCCATGAGCTTTCTGCTGGTCCTCTCATCTTTGGTTCATCACTCTGCTGTTTGTTAACTCCCATACCTACTCCATCCAGTTTACTGTCATCCACAAAGGTGCATTTTGACTGTACAGTTCAGTCCAGGTTTTGAGGAAGCAGTTTAACAAGTGTCCTCCTGGATGTGCTCTCAAAACCTACCAGGTGTTACTGCTTTCTTGCTGCTGACCCGAATCTCTGAAAAAAAGAGGATTTATTTATTTATTTATTTATTTCATTTTGATGTAGACTACATCACCAGCCTTTCCCTCATCCACCAGGCAGGTCACCCGGTCATGGAAGGAGGTGAGGTTGGTCAGGCAGGACTAGCCTTTCATGAACCCATGCTGGCTGGGCCTGATCCCCTGGTTGTCCCACATATGCTGTCTGACTGCATTCAAGATGACCTGTTCCATCACCTTTCCTGGCACTGAGGTCAGGCTGACAGGCTTGTAGTTCTCCGGATCCTCCTTGCAGCCCTTCTTACAGATGGGAGTCACATCAGGAAGTCTCCAGTCATCTGGGACCTCTCTGGATGACCATGACTGCTGATAGATGATGGAAAGTGGCCCAGCACTCACATCCACCAACTCCCTGAGCACCCTCGGGTGGATCCCATCTGGCCCCATGGACTTGTGACAGTCCAAGTGGAGCAGCAGATCTCTAACTGTTTCCACCTGAACAGTGGGGATTTTCTTCTGCTCCTCATCCCAGACTTCCAGGTCGGGAGGCTGAGTACCCTGAGGATAAGTGGCCTGACTAGTAAAGACAGATGCAAAGAAGGCTTTAAGAACCTCTGCCTTTTCCGTATCCTCAGTGGCCATGTTCCCCTCCACGTCCAGTAAAGGATGGAGATTCTCCTTGGCCCTCCTCTTACTGTTAATATATTAGTAAAAACATTTTTTGTTATCCTTAACCATAATGGCCAGGATGAGTTTGTGCTGGGCTTTAGCCTTCCTGATTTTTTCTCTGCATATGCTGGGAACCTCCTTCTACTCTCCCCGAGTTCCTTCCCCTTATTCCACCAGACATAAACCCTCTTTTTCTCCTGAACACTCAGAAAGTGGTCCCTGTTCAGCCGCAGTCTTCCCTGATGGCTCATCACACAGGGACAGCCTGCTCCTGTGCCTTGAAGGAGCGCCTTGAAGGAGCCCCTGCTTCTTGAGGAGTATCCAGCCTTCCTGGACCCTTCTGCCCTTGAGGACTGACTCCCAAGGGACCCTCCCTACCAGTGTCCTGAACAATTCAAAGTCTGCCCTCCGGAAGTCCAAGGTAGCAGTGTTACTGACCCCCTCCTGACTTCACCAACAATAGAGAACTCCACCATGTCATGGTCACCCATGACAGCTCCCTACCACCTTCTCTGTTCATGAACAGTAGGTCTAGTGGGGTACCCCCTCTGGTAGGCTCATTAACAGCTGAGTCAGGAAGATGTCTTCCATGCACTCCAGGAACCTCCTGGACTGCTTCCTCAGGGCTGTGTTGTATTTCCAGCATATGTCTGGGAAGTTGAAGTCCCCCATGAGAACAAGGGCTGGTGATCGCGCCAGCTGCTTGTAGAATGTGTTATATATTATTATGTATATTATATTCCTTAGTCTTTTGTACTGAGTAGGAGATTTTGTAATACAAATTATTATGTCTTGTTTTATCAACAAGAAATCAGGCCAATGACTTGAATTCTGAGAGAAGAATTTAGAGATTCTATTGGTAAAATTGCTGTCTATTGGGTAAAAATTTAAAAAACTGAAGGTATTTCTCTTAACCTTAATTTATGAGTCACTTGTTAGTCCTGTTTCTTCTGTATAAAGAGCTAAATTCTTCAAAGTCTACAAGGAAATAACATTAGGACACATCTTGTTGGCATTTCATTATTTCACATCTGCACTAATGTTTACCAGATCAATTCTCACCTTGCCATAGTCTACAGAAGAATAAAACTGTATCTTGGAATCTTGCTGTGGTATTAAATACTTTCACAGACTCTATCCACTGCTTTGAGACTATAAGCAGCTACTTTAACATATCTTGTAGTCACAACAAATTTCCTACTACCTATTATTATACTTCTGTCAGAAGAGTAGTTCAATTTAACTGTCTGGCAGAGGGCTGGTTTTGCCTTATGTTCAGGTAAGAATTACATAACAAGCAGTGGACACTGAGTACTGCTCACACCATGTTATTATCATTACACACTTCACTTTTTATAGTATTTGAAGGTAGTAAAATTTAAGTCATTTTTTAAAACCATCACATTTTCTCCATGTCAGTTTCAAAATTTGCAAAGAGGTTTTGCTCTAAGCCTTAAAGGCCAAATGTATGCCCCGTGCTTGTCATCAGGAGACAGCTAAGACAACATATTTAACAACCTGCATTAGCCAGAAATGTCTAAAACAGTTCATATACTATCCATAGACAAGATGTGGTCTTTTTTTTCTTTTTCTTTTTCTTTTTCTTTTTCTTTTTCTTTTTCTTTTTCTTTTTCTTTTTCTTTTTCTTTTTCTTTTTCTTTTTCTTTTTCTTTTTCTTTTCCTTTTCCTTTTTCTTTTTCTATCTTTATCTTTTTCTTTTCATGAATTCACAAGGAGTACAAATTTACGATATGCTTACCATTCTGCTCAGATATTGCTTACTTAAGATCATTCTAAAAGTCTGTAATACATTGTTTCATCAAATAAGATCAATAAATTTGCAGTTACATGTATGCACACATATATGTAGTGCTAGTTATCATAAGGGATTCTCCATCCTAGTATAATATTAGTATTATTGATTCAAAAGGATTTTCAGTGTCCCATGTGATTCAGAACTTTGTTTTCTCTTTTTCCCTTCCCTTTCCTTTCCCCTTCCCCCTCCTGCTCCCCCTCCTCTTCCCCTTCCCCTTTTCCCTTTTCTCTTTTCCCTTTCTTTTCTTTTTCAGGACATTTCTGAACCATTCTGGAGAACATCTTCCTCAAGTTATTTCCAAAGACTTTTATCACCCATTACACTGGTTATTTTGCATACCATCATCCTTTCCTTCCTTACTGAAGTGAGTAACAAAAGTTGATTTTAATAAAACTACCAGATAGTCAGTATTAATCAAATAGTTTAGAAAATATTATATCTGGATACATGTCTAATTAATATTCTAATGAAACAATATAGAAGCATTTTTGGGTATTTGTTACAGATTCTCCTAGTCTTCAAAGTTAAGAATTTATAAGAAAGGTCACATTGAAAGCAGTGTACTGTGTAGTTTTTTGCCCGTATATTCATTATGTTTGATATTTGAATTGTATTTAAGGTTTTCTTGCTTTAACTAGAGTATATAGCTCTTGACAATAATGTAGTTCAGCACAGGTGCAGTTCTCAAAGACTTATAATTAAAGGGGAGATAAAGAATGTATGTCTTTCTGTTTCTGATTGCTGGTTAAAAAAAAGGGTCTGATATATAAATAACACATCAAATATATGCTGCTTGATCGTAGTTGATTTTTGGGAGATTACTGCATGATTAGAGGCAAAAGCTTAATTTCTTTTTCTGTGTCACTGCATATAATGACAAGTTACATATGAGACATATGCTACCAGCTGTGCTGTCATTCCCTTTCTAATTTTGAACCTGAAGCACTCCCACACCAGCATAGATCCTCTCCTAACCCCTTCACCTCCTCCTCCTCTTCAAAAGTTATTTCCCAAGAGATTTTCACTTTCCATTTTTATGAAACGCTGTTTTTGTGAGTTGTTTTTATGTTTTCTGAGAAAGTATCTTTATTTTTTAGGGAAGTATGTTATCACTTGAGAGGTGACCTATTGAAGTCCAACATGCTGTCAGTTTTTGACCTCCTACCTTGTGTCTTCCTAATCACAATATCTTCCCTATGATTTTACCCCATGCTGTGCAGAACATTCTGTATTCTTTCCACCCCTCACCCCTAATTTCATGTCAGCAGTAGTTATGTCCTTTCCTGATGCCTCTAATAACACAATAGATGCTGTGACTGAGTCAAAGTTGTGTCATTGGCCTACTGAAATGCCACAGAATGAATTAACTATTGAATCCAGATTTTGTGCTTTTCTCTGCTCGAAGTAGTCATTTAAGTTTTTCTAAAGCTTGAAAGATAATGTGTATGTGGGATCTCTACCTCTGGATCAAATTTCAATGAAATTTGTCAATGGTTTTGTAAGTTGCACTTGGATAGAGAGAAAGGAGAGGAAAGGGAGGGTGTAGGAGAGGGATGACTACATGATCACTTAAAAATGCATGTATTCTATTTCTGAGAAAAATTATCCTTCATTAAGGACTCACAGTAGAAAAAAAAAAAAAAAAAAAAAAAAAGTCATTTTTCTGATCCCCTAGTCCAAGGCTAGTATTCAGAATTAAAATTATGGTGTGAATTCTGAATTTTGGAAGATGACTTCATAAACAAGTACATTTTGCAGCATAAAAGTATCTAAAGGAAATGTTGATACTATTTCAGTCTTAAAGAGTTCTATTTTCTGAGGTGGAATTATGATTTTGTAGATGCTGTTTGGGGCAGTTTTATTTTGAATAAATACTAAAAAACTTTTCCAGACCTATTTTCTCTGGATGAAAGTTGAGAAAGCATACATCTCCCCAGCCAACAGTGTCTTCTCTGCTTTTTTTTGTTGTTGTTGTTTGTTTGTTTGTTTGTTTGTTTGCTTTGGTTTGTTTTGTTTTTCTGGGAAAGTTAGAAGTCCAAAAGGAAGGACAACTCTAAAAACATATAGTTAGTGTGCCTGTGTGATAATAGTCTATGTATATGTACTGTCTTTGTGATAATGAGTGAACTATGTTGGTAAAATACTTAATGTCTTTTAACAGCACACTTTTCAGGAGCTCAGGAAAAAAAAAAAAAAAAAAAAAAAAGTTAAGTAATTTTGAGGAACATATCCTGAGGTGTTATAAGTTTGTTACTGGTTTTACACTGAATATTTTCAATATAGAAGTTTTTCTTTCTTGAAATACGCCATTTGGAATAATAATGAGATACATTATGTTTACATATTGTGGAAAACTGTTATTTAGAGGATCCTACTTTTTCCTAGATTATTTTATGATTTTTCTTTTCCTAGGTAATAAATATATATTTAATTTTCTGTACCAAAATTGAAAGCAGAGGCCATTGTACAGCTCCCAGCTGTGGACACCTAGTTTTTAAGTGGATTTTGAAGACTCTAGCCTCTCATAAAGTATTTGCTCTTTTTAACCTTGATATTTCAGGAGAAAGTTCTCCTAGAAATAATTTTGTTTACAATTGTTTTGTTTTTTTTTACAGATTCACTACTTAACCAGGTTTTCTACATTAGTTCTCATATATTTATATGGCTACAGTCTGTTTTATCTATCTGACTTCAACTTTCCTTATAAAATGTTGAATTTATCATTTGAGGTTTTCTTTTTTTTCCCCATTTTGTATAGTTGGTTATCAAAATAAATAATTACTGATTATAATTTATATTACAGTTCCTTTAGTGGTAATTGTGATTCGTTCTTTGCTTCATTTGGGGTTCATAATCAAGCCCTTTGCAAATGAGTTCTTTTTTTTTTTTCTTCTACCGTACAAAACTGAACATTTATATGTGTGATATTTATATGTACTTCACCTTTTGTCACTTTTTATGAGGCTAGTCTTATTTTCACTAGTACTGAGCTACGAGGATGGGAGAACATATGCCTCTCCATATGCACGTTACAAAACTTCTCAGTGCATTTATTGGTGCTAGCTTCATGGCTGTAGGGAATGTCTGCTATATTTTATTTTTCCTCCAAGTGAGTCACACCATTGTACATTTCAATTTGCAAGAGGCTTGAGGAGCCAAGAACGGGTGTATATTACAACATGATAACTTCCCATCTGGTCAATGACAGACAAGTTTTATTTCAACTCAAATATTCTAAAAATGTCATTTATTTCTGAATTCATTTAAAATATTATCCTTCATTAATCTAATTGACCAAACATGTCCCTTTCCTTGTATTTTGAAGGTGGTGACTGACCTTACTAGACTTCATAACATGTGGCATTCAAGGAAGAAGATAAATAAAGTGAAACTGGCCCATATAATTTAACTAAATTTGTGAAATATTGAGTTTAGTCACAGCCAGAGTACTGAGTCTGGTGTGAATATAGTAATTGTTTGAATTTAAACATGTATTACAAACAACTAATTAGTTCTTAAAATGCATTGGAGTTCATGTACATATGAATCTTGAAAGTGCAGACAGTAATACTGCTAAGAATGCAAACCCCAAAGTATGCTTATAATATGTGTTTAAATATGGAAAAGTTATTTTGGCTGCAAGTTCTATCAAGATTTAAATGCATATGTATATATATTTCTGACAAATATTATTAGAATCCAATATGTACTTATGTGCAAAAACTTCATTTTCGAGACAGTGCCACATTATCAGGGATTATATATGATGTACGAGATAAAAATCAGAAAAGATGTACATGAGTTTTCATGGCAAATATGTTGCTTAGCTACTCAGAGGTATTGTCTTTATCGTTAAAATCCCAAAGGCCAAAGTGTGTAAAATCCCCCTTTACTATTGGCTATTAAATAGCCCCCTTGGCTATTGCAGTATCAACTGCAAAGTTTTGGCATAATAGTGTGCTAGAAAGGTCCTGCAGGAAAGTGGTGTTGTGGAAGTTTGGTTTTCTTAGGTTGCCCTGCAAGATCTGTGGCATCCTGGTAATTTCTGGTAATGGAAGCATACAGGTGAGAGACTAAACCAGAGAAGCACGTCAGCCGGCATTTTCATTTCCAGGTTTTAGTTTTATACACTGTGTATATAGCACCCTTGAATGAACAGTGAAGATTTTGTGCAGTCATCTATTTTCATGCACACATACAAGCTGAGTTGGGCGGTGGCACACTTGGACTGCTCAGATGGTCACAGAAATGTGCAACATAGAATGAAAACATTTTAGTTTTGTCCCAGTAGCTGCACATAAATGGCACATAAATTAAATGTACAAGTGCCTATTAATTCTTTTCTAGTATGGCAGGAAACCACAGATCCTGATGAAGAAGGCTTTAACTGATGCTGACAGTGTTTGTGTACTGGCAGAAAATGTTTGTGCTTGCATAGTTTATATATCCAGGCATATGTAGTTTTTATAACTGGTAGGTGTAAAATTTATGTGCATAAGAGTTTGCATATGCAGTGCATAAACTTTCAAAGTTAGCAACTATTGTTGTATAAACTTGCAACCAAAATAGAGTAGCTAAATATGTCAGAATTTAATTTCAAAAAAACTCAAAATCTTGTCTAAATGTAAAATTAATGTATATGCCAGTTAATAAGGGAAAATCAGGCTTTCAAGGAGAATTTTACTGACAAACCAATTTTGAAAACTTCATTTTTAAAATGTCTGAAATAAGAAAATAAATAGACTAAAAAAATGTGAGGAGCACAGGAAGTGAGTCCCCACTTTGCCACCAGCAACAGACTTAACCTGTGAAGCTACCCTGTAGTTCCTGCAGAACTTGCAGAACTGTGCATGCTTTCTGGTCCCAGGATTTGTCCAGGAAACATCAAAAGGGTGTTTGAAAATAAAAAGATGTTACGAGGGTGGCTGTGAAGCATTCCAGATGCGCTGCTGTCTTAGAGGCAGCAGACCAGCCAGGAGGGGAAGGGATGGGAACTTCAGTCCCAAGGAGGCGGCTTGCTGAACTCGAAAAACATTTGGTGAAGGTGAAATAAAAGTCCACGATCATTTTAATTGCTCCAGCATGAGTCTAATAGTTGGTGTTAGGACATTGGCTGAGTTCAGAGGGAGCCCTAGGATATTTCTGTTTGGAAACCTAAACTTCTGGAGAACATGGAACAGCAAACAGAAAACTACAATCTCCTTGAAAGCTTTCTCACATCTCTGTGCTGGCAATGAAGTCCAACCAGTCTAATACTTCAGGTGATTTTTTTATTATGTGTAAGACTTGGTCAGTCTAATGCAGAATTTTAAATTAACAGTTTCATATCCTTCATTTAGGACAGTTCAGAGCTCTTACTAAACAATTAACGTGATAGTAAATTAAAGAATAATAGCCTGAAATTTATTCAAGCACAAAAATACTTCTTTTTGCCTGGTAGAACAAGGCTATATATACATGCTTCCATGAAAAAGATAAGTGAAGTTGCTTTGTATCAGTTATAACTTTGGCAGACTACCAAATGTTAATTTGCTTTTAGCTAGTTGAGATTAAATGTAATTCCTTCCCTGAGCTGCCTTAAAGTAAGCAAGCATGAAAGCATTTCCAGAGTAATCTGGGAGGAATTGACATTTAAGGGAGTTAGCATTACATCCGCACTTTAAGGATATTAATTTCATAGATAAATTAACAACATTATTCTGTCTTTATCTTGCATTTTGAAAGGAATCCATCAGCTGGAGAAATGGCAGCCCAGGGTCAACTGAAACTGCTCTTATCCCAGCCTCACTGTAATTTGCACTTGCTTTTGGAAACCTTGCTACACCATGATTGTCTATTAGTGAGAATTTTACTGAGAAGTTCAAGTAAGTACTTACGCTGTTGATCCTTGTAAGAACATCACATTCATTTTTAACTACTTAAATACTTTGAGATGTCAGTTATCAGTAGGACAGTTCTTGAGTGGGTAAAGAAAAAGGAAGGTTCACTGCTTTTTTAGTGATTTTTTTTTCAGTCAGTCTGAGTATTCATAGCTTCAAAGCAGGCTACAATTCGATAAAGTAGGCTAGTATCTTAAATGCAAAGGAGTCTAAATGACTCTGAAGTTAACAGTGCATTGATACCACAACTGCTTTACAAAGATTTTTTAAGGTGTGGATCTGAAAGATTACTTTCAAAATTATGTTTCTTCACTGAAAAGCTTCTTAGAGGTTTTGTTTATGTTATTACACGTTTATCACTGTAGGTATTCCAGAAGTACATTTATGTTCTCCCTCTTCTTAATACTATCATTAATGTCATTATGAAAGTGGGGCAAGTAAAAGAATGGTTTTATGAGGTTTTCTTTTAATTCTAACATTGTATTTGAAGCAACAAATTCTCTCACATCTTTCCTTTTAACAGCTTTTGCATCGAATGATCAGATTGTTGAAAAGTTGGTGGTATAATCATGTGTTTGCCATAATTTTGCAACAATATTGAATGAGCGTCTATCAGTTTTTGCCTTTGTTTAGCAAAAAATTTTCTATACTTATCAAACATGCTATTAGGTCACATAGTATTAAATATAATTATTTAGTTAATTCAGTTAATTTAATTTTGTCATTTTAAAGTGGTCTAACGTTAGTCATGGATACATTGTTTCCACTTCTGTCATGCATCTCATTGAGAACTGCACTGCATTCACTTACCTACTCAATATGTGTCGTCGTTTACAAAGACTGACAAATGCTTGATCAGGATCATATTCTTACTCTAGCACTGTCCAGTACTGAATTTTAGTAGGTGCTTAAATTATCACAAGGATGAACTGACAGAATGTGTTTTCATCTATTGACTGACCAACCTCTTGAGCTTAAGGGAAATAAATGCCACAGTGAGTTAGAAAATGTGCTACTTACACAGAATTTATTAATGTAATTGCAATATTGCTATGAATAAACTTTCAGTTTAGATAAAGTTGAAACCCACAATGATGCATATCTTCTAAATTTCAATGAGATTTAATTATATAATGGTAAAATTATTATAATCTTTACTCCTTCTCCTATACATCCACTTTACTGGTGCTACATAAGCTAAAATTTTTGATAGTGTGAGCTGTTACATGAAAGTACAAGAAAGGCTGGACTAATAAGTTATACCTTAGTAATGACAGTGTAGGATTCTTTTGTTTAGTATGGTAAAAAACTTCCAGAATTTTGTACTCATCAAGAGTAAACTTCAGCAATGTGCAATTTTATGCATAAAAAGAGATAAAAAGCTTATTATACAGTAGTTTTTGAGTGATTTGCCCTGCCAAAAAAAAAAAAAAAATCAGTGACCTTTAACTAGATTATAAAAATTCTTTGAAAAAGAAGGGCCTTTTCACATTTTTCTTGATTTTACACACAGGGTTTCTTTCTCCTTCCATAAACTGTACCAATATGATGACTTTTTTACTTTTTTTTTTTTTTTTTTTGTACTATAGGTATACTTCAGGATACTCTTAGTACGCATCATCCAAACACATTTAATTTTATTCCCATTGTTCTCATATAACTGTACCATTATAATTGTACCATGGTAAGGGTCAGAATTAACACATTTTCCTCATTATAGTAGGAAGTACTGCTGGGATTTACAGAGTTGTCTCAGAGTATTTTAGAGGATATGTGTATATGTGATTTAGTGTTCCTAAATGTTGTAAGAAGAGTATCATATTTGATGAAGCTATTGAAACCCCATGTTATGTACATATAAGCTCTCTGAACAGGTGAAAAATTTTGTACTTCTAATACTTTATGTGCACCATGATATATGAAATGTACATAGAAGTAGAAAGCTCTTCAAATCTAAAATTGACACACCAAATACATGGAAAGCAATAAATCAGGATACTCAAAACTGAACCACTTATGTGTCTCCAGTGAATATTGCCATTGGAGAAAATGGACATATTTTTCCAACTATATTTTTTATAAAAATAGTTGGAAAATTGGATTTGGATATTGGACCTCTGTAAGTTAAATTAAAGTTTAAGTTTACTTAAAGTTAAAACTACAAGTTTAACTACAAGTTTAAATAACCTAGGTATGTTGAATTACTGTTAATTACGGTGTAATGTATGCCCAGAACTGGTTTTCAATGCACAGCATTCAGAATTTTTTAAGACATATTTTTGAGTCAGTTAAGGGTCTATATGTCTTTCCTGTGCCTTTGCGGGGAGAAATAATGAATATCTGATATTGTTTTAATTTTCTGACAAAACATTTGGTTTTGCAGTTTTCTTGGGGGATTTTTTTTAAACTAGAATTGCTTTATCACCCATGGATATGAAACAGAAATGGATTATTTTGACAAGTGACAAATAATAGAGGAATAAAGAAAATGGTGCTTGTGTGATATGAGTTATTGAATCTAGCAGATGCTGATATGTAAAAGGGAAAGGTGAAAGAGAACTCTGAGAATTCTGCTACACTTTCTCTAAATGGATAGCATGCCAGCAGAACAATCTGCGAGTTCTTGTTTCAGAGCCTTTATTTCCAGGAAACATGAGTTATCCTTCACGTAGTAAAGCAAAAAGCAGTAACTGCATTGAACTACCCCTTCCCAGCACAGGATTAATACCGACAGGCAACCACTCAGTCAACCTTACCGTTTGCCAATAAGAGATAAGAAAGTCACTGAGAAATTATCAACATGGTACGTCCAAGGGCTTCAATCAGTCCTCAAGCCTCACACATACTTTTGTTCAAGAAGAGATAGTACCAGCAAATTCATGAAAATGAAATGAAATCCTGTTGAAAATTCTTATTTCTTATAATGAATATGTGAGACTCCAGTTGATACACAGATTTCAGTTTATACATACAACTATAGTAGTGAATACTGGCATGTGGGGATAAACTGGGAGAAAACTGCTTTCATGGCAGGACAAGGCCGTTGGCAGTTTAACCTAATGTTTTTGGTTTGCACAATATATTGTTTGAGAGACTAATGGAAATGGGTATTATATAGCCCGTACAGTTAAAACCTAGATAATATCCTGGTCTTCACTAAAACTGAAATATTAACTGATAGTGACATTTGCTAATACTCCGTGGTAAGTTAAGGATACAAATCTGAAAATGGACCGCAAAAAATGTGTACTGCTTCAAAATGAGATAATTTACTTTGCACACACAAGTGCAGCAGGGAGGGGAGGATTTCCACTGCGAAAGTAAAATTACGTGGTGCAGCCAACTCCCTAGACACTAATAGATATGAAGATTTTTCTCAGACTGTGCTTTTATAAACCAATTTCTTTGAAGAGAAATGACTTGATAATATATATGTGGAATGGAAAGATGCTGCTTTTTTTTTTCTTTTTTTTTCTTTTTTTTTGCCCATTCCAATTCATTTCCCTTTGTGAAGCAGCTCTTTAACTGCTACAATGCATTTTGCAGCATTTTCATGTAAATGACACTGATTTATTGCGAGTTGCTCTAGGTGAAGAGTAAAAGGTAGTAATTTTACCAGCTGACCTCACTTAGGAATCAGGCAACTTTTAGTAAGAGCAGCAAGTTGTTACAAAAGAAAATATATGTTCCCTAAAGAAACTTCTTGCATTGGCTAAATCTGTATAACAACTGAAAACTTCTGTTTCAGGTACTTGAAGGTAATTGTACATCCTTGCAATAACTGGTTGGATTTAATAGTCATCATACAAAACCTAATGAGCAACTGGAAAAAATACTAGTCCCATGGTTCCACCACAAATAGATCTGGCGAAATGTAATCACACAAATTTTTTGACAAAACTTGCGGATTACTCTGCATTACACTGTCCTCATTAGGAGAGCACCAAAATGTTTCTTAGAGGAGCTGATATGCTTGTGCAGAGATATCTCTCTCCTAATGGATAGTTGTGGACTATCCAGTATGAGGCCAAATAGAGGTTTGTGAGAATGGAGTCCAGCACTCCTAAAAGTTTTCTTAGCTTCTTCATAATTGTAAACTGTATCACAGCAGCCTAACATCACAAGATTAGAAAATTATTTTAAAGGTGTGTCTTCTACAAATACCTGTCTGACCAGTAATTTTTTGTGGATACTGTACTTAAAAAAACAATGAGGCTAAGCAGTAGTAGGGTATACTGGGATGAACTAGTCCTAGCTGGAAGATCAGTGGAGAAGGGATCTAAATCAGATATCCTTTTTCTTTTGTTGCCTTTCCAGTGATAAGCTAAAGAAACCGGCAAAGAGATTTTATGGGAGTTTCTGAAAGTATTAAGTAATAGTTTCCATTTGGACTGTAATAAACCCCTGTTAAAAGTCACACATCTTCTCTTGATAAAATGTGAAGATACTCTCTGTGATATATCTATGCATGTCTCTGTGCCTTTGAGGTATGGTCATATGGTTAATTTTTCAAAGTGGAGACCTGATCGGTTCCTGTAGGAATCTCTGGGTACATTAGAGCTCCAAGGAAAATACTTAAGAGGGTGACCTGTACAGTGTCAATCCCCAAGACAGTAATACAAAGAATGTAACGTGGCCATAGGACTAAATGCAATAATACCTCATCATACTTTAGCAACAATTTCATCATTCTGTCCTCCCTACAATCAAGGTCTGAGATATTATGATAGTGGTGATTTTTCCATTTCACACACACAAGATTTCACACAAACAATTAATTCAGACAGTCATAAGTGGAAGCTTCTTCCCGGGTAGTTGGAAAGAAACTATTGTTTCTTTCTGTGAAGCTATGTTCAGGGAGAAAATACTATAAAAGAAGCTGAACAAGTGCAAAATAGTATGAGATTGGTGAGGTATGAATATGCAGCCACAGAAGTTTTTTGCTACTGTGATAATAATTTACAAAAAAATGATAAAAAGTTTGTTACAGTCTTTTTTTGGTCTTCTGTTTTGCTTTTTACTTGTCACAAGCTTAGGATTCATTGGATTCGTAGGTAGCAGCTAATATGGGGGATGTTATGATTTTTATTCTACCGAACTCAAACGGGTAGGATTAAGATCTGCATTTCATTCAGGATAGAAGTAATATGATCCAAAATTTATTTTTGGAATAAAAACCTAAAATAATAGACTTTCTGCTGAAATGAAGTTATATATAAATGTACAAGAGATTCTAACAGTCAAGGCTGACTGGAGAATGACTGCATTGGAAGAGTGCAAGTCTATGAGAGACAAGTAAAGTCATCTGCCAGAGCCAAAAAAAAAAAAAAAAAAAAAGCCAGTCACAGAGGAGGCACTGAGAGTATATTGCAGAGAAGCAATCAGTACAGAATGCTTGCTGAAAGATATTTCTGTATTTGTTCTATAAACAAATAAAATATTTTTGCATTCTTTGTATTTTCTTCAGCTGCTGTTATTTAAACTATAAAGAAAGCAGAAGTGTTATGCTCTTGGCAAACAAAAGAACCATATCAGAAATAACTTATTCTATCATCAGTTTCTCTTCTTGACTGAAAGAGCATGAAGAAATTTAAATTTTGACTACTTCTTTTCATCAAAAAATACAGTTCTTAGCTTGTCTATTTGGTAAGGATTCAATAGCGAAAGAGAAGTCTACAGTCAAAAAACTGCAGATTTTCTAAATTCAGTAAGATTCATTTCATAGCTAAACCAGTAGCAGAAAAGATCTGGATAAGTGTGATAATGTCAGCAAGTTACTGGGAGGTATTTCTATCAGTAAGAAAGATACATGGATAAATTATACTTGTATGTCTGCCTCTTTGAAGATATGCCCCTAAAATACATTGTACTATCCTAGGAGGTTAAGTGCATTATTTTGTCATAAGAAGAATGATTCCTTGTGACTGGTTAAAGCATAGCTGTTATTCATAAGTACCTGACATTCTTGTAAAGGTATTTATTAATAATACTATATTAAATTTTATTTATTTTGGCATCCTCTGTGCATTTGGAATATTTGACTATATGGAAGTAACCAATAGAAGATTGTACTTGACAGGTACATAAGAGAAGTGTATAACCATATTTATATATGGATAAAAGTACAGCTAAAAGGAAAAAGAAGCATCTCCTCTGAGCTACCAATAGGAGCTTTAGATTGCCTTCACAGATTAGCTTTTGATATACAAATGTGGTGAGTGAAACAAAAAAATAGAGAGAGATAGAGGGAAGCATCAGTGGGCAGTAAGTATTATGCCTATCACATAAATGCTGTTCTTATGTGATGATTAACAAGAAGGCTGCATTGGAGTTCACGGTAAGATGAATATTTAATGTTATGACAGGTGAGCTAATAAACCTTAAAAAAAAATTCTAAGGTAAGAGAAATCTACATATCTTTCTGTAGACTCTACTTCATAATATTTAACCAGCTGTACCGATCAATTAGATAAACCTTTAAACCAGCTGACATTATTCTGCCAATTTCTAAGGCAGAAAACTCAAGGATGACACATTTCATCTTGAGCTTTGAAGGGTCAGATTTTCTTACAATAAGGGCAACATTTACTTCAGAGTAAAACAAGAAAAAACAGATGAAAGCATGCATATCTTTTAATGTTTAGCCTTGGCATGTTCTCCCAGTGGATTCCCAAAGATTTTTACTTAAAAACATGACATTATTAACCAGTTATAAGAAGATCCATGTACAACTTCTCCCTCCCACCAAATTATTTTATACTTCTTTCCGTTTACCTGAATTTATTGATATCACCAAATTAATTAGAAAAGTTAAGAAGCTGTATCTTGAACTTTCCATGTGGCACTACCATAGAGCAAATATAGCTTTAATTTTAAGTCACAAGCCCCTTTAAATAAAGCAATTTCTCATCATGTTCTGCAAAGACAGTTTATGTAGTATCTAATTTTTTAAAAACTTAGAAAACTTAGAAATTAGATTTAGAATTAATGAGAAATTTAATTTTAGAATTAGTCAGGATTAATTTTAGAATTAATTAGAAATTTAATTAAAAATTAGATTTAGAAAAGTCTAGATTTTTCTCAGCAAACCTTAGAATTTGATTAATTAAGAAACTACTTCGAGTAAATTTAATGAAAATTAAATTCAAATTTTTGTCCTATGTTTGGAGAATTTCTGGATTTTTCTTTTTGAAGTGCTTTTTCTGTTTTCTCAGTTCTTTCCTTGTCATATCTGTATTAGACAACATATCACCGGTTTGTGCGAATTAGAGGAATCCATTTGACTTAGGAGCATCTGGCATTGAAAGATGTCTTAGCACAGTATGCCAGCTCACTGAACTCGTGGGTTAAAAAGCTGACTAAACAAAAAATCTAATGGAAAATCTGTCTCCTGCCTTCTAGGGTAGAGGGGAGAAAGAGAGCTTGGTTATGAAATGATTGGTTTTATTCTTCAGATTTCTTCATCCTGTGTTTACATTTAGGTTTCACTACAAACTCTGTACAGTTTACAATAACATGTGAATTAGATTGCAGGAATTCGGAGCAGATTAAAGTGAGATTCTTGAATATTACAACATCCTCAACTCATTCACAGAGCTGGTTGGAAAACTGTAGTAATCCTTTGTGGTAGATTTTGAAGGCTGGTTGAACCACTAGGAAGAATAAGCCTAGAAACTGTGTCTCTTTTATCTTTCTCCTGCACAGGTTACTAAAGATAGGGCCAGCCAAACTGGCATAAGACATATGACATTTTCAAACATAATTCGGTCTTACAGAAACATAAAATCAGTCTTATAGAAACTTTCACTTTTGCAAACTATACATTTGAATGAAAGGTGTTTAATTGCATCTCGTTATGGTCATTTATTAGGATCATTAACATCAAAAGGATATCCCAGACATATGTTAAGAATCATCCGTAACGTCAGCACAAGTCAAAGCCATAGAAATGTTTAAACACATATTTATCCTTCAGCTGGAAGAGTGTTTTTATATGATTATGAAAAGCATTTAGAAATATATAACCTGTTACCACTCCAATCTATGAAAACCACTAGTTAACTTTAAAAACATATGAGTTTGTATCTTAGAAGGGCTCAGATTTTGTTTCAGAGAACTGATTTCTTCTCAGTTTCATCTTATGCTGAAAAACAAATCTAAGGCAGTTTGGGGAGTATGCAGCAGCAACTTCACTTTATTTTATATAACCAAATCAATTTATATAATTTCAAGGATAATATATTGTTGAGACAAGCTAAGCAGTAATAATTTTTGACTGTGACTCTACGGAAATAGTCCAACTTGATTCTGACTAATATTTAGTGAATAATTGAATTCCAGTTATATACTAAGGTGTAGTGTTATTTGTTGTTGTTGTTTTGTTTGTTTTTTAATTAAACAGGCATATTCCTTAGTGTGCTTTTTTTCTTAATGGCTACATATAATTCAGAAGGACAGTCAAATGTCGTTATGCAGGGGAGAAAAGATTTCAGTATCTATACGTATTAATATTGTTTGAAATATTTTTCAGATAAAGTTTTCTTGCTTTTGTTTTGTTGTTGTTGCTGTTTCTTTATTTACACTATCTGTTTCTATGACTTGAATTACTTGGAAATTGTTAACAATGGTTTTGTTTATTTTGAAGGAAGTGAAGTGGTGAATTGCGAAGAACAAAGTTCCCTCTCAGAACAGATAAATAAAAAAGAGCCTACTCTGATTGAAACAATCTTCACAGTATTATCTCACTGCATTTTGTCACCCAAATCACTAGGAATTGCTTTTGAAACCTACATGGAAAAAGAGCGCTTGTGGGATTACTTATACAACATGACAGGTATTTAGTTTATTAGAAAGTGTTTTAAATCTGATGTTAAACCTTGTCAGTTTTCAGACATGCAGTGCATACTAATTTTTGCTCTAATAAATCTGATTAAATGATTGTATGTTTCTTCAAAATTATACTGTAAATTGTTCTCAGTGATCAGGTCACTGTAGGAACAGTGGAAATTTTGGAGAAAAGAGAGGCTACAGAACAGTACGGTAGACCAGGATCTCCTTAAGTGTCTGTCTTACCAGCAGGTTGGCAGCAGATATTGTCTGTATGTCCTTACCAACACAAGATCTTTGTCCCTGTGCATTTAATAACTCTATTTAAAAGTGAGAATCAACTGAAGGGGAGTGGAAGAAGAAAAGGAAGGACTACTGTTGAGACAGGCCTAGTCTGATGGGCATATAGACTCTGCTGCCAAAAAGCAGACAGACTCCTAATTTTCCATGGAGAGGGAGATTTGCCCTCATGATTATAGCAACTCATGGTGCCCCCAAGGAAAAGCCATATTCAACTAGAAAAGAGAGATGAGGTTTAGAAGGATGATACTGCAAATGATGGCGAAAAAGAAAAGAAAACAGGAGAAGGAATGTGTGGTAACAGAAATAAGAATATCACAAAACAGAAAATATTGGTGGTGAAAGAGCTCATGTATTCCTCTGAGGAAAAAGGCATTACAAAAAGTGGAAATCTGAGCCTTAGGAGCAAGAAAAAGATAGAAATATTGTGAGGAAGCTTTGAGAAAGACCCTGCAGAGAAGAAAAAAACTTATACCAGAAAAAGCATAGACAAGCAAAAGTTAGGGCAAAGGACCTTAGTGGGAAGCATGGCAAAAAATATCTCTGATATGTCCTGCAGCACTCTGCCTGACAACTGCTCCATTGCGATGGAGAAACTGCAGTTCTCTGTGGTGCTAAGAATGTGGAGAAGGTTGATACTTGTTGTAATGTCGATAACTATATTTAAGATGTTCCCTTTTCAACATGCAATCTCTGATAACATGCTATGTCTCTGTTGATGACTATTATTTTTATGCATTTTTGTTGCCAAAGTATCCTTTCTCCTTTGCTGTTCTCTAATAAAACAGTTCGGTTAGCTAAGAAATGCCACTGTATTAATACTTTCAAGACAAGGAAGTAACAAAAAAATAGGTATATCTGCTTGACTCATTAATGTCCAGCAAGTAATTAAGTGTACTCCAAATAAAATGGAAAATATTAATCAGATTATATTTTGAGAAAAATCCTGATAGAGAAGCCACGAAGAAGAGGAAAAAAATGAAATTGTATTTTCTGTCGGTACTGTATTAAGATGGTACAAGATGCTACATTGTTTTGCTTTATGCTGTTTCTCTTATTTGTAACAGGCTGATAGATGTAAGGTATTTTGAATCATAATGTTGTTACTTTTCTTTCCATAAGAATTCTGAAACACTTCTTTCTGAAACAGATTTGAACAAATGACTGTACGCTCACTGAATATTTAATAATTCTTTCTTCTGAAGTTTCCAGTTGTGGCGAGTTGGAGCCAGAGGTTATCAGATGCTTGAAGCTGACTTTGATTAATTCAGTCAAGGGTATAGTGAAGCAGATAATTTCTTTGATGCATTCATGGGAGGCAACAGAAAACTATGGAACATATCAGCACAAGCAAATAGTTCCTGAAAGTTTACTGAAAACAGTTCCAAAGGAATGGAATTATACACCTCGGGAGATGAAGAGAAAGGAGTCTGGGAAATGTGCGTGACATTTATGCTCTCACATAAACTTGTCTAAGGGCTTGTTAACCCTTTAATGTGTACATATTAAAATTAAATATTTAGACTTCATGAGAGTTGCCATTTAACCTCAAGGAAAACAGATTCCAAACATCCTGTTGATTGCTTTTGTTTGATTGTTTTGTTGTTGTTTTATTGTTGTCATTTTATTTATTTATTTATTTATTTATTTATTTATTGGGGGGGGGAGGCTATTTGCTTTGTTGTTTTATTGTTTGTTTTTTAAGTGTTTAGCACTAAAATTCAGCTTCTTTGTCTGTTTATTCTTTGCTTAAGGCTTATACCCTTCCATGCACCAACAAGCTTTTTAATATAATCAGTCCTGTAGTGCTGATAATAATAGTACCATTTAAATTATTATTTTTTTCTATTATTTTTTTTAGCATCTGGCAGTTGTAAGGAGGGATTCAAGGTAGTGTAAAGCATAATATCTGTGCTCTTGCCTTAATGGCTATAACTTCTCATAGTTATCAACTTTTCAATCTGGACAGTTTAAATTTAGACATCTAGTGTTGACTGAAATTATACAAACTTTTTCATCTCAACTTCACACCACAACAATTTATTCTTGCATAGCACTAAAACCTGGTGCTGAATTCTGTGGTGCTTGACTATTGAAAAATTGACGGAAGAAAGAGAAATGATGTATATAACAGGATATATTTCAAAGGTGACTGGATGTAAAGATACTTTTGTAAGTGCCTAAGCCCTCCATCCTTTCAAAAGGCTAACTTGTGGAATTTCACCAGAAATTTATTGCCGCCTGATTATTTTCAATACAATACAAATAACTGTAGTAATTTTTTGCATAAAGTTTTGGAAATGTAGATTGTGGGAAAGCCTGCTTCAGAGTGCTGGGCCATCAGTCTATTCTTTCCATATATCTTTTCTTCAGCATCTTGATGCACACTTTCGCAGCAGTGTTCTCACTGAGTCTCGTGGCAATCTAACTGCAGCAACAAGTGAACTTTACTCCAAAACTCTATGACTCTTTCAGGCTGGTCTGATAAGCCTGGTCTGACACGACTAGAGGAGAAGTAAGGCTTAGATATGTGAGCAAATGGAGCATTTTTTTAATTTAAAAAACAAAAAAACAAACAAAAAAAAAAAACAGTTGAGACTAGAAGTGGAAGGGATTAAAGGTTTTCTTGTTTTTTGTTTCTTCTTCTTGTCTTTTTTTGTGTGTTGTTGTTTTTAATCCACACTTGTATCTGCACTGTAGCTTACCTTCTGGTTCATTTGTTTAATTTTAGATATTCCTTTGGTTTTTCAATAGCATATTTTCTGTGGTTGCTTTTATGCTTATTGTTAATACCTGTAGTGCTTAAAATGGTGCGCTGTGTAGCACGTACTTCTTTTATGAAAGCTGATTAACTGAAATTTTGTAGGTTTGAATATAAAAAAGGACTTATAGAAAACAAGATTATGAATGTATGCAATATCCTGAGACATTCGGTACAATGCTCATCTCTTGAAAAAAATATTGCACTACAGTTTTGAAGGCAACTTTTTTTACCATTCAGAATACCTGGGTGTTCTTAATTTGTTCTGTAATAACTGTGCACAGCAAGATTAATTGTTAACAG
Source organism: Stictonetta naevosa (assembly GCA_011074415.1). NCBI lineage: Eukaryota > Metazoa > Chordata > Aves > Anseriformes > Anatidae > Stictonetta > Stictonetta naevosa. Next base: position 67,615,746 of record CM021729.1, on the reverse strand, counting down.
AGTCACAGTGTGAATTCTGTATTTTGTAGGTTCTCTAATTTGTGTTATTGTTTAGATTTTGGTGGATTTATATAGAGGAAGCATAATACAAGTCAAGCTACAATGTTGAGCACTTATGCTCTTTACCCATTTTCAGTACAAAAGAAAGTTAGAAATTATCATACAACATTCAGAAGCTTGCTGTGATAGAACTAGAATGTTAATGTTAATCATATCTTCTTTTCTTTCTTTTTTTAAGGCTTCACAAGGCTTGCAGCTCAGGCAGTATCTATTGTGATCAGCAAGTTACCTACAGTGATTGCATGTTTGCCTCCCCCAATTAAGTACTTCTTTTTTCTGGCTGAGAGAAAAATGTCAAAAAACTTTGCTGAATTGAAGAAAGCTGGTCTGCTTGTCTGGAACTTGATTGTAATTATATGTCGGATATTTGAGGATGGAAATACTGCAGAACTTTTAACAGGTGCAACACTTGACAGATGGAGCAAAGAAAAACTCAGTTTAATTCGTGTGTGCTTAGAAAGTATTATGGGAAAACAGAAAAGTGGTCCTAAACAAGTGACCCAGAAGGTTATACAGAGCATTGAACAGCAAAGACCAAACTGGATCGAAAGCCAGTTGCTGAAGGCAAGAAAATTGAGCACAGACTGGTAAGAATCTAATACTTTTCAAATACTACTGTTTATTTTTTATTTTACTGAATTAATTATATGCTTATGGCTGTTGTTCCACTAAAAAAAAAAAGGTTTAGATAATCAATGATATTATGTTATATGAAGTAGACTTGTTCTTAATATTGACGGTGCCATAATATGTTTTTGCAAGTGAATTGCATGTCTGAAACCGTTGTTTCAGAAGTCTTTTTATGGTGCTTAGAATGTTCCATATTTTGTTTCATATTTTTTCACATATTCATGATGATCCAAAAAGGTCAGTACATCTTTCAGAACATGAACAGGTACACTGACTGGAGGACACCGCAATGCATTTATAAATGAGTTTTGCTCTAGTGATTAAATTAAGAGGGACTATAAAAGGCTTTCCATGTTCATCTGAGATTAAAAAGTAAGCATACTTCCTTTTAAAACATAACTAACCCTGGGGGCAAGTAGGATATATCAAAACAGGACAAGAAAATACCCTGCTGTGCCTTTCTGAGGAAATACCAACTTTCCCTGCAGATTTGACATTTAGGTCCAAGTTTTTAAATCCTTATAATGATTATTCAAGAAGTTCTGTACATGTCAACATGTTCGTAGTCCTGTTTTAATGTTGAAGTTGTGTTCCACGCTGTAAAAACACTTTTTGTCAACTTCCCAATATTAGATTTATTGGAATGACAGGACTCGGTGAATTAAACTGTTGGCTACACTGAAAGTAAGGGTGTGTTGTTGTTGTTGTGTGGTGTTGTTTTTTTTTTCATGTGTTTGTGTGGTTTTATCTCCATGAATATCCTTGGAGGTTCCAGTCATTACCATCCTTACAGTAATTATCAGCATAAATAAACGATGCAGTGACTGTAGACAGGAATCACTGCTATTAATGAAGAGGCTTTCATGCAGCACTTTAAGGCACAGGATCCCGTTCCTACAAGTAGTCAGGCAACAAGAGCAGTATTAAATGGCAGTAGTGTCACGCAAATGCTCATTGACATTGACCTCTGTGATCTTTTACATTTCCATTTAATACTAATTTACAAGCTCTAATCAAGTGATTAAAGGATTGAAGCCAGATGCCAGCCCCTGAAACAATCATGGAACAACAAAACCAAAAAACTATGATGCACAAAATGTATAGATACTTAATAGAATAGTGTCATAATAGAATTTCTAATTTAGCAATAGAACAGGTGTTTTTAAAAATAATATAAATGCAGTGTAAGACAAATATTGCGATACTAAAGCTTTAGCTCTTAGAGAATATTTGCAAGTCTGCTGAAGGTGAGAATTTTAAAGTACTATCAATTTTCTAACACATCAGAAAAATGCAAAATATATTATCCATAACAGGTATCATACTGTGGAAAAATGTTTTCTGTATGTCTATAGTGTCTTCCAAATTGAGAACCAGTTTGTGATCAGGGCTCCTAACAGCAAGCTTAAGAAACTGAAGAATGCATTACTTAACTCTCTGAGTGAGTAGATATATGATGCAGCTAGGAAACTGTTTCCTGAATTCAGTGGGATTTCTACGATAGGAGTGCAGATTAAATGTTATTTTTCTATTTTGTATACAAGAATCAACAGTCAATTACTGGGAGAAAAATGTATTTATTAGGTAGCTAAGATATGCAGTGTAGAGATAAAATATCGTTATAAATGCGAAATGTAAAACTAATATATTAAAGCTGAAATTGAAATATTTAAACTAGGTAATGGTTGCATAACCACTAAACTAAAAGCAGATTTTTTCAAGGATGCTATTGTGATGTTTATGTGATTTGTTTGAAATCAGAATGGTTATACTTGGTGTAAAAATACATTCTGTATAACCTTTTATAATTCTATCATTTAGTGGGTAAATTTATGCACATGCATTTTTATGTATATTCATATATGTTTATAAACTTTTAATATATGCAGTGTGTGGAAGAAAAATAAAAACAATGAAATCCAAAAACGTATGTGTGATTCACAGACCCAGTTGTGGAAAACAACTTTGATGTGCACCAGACTTTTATAAGCAAGTCTTGCATCATTTTATGTTACATTATTGTTATCAGGAATTGGCTTCACAAAAAGTGTGAATATTATATAGGTTATTGCATGATGGCATACAAATTCAACTTAGTTTTTAGGGAAAAACAATTGCAGTGAAAGATTGTTGTATGCGTTGCCTGTCTTGTGTACTGCCTGAAAACATTACTATTCATTAAAATAACCTTCACTTTATAGTAGCACCAGAGCTGTAAACAGTCACGTTAGGTTCTGAAAGAGCACGCTGCCCAGAAAGAAAAGAAATGTCTGTCTTTGGAAAGTAATTTGTCGAGTTGAAGAGTATTGTTTTTCATCGTGGTGACCCTGACTTGGCTGGCTGGGTGCATATACAGATTAAGATGAATGCAGTTATTCCTTGGCTGAGGTCTGCCTCTTTCAGGGCACATTCTTCCTAATGACATGATTGATAGGCAGTCCCAAATCCAGAGAGGAACTCATTAATCATAGCACTGACTGAATCCAATCATCTGCTTCACCTGCACACTGACGGACAGGAAAGGATACAATTTGGGTGCTGACACTGATACACTCCTTTGTCAGAGGTCCTCAACTTTTTCAATGTCAATCGCTAAGAAGTTTGACAAGAAATTCAGGTTATATCCATAAGTGACATTGAAGCATCAGCCTGAAGCATGCTTTAAGTTTAAAGATCAATGTCTTTGAAGCTTTTGTGTAAATACACCATAATAACAGAGTATCCCTTGCTTCCATTCAGCAAAGAGCAAAATTATAGTTTATATTTTGAAACTATTTGCTCTGTAGGAAGTTCTGAAGCTGCATGTGGAAGCAATATCAGCTTTAATGTCCAGCAGCTGTGCAGCATTTAAGTGAGCCTTCAGGTCAAGCAGCAACTTTCAGCAGAACTAACTTGGTAATCATGGCACATTTTCAACAGTAAACTGCAACTTACAGCTGACAATACCGAAAGATTTGTATTTTTTCACTTCTAAAAAGTAAAACACTAGGGGTGGGGAGTTGTTTGTTTTAATCAGAGTGCTTATTTTGTAGACTTTAAATTAACCAAAATAAAGATTGGAGAATGCGTAATATTTTCAGTTGGTCTTTCAAGTTCTTGACGTGTCTGGATACGAACATACATTTGTGTTGCAGCTCAAAAATTGGAGAAAAGAATTATCTTTAGTACTTTTTTTTTTTTTTCTTAATACTTTTTCAGTCTGCAATATCAAGCAACTAGAGACCTGGTAACTTTTGTTTTTATCCAGAGAGCAGTCTAATAATAGTCAGAGTTCTGAATGTCCATTTTTTTGAGGCTTTTCAGCCTGTCACTCTCTTTTTTTTTTTTCCTCTCCTTTTTTAGCAGTTGGACACTAACATTATTCAGAAGGAAAAAAATAGAAAAGTACAGGGCAAAAAGTGCAACAAGTGGCAAGTAGGTATATTTGAAATGGTTACCAGCATACCAGTGGAAAGAAAAAGACTTCATTTTAAAATTTCTAACCTATACTTAGAGTAATGGCTACCTTTCTGACATGTTAATTAGGCTTTAATATGTGCAGCGACAAGGAAAGAAAAATGTACAAAAGATAGAATGCAAATGCTACTGGGAATGGCAAAGATACTTCTCTAGTGGAAAATAAAATAAAATTATATATATATATATACATTATATATATGCTCCTTGTATGTCCTTACAGGAAAGAATGCTTTAAGGTTTTGGTCTTTCTGATAAAAATCGGTAAAATTTGTGTAATACTATAATGTTATCTTTAATAATCATTTAATTGTTTAACATTTTTAAGCGTAGAGGCTTCAGAAATGTATAGAGCAACATTTGTGGTGTGCAAGCCAATTGTTTAAGGATTTTACGTGTGTTTTTATCTGACTTTGTATTAATACTTTGATTTTTAGTAGTTTAAGAATATTTTTCAATTTTCCATGTTCAGTGGCTCGGTTGCAGTGGAAGGTGCACCGTTAGAGGAAGAAGGCATTGCGCTTGGATTCACTGAGCAGAAAATAAACATGATGGTCCTGGATATCTGCCACAAACCAGGTGGCAGCGAGTACCTGAGGCAAATTTATCACATCATCCGGCTCAATGAGGTAGGGAAACGGCCTTTTTACCGAGCAATTAGGTGTGTACTGGCCTGAGGCAGCGTCTGCTGGCAGCTAAGGGTTAGTCAAGGAGGTGATAATGCTTCTTAAAGTCAATATGAAATCCTATATTGTATTGTAATAGAATCCATTCAGTTCAGGCTTTTCTGCATTTGTACAGAAGAGATTACTTTATATGGGAAACAATGTAGATTTTATTTATGTACTTAAACTGTATTACGGCACATAAACTTCCCTTAGATTTATATTGTAGACCATAGATACATTTTAGGAGCTTAGATACAGTTTAAAAAAGGAAAAAAAAAAAAAAAAGACACCACAATGGCAAGTTTATTGAAAAAATGACTGTTACAGGAAGTAAAATTAAATGTGGTAAATCAATTCTTCTGATTTAAAAAACAAACAAACAAACCCCACGGCTGTACTGAGGAAGTAAACGCGTCCAAATGAAAATCTTACTTAATCTAGGTAACTGTTCAGTTAAAGTGCTTTCGAAATTACAGTAAACAAATTCACATTTGTTTGCTGCATATGGAATTTCCGTAAGGTAAAAGAATTATGTCATTATTTCTAAGGCTGTACTAAATTGGCGCAAGTTACCAAAACCATTCTTATTTTATACACTGAAGTAAATGCAGGTTTGCTTAAATTGTATGATAGCACAGATCTGCAGAGCTTAATTGAGAAAGTTCTGTTTATTAGCTTTAATGACTAAATTACTATTCCTTGAATGCATAAGCAGGTGCTGTTAAGATCATTGCAAGTATACCAAAGTGTTTGTAATTAAATGCAAAATAATGCAAATATAGGCACAGGCCAAGATTTTGCTTAGAAAAAAAAAATGATAGCAAAAAACAATTAGGCAGCTATGTCTATATGAAGGCAATAAAGAACAGCTTCATACAGGCAGTTTGCTTCTAAAAATCAGATCAACTGTTTCGTTCCTAAGTACAGGCTTACAAGCAACCTTTATGCATCTGCATTTGGAACTTTTAGAAGCAATGTAAGCATGTATGTAGAGATGGCAACCTAATATTAATACAATTCAGAATCTTTTCAAGTTTCATCTCAAACAATTAAATGGTTCAGGAAGTGAAGTGAAAATTATTACTGTAATACAGTTCAAACAAAACCTTTTCACCTGGAGCACATTCAGGATTACTCTTAGTACAATGAACTGAAGAAAAGATGATGAGCAAGACCTCCTAAAATAGCATTTAATACAGTAGCTAGGGCAGTCACCTAAGGGACTGTATATGCAGGCTCAAGTCTTTATTCTTCTTGGTTTAGACCAGGGAATTGAATCTGTATCCAAACTAAATGCCCAAACCGCTAGACCATTACCTATCAGCATGGAACTTTGTCGTTTTCCCTTGATGGAGTTGTTTCACTTTGTAGAAATTTCTGTAAAAATCCATTCTTTAACTTCTAGGGTCAGAAATAGAACTGTATTCTAGCTGAAGGGGTAGAATGCCCATATCAGGTTCTGGAGACCCTGATTCAAGATCTCACTCCTATGAGTATTCAGTTATTTATACAAAGTGGAGCAGCTCCGATAGGATGTAAGAAGCTGAGAGAATTAGGTGGAAGAGGGACTTCAGTCTGTCTTTCCGCATCCCAGGTGTCTCTCCTTGAATTTGTGCAGATAGTATGAGCTTCATTAAAAATAGAAGATTTCTCAGTGGAGAAAACCTGTCTTGTTTAAGAAAGAAAAAAATAATAATAAAATCGTGACCAGCTTGACTGCATAGAAGGACTTATGAACATTACTTCAACTTGGCTATGAAACCATTACAAAACATTTTAATGCTTAGTGTGGTATAATGATAATGCATTTTTCAATATTATTTTTCATAATTTGGTAGTCAGGCACATTAAACAGACTTGATTTCTGTTCGAAGGTCCATGCTTTTCTTTGTAGACTCCTTGGACTGTCAAGGGGTCACATTCTTAAAATTAGTTTGGAGATCTTTATGCTACAGTGATTAATAACTGCATGTGAATAGAGAACAAAATGATGAGATGGAAAATTTTGGCTCTCAATAATTTTCTTAAGAAAGTCAGGGGAAAAGGGATACAGATTCTTAGAAGCTGTGTTTGGAAACAGAGCTGTGATAAAGACCTATCACTGATACTGTAGAACTCAGAACAGTCAACAGTCCTTCATGTGTTTATCAAGAAGAATAATTATTTTAAAAGTAATTTTTACTAATTGCTACCAAAGAGAAACCAACTCTCCTGAGCTGTCAAGCTCACAAATACTCTGTCTGCTTTGTCTCATGCCCAGTCATTGGTAGTAAAGATACAGCTCACATGTTTACAGTCATGATTTCTCTTCTATTTATTAACACACTTCTGAAACATTACCCTTTGTGTCTCTGCAAAATGTACTGTACTAAAGGAGTCCTCAAAGTAATGCATTTATCATTGTAGACTAAGTCTCTGTGTCAAAGCATAAATCCACAGTATTCCAAGGACAGGAAAACACCTGTATTGGGAATTGAGCTGTATACCACTTCCAGTGTACAAAACCCTAGCAAGCATGGACAGTGAGTTCCAATATATCTTCTGAAAAAACAACAGATTCTGTTTCTACTGGAGCTGAGATGCCCAGATGGTTGGGTTGCTTTAGGGCTATCTACAGGTTTTGAGAAAATCGGTGCGTGTAAGGTACAACCTTAAAAAAAATTTGGTACATGTGTAGAAATATCTCTTAAATAACCCCCTCACTATTACTTTAAAATCTTTGCTATGGCATGGAGTAATTAATGAATGGAGAAAAAGGAGAGGGGAGAGAAAAAAAAAAAAGGCAATGTTTTTGGAGGCTAAGAAAATATAGGTAGAAGAATTATGGTATGTTTTGACAGCTGTATTACACTGTTGGTTTAAACTGAAAAAGCAATGAGTTCTATTTAAGAAAAAAAAAATCATTAAAAAAAAAAATACACTAGGATGATTTTGTGATTGTTTAAGCAGTCCTGTCTACAGGTTGTAGCCAATTGTCAGTCCTACTCTTTCTCTTCCCTTTGTGTTTTCCCACTCTTAGGGCCTCCTTTGCACTAGTACTAGAAATCATGTGGCTTTGCTTATCTGGCTGAAACCGTTCTTTTTTCTGGCTGATTTCACAACATATGCTAGTGCCAACACAAGGCAAAAACAACTACAGTCTATGTGGATTGGGAGGAATTTCGTGCCTTTCAGGCCAGACCACAGTTGGATCAGTTTAAAGTGAAATCATTGTTTTAGAAAGGCCAACTTAGAAGTACAGTGTCATGTAATGTAGTTTATGCACTCCCTCACTTGAGTCTGATTATTTTTTTTTGTTAACTCAGTATTAGTGCAAAGTAAGAGGAACACTTGCATCCACCCATCTTAATGAAGACTCACCTTGAGTGAGCTCAATGTTATGGCAATCCTATTATTATGGACTTCATTTTAATAACAATAAACTGTTTAATCACAATAGTCCTTCCAGCAAATAGATCTGTAAGTGTTTCATTATCTAGCTCTTCGTAAAATGGTTCTATTTAATCAAAACACTTTATTGGCATGCAATGATGATTTATTTACATAGTAGTATAAGAAGTGAAAACAGAAAAGATTGTGGCCAAAATAATCATGAGTCTGTTACACTATAGTTTCTAAAATTACCATGTAAATCACAAATGAGTTCTAGTCTTCAAATGCTTAAATAATTAAAAATAGTTTTGAAGAGTGGTAGAGTATTTATTTCCTGTGTTTAAACAACAGATTTTATAGTCATGTAGTGACTATGTAATGCTGCCTAAAAAACAAATATGCCTGTATACTTTATCATATAAAAGAGATGATATACATTAGAACAGCTCATAGAAAACATTTGTTTTTCACTACCACATAGACCTAACTGATATCTTAAATGAGAACTGTTCAACAACACTGATGATAAATTCAAAACAGTATCTGATTACAATATTGCATTATTCTGATTTGCTTCCGTTCGATATTCATAGGAGCTATTTATTGTTGTAGGATGATATTACTCTTGAAAAGGTCTCTATTTTGAGAGAGATTTATTTTCCCCTTTAGCATAAGCACACAGTAAAGTTACGCCTGAAATTTGGGAAATTTCAATGAGAAGGCTAGGTGGCATGTAATTTTTTTTTTCTTTTTCTCTCCTTAAAAGGAATATTTGAAAGAGCAGCTGTCTTGTGAGAATTGCGCTGAAGAGGGTGTTACCTCCAGTCAATGCCTGCCTTTGACACTGAAGGGCAGAGAAGAGCAGGCTGTCTTCAATCCTTTCCAGGTGTACAGCCAATCTTGTGCAAAAGTGTTCAATCAGGTTTGTGAAAATCCGAAACCTTGGTTATAGTATAATTTTTACTTGTCAATCTTATTATGATCATGATAATGACAGAGACTGAAATTATGGAAAAGGAATTAATTACATGAGTTCACTTTTGATGAAGCGCAAAGGAATATTATTACTCAGGATTTTAATGAGGGCACTCTCTACAATATCATGGTGTTCAAAAAGCCATTATTGTCCTTTTCTTTTATCAGAATTATTGCATATAAGAGCAATTTGCATTTAGTTAGACTTTCTGTGTTAGTTCAGTATAGTGAAGGAAAACCTATTAGTAGCAATGACATGTATTACATCTATGTAATGGTAGATGAGGCTAGTCGTAGTCCTTTGAAAAATCATGGCAAATCTCCAAGTGCATATTTAGAGTCTTACCTGATGAGTCTTTCACAGAAATGTTGAACAGTAATGTAAACTTTGGAAATACAGAGAAGTGAGAGTAAGTGCCAGAGGGCGGAGAAGTGAAAGCATGCATTTCTGTGTCACTTCCCTAGTATCATAACAAATATATAGAATATATCTACTTGCATAAACCTATACCAGGGACCCATATGACTAATTCATTTCACAAAATGAATTGTATTTGATTGGACTTGGACACCTAAAAAATCTTACACCATGGTTTCTCAAGACTTCTTAATCCATCATCTACAGTTTTGATTCTTCCTCTACAATTTCAAACATTTAAAAAGGAATGGCATTAAAGTTGCATGAAATTCACTTTACAGACTTTTGATTGAAAGACCCTATTTTTCAGTGCAGCTTTGTTTTTAATTTGTATCATCTGCATTCTCAATTGTGAACATTTTGGTCTATTTCACCAGTTGTATTGCTGTAAAATATACCTCTTTTTCTTCTATTTTTTTTTCCTACTTGTTTAATCAATACTTGATCATTGCCATGTTACAATCAAAGTGCTAAGGTCCTGAAAAAGGAGATTAATGTCAATTTCACGTGGCTTCTCATTCCAGAAAAACATGTTTTAAAGTGTCTTTTTTCCTTCCACTGGTCTCTTTATGTATATCCTCACTTGACAGAACCTAAGGGGGTACAGATTCAATTTGAAATGCAGAAAATAGTTTACATGCCTCAATTCATTAGTATAGTAGAATAAGACCTTCAAGTAGTGACAATTCAGGGCAGAATTCTTCTGCTATATTATGGGTTTGTAGTCCTCTATTAATCAACAGATCACAACGGATAGTTCATATTAAATCACTTTGTATTTTGTAAACTTTTGGCATAAAGTCTATTAATCAGAATATGGAAAAATATCTTAGAATTAAGAAACAACACAGTAGATCACAAAGCTAAAAGTATTGTGTGCCAACCCTGTTGTTCATAATGACAGACATATTTCCTGAACTTAATAATATTATTAAAGATTTCTCCCCTTCAATACAAATTACTCTTTTATTTAGTGGTGTGGACCTGCTATTTATTAAATCGTGGTCAGTGTAGCTCAGTGTCTGGTCTCTTGCAGACTATTGCTATCTAGAAGACTGTCAGAAGATGCCAGAGCACTGCCAAGGAACAATTATTCTTCTTATAAAATATATCTTTTTCTTACATTCATTCTTAGTAGTTGGCAACTGCCATGAATCTGAAGAGTTTATAATCCATGATTTTTTTTATTATTATTATTATTTTTCTTTAAATCTAATGTAGCCAAATGTGATTTCAATACAGGAACTAACATTTCTTTTTTTAATAAATTCTAAGTCAAAATAAGTCCATTGTGATCCTGGTTTCACAACATCGTTTTACTGATGAGTTAATTTTGTACTGTATTTAAAAAATTCTCTATAAGGAGGGCTAAACGAATAGACAATAGTGCTTATTGAGTCCTGCGAGCTGACCAGAGAATGTTTGTATTATGCTATGTTATATTATAACTGTAGACATGTTCTTAGCTTCCTCAGTAGAGGATTGTTTAAATGGATTTATTTCAAAAACCTTCTGAAAGATAAGTTATAGCAAACATATCATGTATTGCTTTTTGATCAGTTTTTGCAATACATTAGGGTGGTTGATTTTTCTGTTCTGTTTTGCTAATTCATCCCCACTGTGCCATCTTTGGCAAGTTAACCTAATCGTAATTTCTATGAGTTTTACTGCTCCTGAAACAAAGGCCACCAAACTGCTATTTTGAGATCAACTCTATGATTTTTGTTAAAGATATGTAATGTTTTTTACCTTCTAACCCACAGTTCAGTAGATGATTCTATGAAGCATGTCATTTCTGTTAACAATTCAGCTATTTCATTCTTACATTCCTGCAAAAATCTTGAATAATCACCATCTGGTCCTAGTAACTTGTTGCTCTTGATTTTATCAATTTGTCCTGACACCTCAGTCTCTGCCAGTGCTGCTGCTCTATTGTCTAATAAGATTAAGTCCAGGCTGTACAGTGTCTCAACAGTATCAATGAAGAAAAATATTTTATATATTTATTTATTTATTTTCCCTTTCCTGAAGTATGGAGGTGTTTTCTGTGTGTAGTTATTGTTGCTTTCTTTTTGTTTTGTTTTATTCTTTTTTTTTTTTTTTTTTTTTTCACAGAATTGATCAGCCTGGTGGACTGAATTTTACCTGTTAGACTGATAAACTTTCCTAGTTGCCACTACTGGTAGTTCAGCTTCTCCTTTTTATCTTGCTTGATTTTACAAGTATTTCCTCTGTATTTAGTAATTTCTGATTCATTGCAGAGCATTGAACGGTTGCCTGTTTTCTCCTCTGTATTCTCCCACTGTTCTTTCAGTTGAATCTTTTCCTTATTTCTTGTTTATCAGATGTTCACTGATTCTTCTTCTTTGTTTACTTTCTACTTTTACTTTGTTATTCCTTCTTCAGCTGCCCTTATTTCCCTTTCTGACTCTGTATTTCACCTTTCTTTTTCTATGTTAAGTGCATCCCAGAGATGACAATTAGTAAGAAAATGAAAAGAAGGAAGGGAATAACTAAAGGTGGAAGGAAAGGGAGGGACTACCTGGAAGGGATTGCACTGATACTGCTTTCCCAGAACAACTAAGTGCTGTCTGTAAGAAGAAAAATATACACTGCGTGACACGCTTCAGTCTTCCTGTTTAGCTATATTTCCATTGTTATGACTAACTCCATCTATTTATTTTTATTTTTAAAACTGAGTAGTATTTTAGCGTTACAATAATGTTTTTTTAATGATTCCTTCCCAATAATGTTGGGTTGTAATCACTACTTGACCAGTACTGACAATGAAAATTGCTATTTCGCAGCAGTTACTATGTTACAAACATAAGATCGTGGTGCGTGGTCTTTTGACTTCCCACCCTTATTTTATGTTGCTTTTATTTATTAAATAAGCAGCATGGAGTTGTATTACTTCATATTGTCTAGACTTACTGCTGTTTATAATAACCATCTGGTGACTGGAGTGCCTTACAAAAAAAAATCAAGTAAACCATCACTGTAAGATACAGGTTACATCTTGAATTCCAGCTATGCTAAGTTTTTCATGACAAACTTTTTGCTGACAGCAGAAAATAACAATTTCTGTTACATAAAAAGTTGGCAATTATTTTGCTTTCCAAACAAAGAGTCAAGCTCTCAGACAAAGTGGTTGGGCAGAATGCCATTAACAGTTGGAAGAATAACGGTTCAAAAAATTGATTTATCTTTTTATAAATAATGGTTACATTCCCAAATGGATTTATAAATTAATTGCTGTCGTATTGGAATAAAAACCTTCTCCTGTGGACATGATTGATATCATCTGTCTAAGTCCTTGTTCTAGACCCCCCTCCTTCTTGGTTAGTATATCACAGCTGGAGCTTTAATTTACTGATGATATTAACACTGATTAATAACTAACAATAGCTTCTTGTCATGTATCAACAGTCAACCATTACTGAATGGAACTGGGATTGGTCAAATTTCCTGCCAAATTATTTGGGACTGAAGCAGATGACCTTCAGGGTGCTGCTGGCACACAGGTAAAGGGATTCTGGCAATTAACTGCACTTCCCACTTGTCTGCCTTACTTTAAAATGGTCAGTGAATATATAATTTTCTGGTGAACTTTATAAAATAAATTATTTATTTTTAAATATGCAGTTTTAAAATTGATTTACTTATTGTCTTTGTGTATTTGATTCATACAAAGATGAGTTCCTGTTTTGAAGACATAGTTGTTTCTGGCTTAGACATGAATCTATGTTGATATTGCCCATAAACTCTGCTTTGAAAAGAAATGAGTAATTGTTAACTTTGCTAGAGCTATACAGCCAATGGAGATTTCAGCACAGAACTTTGGGGATGTTTGTTCAAATTGTAATGAGTCTTAAATTCATCTGGGGGCATGAAAAGTATAGCTAGAAATATGAGGTATTTCTTTAATAGATTTTAACTAATCAAACTTATTTTAACAGTGTTTTACTTCTAAAATTTATCTCTTTACCAACTAAGGAGATACTAAATTGAGATTATACCTGTTAAATTCAGAAAGAGCAATTTTTAATATTCAGAAAATTACAGGTAGAAAAAAATGGGTGTATTTTATAAAATACTTGTTACATAGCCTTGTAAGAACTGAAAAACATATGCTGTGAACCAAAAAGTTTAATGCTCCCTTCATAATTCTGAATCCTCATAAGGGTAATATCTATTACGGTTGTATCACTTGCCTTTTAAAGTGAATTGTTCTTCTATTTAGGAACCGGTGAAGATTTCAAAAGTATATTACTTGCATGTCAAATATATATATATATATATATATATTTGTCACATTCTTAATTTATCACTAGCAATTAATGTCCTACACACTTAACTCCACCTTCATTTTATATATAAAATATTTTTGCAGTTTATTTCCATTCATCTTAATTTTGCTATGATGGATTTTTCTCTTACTTTGAATTGTTATTTTCAAAAATTTTAATGCAATTGCACATAAAGTTATGCTGGCAAAAATGTGCTCTCCATTTTGCCAGTCAGTTCTCCCTTTGATGTCCTCTATTACCCAGAACCAAGCAGAATATGGGATTATGTGGAGATCTTGGTCTGTACCAGTAATGCCATTTTTATGTAAAATGGCAGAGACAATTCAGCACTACTTTTTTTTTTTGTTGTTGGTTCTCCTGCTGTCCTTCATTTTAAAATGAATTAGTTTGTCCTTTTAAAAGAGAATTTAATAGACAGTCTTAGACTCAAGATGGTTCTAATACTTCCCTTTGTGTTGAAGTCGTCAACATGAGCCAAATGGAGTAGAGAGAACTGTTTTGCAGAGGGAACATTTTCTGTGGTCACTTCTTCTCCAATGTCTTTCTTTAAACACATTTCATTTTCCTTTTGAACCCTGTACAAAGTTTAGAAAGAAGTCATGGGTATACACCTTCTTGTCCTTCTCTGTATTACATGTTTTTATCACATCATCTATTGCTTCTCTTTTTTCCCTCCAATAACTGCCCTAATTTTTGTCATCCTTCCTAATTTGAAAATGTCTCCATTCACTGCCCTTCTACATGATATGAAAATTCTCATCTTGAAGTGACATTATGCGAGACGTTAATGATTATCTAATGGATTTATTATTCAAACCTCTCCTCTCTATTTTACAGACCAACAGATCATCTAAACCCATTGTGAGCGTTAAGCAGAATTGCTAATTCCCAATATCTCCTACAGTGACCAGCATCTCTAACCAATCTTGTCCTTATGTGACTCAAATTTTAGCCTAGATAAAGTATTTCTGTTCATGTTTTCAGCTAGCTAGACCAATTCTTGCTGGTCTGGTAGTTACTCCAGCAAGCTTTACAATGACTCAAGTAAACCCTATCTTTACATGATGCTTCATGCTCCTTTGTAAAACTTCATCAATCTCAGCCTTACTTGTGCTTAGGTCTTAATCACATACTCACTTAGCGTGATCCTTGTTTTCACCTCCTGCTTATGTTGCCCTCCTCCATTGTGTTTTTACTATTTGCCTCCTAAGATGAGGTCAACAAAACCAAGGGCAGTAACATAAGAGTACAAGCACTGTGTGTAACTTTAACACACATTAAAGCTTTCTCTTACCAGTTACTTCTGTGCAGATAAAAATATTTTTACCTGTTCTATTGAATATTTTACCTGTTCTATTCTACCTCTATATTGAGGTCTATTTATTTTTATATTTAAATAAAAATACTGTCTGATGCATATGAAGCAAAAAATAGGTATGTTCTGCTTTCACTTTTCTGGGGGAAAAAAAAAAAGAAAAAAAAAAAAAGAAAAAAGAAAAAAAGTTTTAAAATGCTTAGGGGACTTATTTACGAGGGAAATGCTCCTCTAACCTAGTTAATGACTGAGTTAGGTGGGAGGGGGTTATGGGAGCATTGTCCCAGAGCCAGCAAGTGGTAGGCAAATTAATTGGTTGGTGGTTAGGGGAAAGTAAAAGACTTTTAGGACTGGTTAAAACAGAATGAATTGTTGTATACTGCTCACTGTTGGCTATACATGAGTGCATGAATCTATTGCACTCATTCCTATGATCTTCAAAGTAAGTGTTCAGAAGACTCTAAATGACAGGTGTATATTGTTAATTTTATCATCTTATTTCAAGGTTATCGAATATAGAAGGCTGTCAAGAATAGCTTATCTGAATTGAGCAATAAGCAGAAACACAGGAAAAAATATTCATACATATTTACAGTTCATACCTTTAGAAACTATTTAAAAATCTATCAGAAAGACATATACAGTTTACTTCATTTCCTTCCTGTTTTTATTTGTGATTCTTTTTACATATATAAAGAGTTCTAGCTGCAAAACCAAAACAACATACTTTTCAATTGCACTTAAAATAATACCTTTTAATAAGTTGGCCCATTAACAGTCAGCTAATTTAAAGTACTAGATTTACTCAAATTTTCAAAAATGTCTCACGTTGTTACACAGATACATGTTGCTTTTTCAAATCTTCTTGGCACTCAGTTAAACATTCTTAGATATTTTCATGATCAAATGGGAGATCCTTTCCTCTAACATGTATCAAGACAAGAAGACTGTGTAGTTTTAATTATTCTTTAATTGACGGCTATCACAACTTTTAATGAATCTTCTGCTCATAAAGGATGTAATATTATTGCCTGGCTAAGTCATTATCTAGAAACTGTGCAGATTGTTGGTCAGACAGTTATGATAGTTGATACAATCCCTCTGTAGATAATGCAACATTTGAACATACTTTAGTGACTGTGCTGGGTTGGCCTTGGCCAGTAACTAGGCATCCATGCAGCCACTTGCTTACACCCTAAGGAAGGATGGGGCAAGAATCAGAGGGGCCAAACTGAGAAAAACTCTCCCATCTCCTCTGCCCAAGTGGTGCAGGGAAACAGAGACTGGGGGCTGTGGTCAGTCCCTGACGCTTTGTCTCCGTGCTCCCTCACGGTCCCTCTCTGCCCCTGCTCCCCGTGGGGTCCCTCCCACGGGATGCCGTCCTTCCCCAACTGAGCCTGCGGGGGCTCAGCAGCTCTTCAAGCACTGCTCCAACATGAGTCCATACCACGGGGTCCGTCCATCCCCAGGAGCAAACTGCTCCAGCACGGGTCCCCCACGGGCGGCAGCTCCCCCCAGACCCCTGCTCCTGCATGGGCTCCTCTCCACGGGCTGCAGCTCTGGCCCGGGGCCTGCTCCTGCGGGGGCTCTCCATGGGCCGCAGCCTCCTCCAGGCCACATCCACCTGCTCCACCGGGGGCTCCTCCACGGGCTGCAGCGTGGAGATCTGCTCCATGTGGGACCCATGGGCTGCAGGGGGACAGCCTGCTCCACCAGGGGCCTCTCCACAGGCCGCAGGGGAACTGCTGCTGTGTGCCTGGAGCACCTCCTGCCCTCCTGCTGCACTCACCTGGGGGCTGCAGGGCTGCTGCTCACTTGTTTCTGACTCCTCTCTCCCAGCTGCTGTAGCATAGCAGGATTTTTTTCCCCATTCTTCAATCTGCTCTCCCAGAGCCCAACCAGCATCACTCATGTCCCAGCTCTGGCCAGCAGCGGGTCCCTTTTGGAGCAGCTGGAGCTGGCTCCTCTGTGACATGGGGCAGCTGCTGGGCTCTGCTCACAGAGGCCACCCCTGCAGTTTCCTTCCCCCCTGGCCAAAACCTTGCCAGGTAAGCCTAAGACAAACAACGTCCAGAAATGTGTTCCTTTGAGAAACATTCTAACTGCCCAGCAACTTTTCAAAGTAGAGTAGAAAACCTGGATTTGTTTATATATTGACCTTAGGGAAACTATCATAAACTGATAAATTTGTTTTCTACTACAATTAAGTAACATACGTATGCTTTGCAGTAGTGCTTACTGCTAAATATGCACAAACAACCACATTCTTATAACTTCAGAATCCTTCTTAACACAGAATCACAGAATCACCTAGGTTGGAAGAGGCCTCCAAGATCACCGAGTCCAACCTCTGACCTAACACTAACAGTCCCCACTAAACCATATCCCTAAGCTCTACATCTAAACGTCTTTTAAAGACCTCCAGGCATGGTGACTCAACCACTTCCCTGGCAGCGTATTCCAGTGACCAACAACCCTTTCAGTAAAGAAGTTCTTCCTAACATCCAACCTAAACCTCCCCTGGCGCAATTTTAGCCCATTCCCCCTCGTCCTGTCACCAGGCACGTGGGAGAACAGACCAACCCCCACCTCGCTACAGCCTCCTTTAAGGTATCTGTAGAGTGCGATAAGGTCACCCCTGAGCCTCCTCTTCTCCAGGCTGAACAGTCCCAGCTCCCTCAGCCGCTCCTCGTAAGACTTGTTCTCCAGACCCCTCACCAGCTTCGTTGCCCTTCTCTGGACTCGCTCGAGCACCTCCATGTCCTTCTTGTAGTGAGGGACCCAAAACTGAACACAGTACTCGAGGTGTAGCCTCACCAGAGCTGATTATAGGGGGACAATCGCTTCCCTAGACCTGCTGGCCACACTGTTTCTTATGCAAGCCAGGATGCTGTTGGCCTTATTCTGTCTGATAAATTACTGGGCTGGCACTGTTTACCTGTGAAACTGTTGTTTAGGAAGGCAAAGACTATACTTGGCACTAGGGTACTATACTAATATAAAGAAAATCCTTTTGTGCTGTCGAAGTTGATCTTGTACATAGTGTCTCTATTTTAAATCCTTTTGACTATACTTGGTAAGAACCATCTACTTGCCTTTCATGAACTAATTTGTTAATATAGTTATGGCATTACTATTCAAGCACTAGTTAGGTGATTGTTTCAATTTATATCTTTTTTACCATTGGTTATGCTTAATAAAACTGAAATTAAGTTAAAAAAAAAAATCTTGTTTAGAATTTCGAGTGATTGCAGGGCAAAATCTGCATAGCTCTTGTATATTCTAGTGGATACACAGACACCATCTGTTGAGAATGGTAGCCATATGGTGAACTATTTATAGAAAATGTTTATATTCATTGTGTTGTTGATTATCTAGATATCCAGAAAATGCTCTTTTAAAATCCAGTTTATCAACACATGGAAAAATGTATTATGTAGTTTTGAAATTGAAAAGGATGTCAGCAAACTGCATGCACTTTGTTGCTTGTGAAGGATTTTTATGCAACTGTACACAAGCCCAAGGCTGAGAAATGAAGATACCATACACATGAAAAGGTAGCAAGTTCTTTGACAATTTTCTTTGTAGTAGAAACAAATGGTGGAAGAGGAGTTACTGGCATGATGCCAAGATACAGGCCATATCTGCATGGCAGAGCATGCCAGTGTTATGTCTAGTGTGCTTTTGCATGTGTTAGTCAAGCCTTCTTCTAAACTGCAGATGCTCCTAGACCCTTTGTATCCACACTGCCAGATATTGGAAATCAATATTGTTGTTAAAGCTACATGTCAACTATTAATGATGTGTTGGTGAAGAACTGTGATGCCATTAATACTGCAGTAATTACCACCTGCTTCGTGAGACTATAATGGATGCCCTTATGATGGATATGTGAACAGACTTTCTAATATTCATGGGAGGCTAGCAAATATGGTATCCCACTGTTACCGAATCAAAAGAAACAGGTGAAAGGTGTTAATCCATTGCTGTGCATCTCTTGGTTGGCCACAGAGTAAGGTTTAAATCCTGGTGCTGGATTGAAAAAGGAGGAAAAAAAGAGTTCCTTGGATTTTCGGATAGGCAAGGACTCTTTTCCATAAATAAGCTGGTCAATGAGAAGTTGTATGTCAGATCCATCAACACAAGAATTATCCTTCTTCTGCTTATCTTCTCCTAATATGACTGATGAAACTACACTCTGATCTCAAAGGATCTGTCAAAAACAGCTTAGTTCCCTGCCTGGCAGTTTTAAAGTATTGGCGTCAGAATGTATATTGCTAAGCAAAAGGAAGGATGATACTCTGTAAATACTATCTGAATGCCACTTCAGCCACTATTATGGATACAACTTTAGCACAAATTGCACAGGAAAGTGAGGTGAAAGGTGAGACTTCCCATATGTAGTATGTTTCAGACTTTTCTGGTTGTTAGCAGTCTATCTCTCCTGCAGACATGTTGATGAATCCTACGAATAAAATAATATTCTCCAACAAGTGATGCTAAAAAGGAAAGGACTGATATATCCCAGGTAATGTGAGCTCCGTTTTAATACTTGGAAATTCTTTATGGTGAGGCTTTACATGGGATGTGGAAGTATGTACTTAGCAGCTGTTTCTGAAGTAACAGCTATAAAATTGCTTCAATAAGGTTTTGTTCTAACTTGATGCTTTCAGTTGCTCAAAATCTGCCTACAGAAGAAGAAGAAGGAAAAAAAGATATTGGCTATGTTTGCATTAAAAAGTATAGAAAGCATTGCCTTCTGGCCTGTGACTGGAAAGGCATTTTGCTAGTGTTGTCCCACTGTATCTTGCTTTCCCCATTAAAATTAGGTAGTATTTGTCCATGCTTGTATGTTCTTTGGTATGTTTTGATGGAAAACATAAGTAAATGTAACACATTAATAGTAATAATGCATATATGCATTTAGTGTTAGAATTCATGTTTCATCAGTTTCTTTTAAAGTGTACATCTTTTCTTTATAACTAGATATTTTTGTATACTGCAATCACAAATGATTATTTGGAAGTGTGACACTGACGTTTTGTGCCACTATCTAATTAACCTGGTGACTGGCATCCCATGACCTGGCTGACTTTTCTTAAAAATAGATGCATCCTTTCATCTGCAAACAATTTGCCTTCCTTTCAACTCTGTCTTGCATCCTGTTGCTAAGTAAGGATTGATTCTTAAGTGGAGAAAATCACGTTTGACATCTTATCTATTCTTGTTTCTTTTTCTGAGTCTTTCTGATCCAAGTTTTCACTCTTAATAGATACACAGTAATCATGTCTACAAAAGCTCTAAATGCATATTAATGCACTCTGCGTACTGATTACCCTAACTATACATGCTACTAAGCTACTCAATTCATCTATAGGCTTTCTCACTTTACCTAGAAAGGAAGAAGCTACAAGAAAGAAGCCAACAAACTAAAAGTCTGTTTTGCCCACCAACCCATTGTTTCTTTCTTCTGCTCCTGTTGGATCAGGGATTTTCAGCAAGGTGCTAGTAATACAGAATAATTTGTTTTCCATAGAGGGAATCTCAATTTCTTTGCAAGCTGTAATGAATTGAGGCATGTAAATCCCCTGAATGGTGGATGGGGATGTAGTAATATCAAAGTTAAACAGATGGAAAATGTACTTCTGCAGTTACCTTTTAAGTTTTCTTCAACATTGCAAAATTAGTCCGTAGCAAATCCAAGAGTAGAAACTAGCTCTTGTAAGTAAATTTTAAGATGCAAAAGCTAAAAAAGCAACAGTTCCAGTTGGCAACAAAGGGCAGGTGTCTCACCTTTACTTATCTAAGCAATTTCTTGTAAGTATAATTTGAATTACCTTGCAGTCTTCTTAGGAAGTGGCAGGCTGGTTAGTTTGCTGAAGGAGTTGGGGAACAAATGTTGCTTTCTCTTGACCTTGAGACATTTGCTGTTCATACTACGAATCAACTAGCAAGGACTGGTAGGTGCTACTGCGATGACAGACTTCTCATAGTTATAACTTCTCCTTCTCTACATTCTACCCTCTCTCCCAGAGCAACAGCTTTCCCACAGTTTTTTAGCTTTCTCATATGGCCTTGCTGGATGCACTTCCATTATCCTCCCTGGCTTACCCTGGTTAAAGAGCTCACTGCTTAAGAAAGGATGAGAAGTCACAAAGATCCAATTGCCTCTCCTCCAGGACCAGCTGACAAAGCAAATCTTCCCCAGAAAGTTTTTTGATCATGATGCAATTAAATATGGGAGAGTTGGGCAACTTCATATGTGCTATTAATAGGCACTGTGTCTTGTGTAGTCACCTTAAAACCTGCATAGGCAGTGTGATTTGGGGCTTTGTGAACTGACATGATGACTGATGGTCTGGCCCAGAAAAACTGGTGGCGGGTGGTGGTGGTGGTGGTGTTTTGTTTTTTTATTTGTTTGTTTTTCCACTATAAACATCTTTCTGAGATCTAACAAAAAATTAGTCTATGTAAAGATTGGGAAACCATTATGCATCCTGCATCACGTAGCATAGAGGGAATTCAGAATTGCCATTCTAATAGTTGACACTGGAAAATGTCATTGAAGAAAGCTTTTTTATGTTAGTCTTTAGATTGACAGGTTATGACAAAACTGCATTCATGTTGCTTGAATACATCTTTTGTCTAGTTTTACATGCTTTTTGACTTGTCTAGAAAATGACATATTGAGGTTTTCATTAGTCTTAACCAGGTGTGATTTTCTTTATAGAAGATACCTTGGTAGGACTACAGAGGAAGGCGAATAAACCAGTGAAGCTTAGAAAGGCCATGGCCCTTCTTCGGATGGTAGTGATGAGTTGAAAGACTCATTAATCAGCAACCAAGTCACAGGTGTGATGGCTTTCCTACAAAGTGCCAACAGACTGTGAAAGTCACATCCAACACATGAAACTGTTAAACTAGACACGTCTATAAACATTCTTAAACTTTTTTCTTCCCCTTTTAGTCAAAAAAACACAACCCTGCAAAGTTTTAATTACTGACTTTTAAAATTATTTTAAAAAAAAAAAATCTCTTTTGCAAGGGACACTTTGTTTAAGACAAAAGGAAAAACAGGTACTATTTTAGTTGTTGCTCATTTTATTATAATAAGTTCATTTAAGCACACAGTTTTGATTTGCAATGATAAGTTTATATGGTTGTTGTACATGTTAAATGTGAACAAAAGCTTCAACAGGAAAAATTAATACAGAGAGTTTATGCATATAAACGAAAGACCATTTTCTTAATGATTTTACCAGTCCATTCTTATAGTACAAAAATATCTGGAGCAAAAATTTACTTATTTTGTAGTGCTGTACTGTAGACAGAACGTCCTAAAATGTTTAGAGGATAGGATTTAGAATCTCTTTAATCAACTAGGCCTGGATTTTTCACCTGCACTAATGGGAGAAAAACATAATAAGAGGCTAAAGAATTAAATCTCTGTACACTTTTTCCACACCATTCTTCCTTAAACTCTGTGGATCCCCTGGAATCAAGGAAAGTCAAATAAAAGGTCTTATTGCGCCCCATTAATTTTTCTCCCCTAGATTATCCTTAAATTGAAATACTCCCTGTAGATAAAAATTAATTTTATTCTGTCAAAGAGCAATAAATACGAATTTGCTTGGATTTGCTAATTCTGTGGTCTCCCTAATTCAATTTTTTTTCCAAATATGGATGCTCAGGATAATAAAAATATTTCTTTGCAATCTGAAGTAGATGAGAAGTGTCCCACCTTCCACCTTTAAAAAAGAAAAAAAAAAATCTGGTCTTGAATTTCATATGTGAAATTACCTTTACTTTGCAGTCCATGTTCTCCACTTCTTATGTCTGGATCAGCAGTTGCAAAGTGATTTTGGTCTAATTCCATTTAAATCAATGGAACTGATTACAAGTGTAATGCTTGCAGGTTCAGCAACAGCACAATGCACACAAAAGACAAAACAATGGTGCTGCATGTACTGTTGAAGTAATAAGTATCATAATAGTGGTATATCAAAATCATATCTGTTTTGTCTTTACAAGGCTCTGTAAACAGATCTTAGGCTGTATCTCTCTTTAAGATATATCTGTAAAATCTTATTTGATTACTCAACACAGTGCTGCTCTGTGTTATTGGAGAGCTTGTTAAACTATGTAATACTGTCATGTCACGTCACCCATTTTAGAAAGAGCTATTGTAATTTCATTCTAATGGTAGCATATTTTAAAACAGATTTTGCTGTTGGGACCAGGGATTTTTTTTATTTTTTTTTTCAATTTTGACCAAAGATTATTCCTGTATTTGTGCCCATTAACTTCCCATTGTTGCTTTAACTCGGTAATTAAACACCCCCTCAAAAAACACCCTTCAGAATAATACAGAAATGATCCCTTTAACTGTATTAATAAAGACAGTGACAGCTGATTTTAAATGCAACCAAACTCTTCCCACTAAAGTGTTAATGAAATTAGCAATAAAAAAGTATAATGATTTCTCTTGGGATAATTACATGGGTAATTTAACAGCACATTTGGATAAAAACTGAAAGCATTTGTATGATATATAGTTAAACCTCACTAAATGGTATATAGAAAATCAAAAGCTTTCTTATTGTCTTTCAAGTACAAAAGAAATCTTTAAAAATGTTAAGTAGTAGCACCTCTTAAAAAGTAAGTTTTCTTTCATTTTCCTCATGTTTTGAACATCACATTATTTATTGTTTCATATGGAATGACTGTCAGATCATTCTATAGAAATAGCATTTAATGCACTTAGTCTCAGAATAAAATGCATAAAGCCAATTGGCTGTTTTGTTGCATAGCTCATGGTGGATAAATGGGTGTTGTGTAAAAAAAATGGATGCAGTATTTTCAGAATTTTAGCAATAAACAGGAACA
The DNA here is from genome assembly GCA_011074415.1 of Stictonetta naevosa. Lineage (NCBI taxonomy): Eukaryota > Metazoa > Chordata > Aves > Anseriformes > Anatidae > Stictonetta > Stictonetta naevosa. Next base: position 67,591,656 of record CM021729.1, on the reverse strand, counting down.
GCATTTGAATGCTAAATATAAGACTTTGGAAAAGAAATATGTGGCAATATTGTGTCTGAAAAGAAAGAAGCCACAATTTCTCATGTGAGATGATTTTTTTTTTTTTTCATTAATATAGAAATACAATATTCAAGATCTTTCTTGATCTTGGTTTTCAGATGATGTGATTGCCCCATGTGCAGAAGTCAAACTAATCTTGTAGATGTTCTTTAGTTCCTATTTCTTTGTGAGAAAAGGGATTCTTCTCTGGGATGTCTCTGCTGCACCTACTGCAACTCACAGATGGAAAGTAGTTCTCTAGAAGGCCAGACCCAGTTTATTTACTGATTTTGTGAGGTCACAGTCAGCACCTTAAGCTCATCTGAAGACCAAGGCGCTTTTGTGGTAATCACAGATTGTCTGATAAGCATATACTCAGTTCATTAGGTGAACTGATGCTTGCTCGAGTGTCCATTTTCTAGTTGTTTTATATTATAGCCACGAGCTGGAATGTGTTCATCAGCTCACTTTCTCCGCAACACCCAAATGGGGTTTCAGAGAAACAAGCGGAAGCTCCCTATACAGAATAAGTCATAAATATGACTCAGGCTAAGAACAGCCTCATTATTTTTAGACCCAGCCCCATCTACACACAACATTAGTTGAAGCATCGATCTACATTAAAAAAAAAAAAAAAAAAAAAACGAGCAAAAGATGCAAGATAATACATATTTCAAATATAAATAGCCAGTGCCAACAGAAAATCTGTCTCTCCTCTTAAGGACTTAAGTCCTCTTAAGGACTTAATATAGGTGACAGATGCAGCAGTAATTCCCCTGGACATTTGTTTCCTATGTGTCATAAACAGATCATTGACCTATTTCTGTGTAAACTTCAAACCTAAATTGTCATGGATCAAGGTGACCTATGACATTAAGACATTTTGAAGCTTGGCTCAAAGATCATTGTCCAATACTGTGCCCAAACCAGAATGACTTAATACTAACTAGTCTCAGCCATCTTCAGGCCATAACTTTCTGAACAAGAAAAAATCGATGACAATCAGTTGGAGAAGGGTACCTATTCCTTTTTTCTTACCAACCACAAAAAGCAGTGGGCCTAGAACATGATTTTTGTGACTATTTTCATAGTTCTAGTGTTTTCACTGTTGTTAAACATTTCTAACAGAAAATTAACAGATTATGAGGTGCTTATTCCCTCAAGACCATGCCTTAATTTAATTTTCAGCAGTGTAAAGGAATTGCTCTAATGCTTTTAGAAATATAAACATTCTCAAGTTGTTTACTTTATTGATTCTTAGATCAGTGACGACTGAGTTACTTTCTATTCTCCTAAACTATTCTCCTTATGCCGTGATCTTTTAAGTCTTTTATCAATATAATTCTTTTTGCAAGTGGTTTCCAAGCCCTATTTTAAAAAATAAATACATTTCTTATTCTTAAAAAGAAAAAAGCAAAGAAAAAAAAAAACTACAACAACAACAAAAAACTATTAGTCTCTTTATCTCTAAGAATTATGTTAGACTCACAGAATCATAGAATACTGTGAGCTGCATATTCTGTAATACTTTATGATAACAAGGGTCATCAAGTCCAACTCCTGGCTCCTCACAGCACCACAAAAAAATCAAACCCTATGTCTGAGAGCATTGTCCAAGCTTTTCCAAAACTCTGGCAGGCTTGGTGCCATGACCACATATCTGGGCAGCCTGTCCCAGTGCCCGACCACCTCTGGGTGCAGAACCTTTCCCTAACCCCCAGCCTGACCCTCCCCTGTCCCAGCTCCATGCCGTCCCCTCGGGTCCTGTCGCTGTCCCCAGAGAGCAGAGCTCAGCGCCTGCCCCTCCGCTCCCCTCGTGAGGGAGCTGCAGGCCGCCATGAGGCCTCCCCTCGGCCTGCTCTGCTCTGGGCTGGACAAACCAAGGCACCTCAGCTGGTCCTCATACGTCTTGCCCTCCAGACCCTTCACCATCTTTGTTGCCCTCCTTTGGACACTCTCGGATAGTTTTATGCCCTTCTTATCTTGTGGCGACCAAAACTGCACACAGTACTTGAGGTGAGGCCACACCAGTGCAGAGCAGAGAGGGACAGTTCTTTCCCTCAACCAGCTGGCAGTGCTGTGCCTGATGCACCCCAGGATATGGTTGGCCCTTTTGGCTCGGCACACTGTTAACTCATGTTCAACTTGCTGTCAACAAGAACTGCCAAATCTCTTCCTGTAGAGCTGCTCTCCAGCCTCTCATCCCCAAGTCTATGCAAGTATCTGGGATTGCTCCATCCCAGGTGCAAAATCCAGCCCTTGCCCTTATTAAACTTCATATTGCTGGTGACTGTCCAGCACTCTAATTCGTAAAGATCTCTCTGCAAGGCCTCTCTACTCTCAGGGGAATCAACAGGTCATCCTAACTTAGTAGGATCCTCAAACTTAGTGTGCATTTGAGTCCTGCATCCAAGTCATTTAGAAAAATGTTGCAGTGAACTGGCCCCCAAAACGGAGTCCTGGGGATCCCCACTAATGACCGACCACCAGCCTGATGTAACCCTATTTGCTGTAACCCTTTGAGACTGACCCATTAGCCAACTTCTCACCCATTCTATTGGGTACTTGTCAGGCTGTATGTTGGACATTTTGTCCAGAAGGATACTGTGAGGTGAGTGCTGAAAGCTTTGCTGAAATCCAAAGAGATCACATCTACTGTCTTCCCTTGGTCAACTAGATATGTAATCTTGTCATAAAAGGTAATTAAGCTAGTTAAGTAGGATTTTCCCTTAGGAATCCCAGCTGGCTATGACCAATGACTGTGTTGTCAAGTCCAGCCTTTCAAGGGAAAAGACAGCCTGCATGAAATTATCTATCAACCTGTGCGGTTGCTTCTTGAAAACCTATAGTGGGATTTGACCACATCTCTGGTGAGGTTGTTCCAGTGACTGATCTGTGTTAAAAATTTCTTACGTATATGAAGATGAAACCTCACCTGGTGCAACCTTTGACCCCTTGTCTTCTCCATATGGCTGCTTGTGAAGAGAGAACCTCTGTCCTCTTTGTAGGTGCCCTGTAAGTATGTGAATAATGTGATGAGGTGTCCCCTGAGCCTTCTCTTCCCCAGGATGAAAAGACCTAACTCCTTCAGTCCTTCAGACAAATTCTGCAGTCCTTTGTTCAAATTCATGGGCCTCCTCTGGACCCCCTCCAACCCCAAACTGGGGTTGGAGCCAGTCACATGGATCCTAGTGTCTTCTGACAATATAGGCTTTTGATGGTATCCACTTTCACCTACTGATATTAAGACTGATATATTTTTTTCCTCTTGCAGCGTGTGTAATTGCATGAAAGTACAATACCCATTGCTAGTTCTCATCTCCTTAAATTTTAATTTCAGCTTCTTATATGTAATTAAATTAGATTATCAAAAACTTGAGTGCACCCTCAGTAAGTTTGCAGATGACACCAAGTTAGGTGCGTGTGTCGATCTGCTCGAGGGTAGGAAGGCTCTGCAGGAGGATCTGGATAGGCTGCACCGTTGGGCTGAGGTCAACTGCATGAAGTTCAACAAGGCCAAGTGCCGGGTCCTGCACCTGGGGCGCAATAACCCCAAGCAGAGCTACAGGCTGGGAGATGTGTGGTTGGAAGCTGCCTGGCAGAGAAGGACCTGGGAGTGATGGTTGATTGTCGGCTGAATATGAGCCAGCAGTGTGCTCAGGTGGCCAAGAAGGCCAACAGCATCCTGGCCTGTATAAGAAACAGTGTGACCAGCAGGGCTAGGGAGGTGATCGTCCCCCTGTACTCGGCTCTGGTGAGGCCGCACCTCGAGTACTGTGTTCAGTTTTGGGCCCCTCGCTATAAGAAGGACATGGAGGTGCTCGAGCGAGTCCAGAGAAGGGTGACGAAGCTGGTGAGGGGCCTGGAGAACAAGTCTTACGAGGAGCGGCTGAGGGAGCTGGGGTTGTTCAGCCTGGAGAAGAGGAGGCTCAGGGGCGACCTTATCGCTCTCTACAGGTACCTCAAAGGAGGCTGTAGCGAGGTGGGGGTTGGTCTGTTCTCCCACGTGCCTGGTGACAGGACGAGGGGGAATGGGCTTAAGTTGTGCCAGGGGAGTTTTAGGTTGGATCTTAGGAAGAACTTCTTTACCGAAAGGGTTGTTAGACATTGGAACGGGCTGCCCAGGGAAGTGGTGGAGTCACCATCCCTGGAGGTCTTTAAAAGATGTTTGGATGTAGAGCTTAGGGATATGGTTTAGTGGGGACTGTTAGTGTTAGGTCAGAGGTTGGACTCGATGATCTTGAGGTCTCTTCCAACCTAGAAATTCTGTGATTCTGTGTAACTTTTCCTGTTCATTCTGTACAGCTGATTCTTCCACAAAATAATCCCTGAAAGTGTTGATATTTTATTTGCAGACTTTTTACCAGAATATTATTGGACCATTTTACATGAAAATACCTAAAATCATTCTAAGTAGCATCCTTGTAGATTTTATTTCTTCCTCAATCCGAGCCTTTTATACCTTTAGTATCCTTCTTGATAAGTCTGGATTTGTCATGATAGCCCTAGGAATGTGTGCATGTATTCTAAAAGTCTAGAATGTCTGTCCATACAGCTTTAACAAGAGTGGTTTTGCTTGTGAAATTTATTAGTTTTATCACTCTGTGTTCATCTTTGCAGTATCTTTTTCAGTCCATTTTATGTAGTGTATATATATGTGAGTATTCCACCTCCCATCAATATGCATGATTCCATTATGATTCTTCAGTATTTTTAGTATCAATGGAGTCTCTTTTTTTCTTATCTGAGTATGTATAGTTGTTTGTTGAACATGGAGAGCTGGCTGAGTTGGTTTTCAGTTCTATTTTTACATTAATCCTGAATTTTACATTGCTGAATCTACAGTCCCTGCCATCCCTAAATGTATTTTTCTTCTTTTTGTGTTAACAATCTCATGTACAGTGATTCGGAGAGAATTTTTTTCTTTTTTTTTTTTGTAATGGCCTTTTCATGACATTTTCTACTGTCTTTTGTTAACTTTGTCAAATTTATTTTTTCACTTTAATCTGCCTTTGCTGTCACAGGCAGAATTTTCCTACATGGGAATTAATGAATGATTAATCCTTTTATTCCATACTAAAACACAATCCTGAAACAGCTTATTCACATCCTTAATCTAATGAGTTGTCTCTGTGAATTCAATACAATAACTTGAATTCAACATGTTAATCTAGATTGCATGTTTGCAGTTCTGGGACTTGAAGAGGAGACTACTTAGAATTAGCAGGTTTTTTGGCCATCTAATCATCTTGTGGTTGCCTTTCTGTCATCTGCAAACAACTGTTTGCCTGTGCCACAGTATTTGGTCTGTATGTTGTCCACATAAGTACACTAAAAATAGATGTTGCAGTAATTTTAATTCAAAATTGAATGATAGCTTCTGTGGGGTCTACTGGATGTTTTGAGTGTTCAGTGCTCTTCTGTTCTGTAAAATAAGTGAGTTATATAGTGAATTATATCATTAGACTATCCATTAATCTAGTCAGTCCCATGCACAGTTCTGAGATATGATTTCTTCAAACTGATTCAGTTATAATTTATTAGACATTATTCTTCAATGTCAGCAACACATGCTACATATCTGTTCATGTGAGGACTAACATATGCCCATACAAGATTCTTCTTTGTTACAAGTTCCAGAACAGCAAAGCGTTAAAGGGGCTATTTGCCATGAGTAAATATGAAAGTAAATGTTCTATTGACTTTTAAAAATAAAAAACACAGCACATTTAATATTACTCATTTAATCTTTTGGTTACTATATCATCTGTTGTTCTGGAATGCTAATTATTAGAACAAGTGAAAATTTGAGTTTAAACAGCATATTAGTTCTTCCCAGTGGACTAAGAATTAGTAGAGGTTTCATATAGTGGATGTCAAATACTCCTGTGGTTAATGTAAGGAAGGAATTAGAATGATTTTTTCCTACTGCACTGAAAAAACTTGGGAAAAGGGATGAAGAATTGAAGCTCATTCTTCTGTTGCTTAAAATACTGTTTATTGCAATGATAAACAACCGACTGAAACATGTAGAACAAGCTTTGGTATAGCTATCTTAATTTTAAAAGAAATGGGGTGTTACAGAGAGTGTACACCCTGTGAACTGGTTATGTTTTTCTTTAATGACATTTTCTCAGCATCAGATAAAAACATAAAAATGCAGCTTTTTTATCTTCTGTAGCAAACTTGTCAAGTTCTCAGTGGCATCTTTTAATTGTGAAATCCAAAGGTATGCTTCAACTCTCCTATGTTAAGCATTTATATCTAGATCTTTGGAAGCTTATTTTTCTCTATAGTTTTAAATGTGTGGGAGCATTTGATCGGTATCCTTTTTATATTCAAAATGAGCCAGCTTCTGTCTCAAAAGTGTCTTATTGTCATGATGTCACTGCATCTCAAGATTTGTGACCTTTTGCTCCATATGGATTCATGGTAGACCACGTTGTGTTTTTGCAGACTAGATTGCTTTTGTCCCCCCGCTAGGGGGTATCAAAGCCTTTTGGACTAAAGTTTTACATACTAGTAAGTTTGCAAATAAATAGATAAATGAAATAAAAATAATATACTAAAATAACCCAACAACAACTGAAAGCACCCCAAAATGAAACAAACCTAAAGTTTATGTATAATAAGGACCGCCAGATGTCGCAAAGGCATCATTGATGAACTGTTTTTTTATCCAAAATGTGGCACTTATATGAGGAATAGTAGTATTGTGTTTGAGAGTTGCAGAGGCCATAACAGGTCAGTGAAATGTCCTTCAAACATTTGATTTTTACATTTGAGAGTAGGCCAAGATGAAAAGATAACCACATATCTGACATTGACGTTACTACCATTTAGACAACCGATGCAATTGCCTTAGTGAGTGGGATCAATCAGACCTTTATTACTTTGAAAACCACATAAAAGATTTAGTGTTGTTTTTTTTTTTCTTTAAAAATGAAGGTTCTGAACCTCATCAGATCACCAACTTCTAAATGTAAAATTATTAAAATATGTATATAAATTTTTATTTTCTCCCTATTCTTTTAAAAGTTGAATACTACAGGAAACATTAAAAAGAATAACAAGGAGTCTTGAAAGAATTTAAGCTGAGTTGAACAGTATGCATAAATTGGCAGTTTAACAAGTAGAACTTGGAAACAAGCATTTGATGATTGATTTTTTATTGAGACAGAATGAGAATGATAGTGGATAAAGTGATTTTCCTTATTGAGAGAAAATATAGTGTTTTTCAACATGTCGTCAGTATGAATGGAAGCCCTGTCAAAAAAACTGAGCAACACATAATATCTTTTAAAAGGTAAATTAACATAAGTATATCACTTAGTTTATGGATCAAATTTTACACTTGTCAGTTTTATTCATAATGTCATAAAGTTTATATTGTAAAGATAGTGTTATTACCTTTGTTATGTCCTGGAAAAGCCTAATATTAACTGAGTTCATTGTGGAATTTAAAGTATATTCAGCTAAAGAAATGCCAGTGCAGAAAATTAAGTCCAAAATATGTATTCATGTGCAGATCTTAGTCAAATCCCTAGTAATTTTAAGTACTTGAAATACATTATTCAACAAGTAACCTGCTGTATGTTTGCGTTTAATGGGCTCTGCCTGAGTATACAGAAGCTGTCAAGATAAAATATGGAACATGCATCATTCTAATTCAATTATGATTCTTCTTAAAAAATAAAATAAATGTGTGTCCATGTGGGTTAATGTTGTACGTGGAAATGTGCAGTCTTTATTGCTATGATTGGATTTGAATTTGTTTTGTATGATTCTTGATAATTTCTCTGTTGCTCAGGTATATGTATATACATGCCACATACACAACATAAAAATATAAAAAATATTTTTAATCAAATGTTGAAGATGTTCAAAATGTTAATTGAATTTACACTGAATGCACGTATGTATTTGCACATACAGGCATTTGTGCTTCCCCGTGTTGAACATTTAAAAAAAAAGAAAAAAGTGATATGGTTATGCATATACGTACGTGCCTAATTGTTATTAAGGAGGTTAAATAGGCCCTGGATGTTCTTCTAGCTCCAAATATAATGCTTGTGGAGAACTGATGTGTGGAAGCAAGCACACCTTCGTCTCTAATTATGATTTCCTTGACATTTGTTTGTATAATTGCGATGACTGTAGAGTTCTTAACTTAATAGGCAGGATGGAGTTGTGTAATATTCCACAGACTAAATTCTTTAACTCCATCTTTGAAATCTTCACATAACAGTTGTGGGGTTTTTTTTTGGTCATGGGTTTATAAATGGAGATGGATTTTTATATACACGTTTGTGTACTATGCTTATGAGTTACACACATATGGAATACTTTGTGTTTTGTTCTAAGACTTTATGTATATTTAACCTTTAATTTAACTAGCAGGTTGTAAGATTTCCATAAAAAATAGATGAGCTTTGAACTCAGTGAATGTTATTGGTGTAGCACAATCAATCATTTCTAAAGGTTAATGGTGTTAAAAACAATGAGAACATATGTCTTATTTTTAATACTGTTATATTAGTAAAATTATTTAGCACAGATAAGGAATTTGTATCCTGTCCTTTGTGTTAAATTGGGATTTACAGTTTTGAATAGCAGATTATGGATTTTATTATCAAAGTTGAAGAAAGAAAAAGACAAATAAGTATTTATATAAACTTTCTTACTATGAATAAGATAATTGGTGATATGCTAGCTATGGCATCTCTCTAGAGCTAAATTAATCTGGAAAGTATTGCAATCTTTTTGAAATGTTTTTACTTTTCTCTGTCCTGTTCTGCTATCTTTTAATAAAATATGACTTATATAGGTGTTATCCTAATTGCATCATACACGCGATATCTGAATGAAATAAAAAGTCAGTATTTGAATGACAGTGTGGCGGGGGGCACAGGATTTCAAATGGTAAAAACCTGCTGAGGTAACAAAGACTGAATTTATCCCTATGTTGCATAGCTTCCTGATCATATCTTTAAACCTGATAGTAACAAAGAATATTTATTTGTTGCCAAGCTATTGTAGGATTTATTCCTGAACTCAAATCCCAATTATCAAGAAAATTGCATCCTCTTTATCTCGCAGAAGGGTATACTGCATCATAGCATATTTGGTTATTTGGTACTATAATATTGTTACCTTGCTTGAAACACATGGTCTCTCTTGATATACAAGAAAAAAACTGAATCCATTTCAATAAATTAATAGGGATGAGAATCCCAATCCATCGTTCTTTTCAGAGGTTCACATACATTGTAATGAAATGCATTAGGAGTTTTCTTCACTTGAAATCCAAATGAGACCCATTTTGGCTCACACCCTTGACAGTCTCTTTTATAAGCACTGCTGTCTCCTGTTCATGTGTGGGCTTAGTAAAATGCTTCCTTTGTAAGATGCACAGAGACAATATAATGCCATGAAAGACGAAGGTGTCAAAACACAAAGTTAGAGGCAATCTAATCAATGCCTCCTGATTTAGCCTTTGAAGGCTCTCTTCATTAAAACTCTTTAATTGTGAGGCTTATCTTGAGGTAGAGCTGTTACTTAATATTTTTCAGTGTCATTCTTTGGACAGTCATTTGTACCTTTTAAATGTAATTTCAATATTCATTGTTTAGTAAATTGGATGCCTTGTTAGCAATAGTGGTGGTATGAATGACTTGCATTCAAGTGATTGAAGGTAATAGTGTATAAATGGTTGGTTCTCTCCTCCTGAAGTTTAATGTGTTTTATTTCTCTGTATGTCATTATAAAATATATGTTTTTCATTATGGGTCTTTTTATTTTTATGTATAGGAATGCAGGTTAGAATATTTTAAAATTATGAATAGAAAGACTGCTATCTGAATTTTTTTGAACTTTAAAAATTAATCGCATTAAATACAAACATCATGAACTCTATGTAACTGGTGAAAAATGTGATCTCAGATTATATTATTCTTCACAAAATTCAGAAAAGATACAAGATGAAAAAAATGATGGGATACAGGCCTTTACTTCACAAATGATCGTAAAGTTGGTAGTGGTTTCTAGAAAGCAACTTCTTGAAAGCGGTTGAAAACAAAGTGTGTCTGAAAACACATAATTTGGAAAATGTTTTTTAAAAAAATAGTTACTTTCCTTCTGAAAACTGCCAACATAAAAATAAATGAATGCCTACTATACAAGTCATCTTTTGTTCATGAGCCAGATGTAATATTTTGTTTTTTAAAAAATCCATCTATATGTGTATAGTTTCTGTGTGTGTGTGGTGAATTGTAGTACCATATGTATATGCATGCATGGCATGTATGTTATATATCAGTAAATGCATTTTCATATTATAGTATTTGCTCATAGCCTTATTAAAAATTTGAAAGATTTACTGGAAAATAAAAATTGTGTATTTTTACAATCTCTCATAAAACTACATCTATTTAATATCTGAAATATCTGGGAAGTTAAAACATCTGATGTTTCCATCATAATTATTAATAATAGAAATAATTTTAACATGTAAAAAAAGCAAAAAGACTATAAAATTTATTTGTAGAAGTCCTTGAAAATGGAAAAAGAATTGAGGCAACTTTGACCTGATTTTTAAATGACTAGTGTGGTGAGTACAGCTGCTCTAGCTTAGTAATTATTTGTGATAGGTTGTTTTTGAGTCCCATATGCATAGGAGCTCCAGGCCCAACTACCTCATTTGCTGGCACACAAACTGATTCTTCCAGGTGCTGAAAATTAAATTTTAATATATTATTTAAATATTAAGAGAATTACAGTTTCAGTAATTTTACTGCTACAGCTGGAGTGCAAAGTGTGGCTATGCACTATAGAGGTGGTTGCATAGTCTACCAGAAAGAAAATTCCCATTGGTTTTAAATACTTTCAAGGAAGTAAGTGTTTGATACAAAGATAAGAACATATATTTGTTATACAGTGTGTTTTTAAAATATTGTGAGGCTCTTGACCTATTTATAGAGTAAGATTTTAAAATGTTACATTGCAATTTATGTGAATTTATATTACAACATAAAGACAATTCTAAGAAATATTAATGAAAAACTTAGTTATCCCTCTGCTGAGTAAGGCAACGGTTCCAGAAAGCTGCCAAGCAGATGGTTAACCTAAAGCATGTATTTAATTATGTTGATACGAAGTTAATATATTTTCTGGATTAAAGTTCAAGCATGCGACTTTAGTACATTTAATCACATGCATAAATGCTTTGCTGAATTGGGTATCTCAACCCTATTTCGGGGTTTAAGAAAAGTGTTTGGAGCTAACTGTCTGGTTTACGCCATTTTTTTACCTTGAAAACATTTAGAAAAGCTATCATAAAAAGGTAAGGCAAGTTTTAGGTTATTTATGAAGATATAATTGCACAGAACTGACAATACCATGCAATGAAATATATTTTTAATTTCAAGATTTTTTTTTCTGATTCTTATCCCTTGTATTTCATCATTTCAGCATACTTTTAACTACTCTAGGAATGATCAGCAAGGTTCAGGTTCAAATGTGGATTTAGCAGGCTTATGTACTTCTGATGGGCTTTTGTTTGTTTGTTTGCTTTTGATTTGTTTTCTTTGTTTTCTTTCCTATTTTAAAACATTATTACTGAATGTGAATCTGTTCTGGAAAAAAAACAAAACACTGCTGTTCTACGTGGATTAGCAGCTAATGGGCTAAAAATCTAAGGAAGTTATCTCCCATACCGTAGTTCTGTGGTCTTCTGATAAACATTACAATCCAGAATCTTTTTACTATGATATCAGAGAATTAATTAATTGATTAATTGATTTTCGGTATGCATAAGTAGAAATCAGTGGCTCTTTGGAATAAATTCAGGCTTGTACAATCTTCTGTCATACCCAGTGAACTTTTGTTTTTATTTGCTGACAGCAATCTACACTCAGTGTCATTTAATTTCTTTCCTAACTGCCCAAATTCAGGTTTGAATTTAAGTTCTCCACTGATCACTTTTTGTAAAAAAAAAAAAAAAAAAAAAAAAAAAAATCTGTAAAAGTCTTTCCTTTTTTTTTTTTTTTTTTTTTACTATTTTATATTGATTCATTTTAATAGTGAGTGGATCTTTTATTCCATTGTACCAAGATCATCACCCCAGCTCTTGTCCCAAGTCTACCTCACTAAATCCATTAATGTTTGGATTAGATAATTTTTCTGAAAATAAGATAGGCTGTATAGACTTAGCGCAAGGTCTTGCTTAAGGCAAAAGTTATAGCAACTTTTAAAACACATTCTAATCTTCACAAAATCATTTTGGAAAGAAGTAAATTGACATGCTTTTATCTTAATTATGGAGTTGTATTTCACGATGAGTAGTTCATAGTTCTTATAACAGTAATAATCTTCTACTATTTTTAATATTATGGAATTTCTTCAGTTTGAAATCTCAAGATGGAACTGATTTAAAACAAAACATCAACATAAAATTATACAGATTAAGTCCAGAAAACATAATCGTCACCACATGCCCTATAATGTTATACTAGCTATTAATCTAAATTTCTCCATCTAGCCACTGCCTTACATATTTTTCAAATGCCATCCTGAGTTTAATACATGCTGTTTTTATTTTTACTTTTACTATGATTTAAATATTTTTGTATATGTATATTCAAACTTAGACATGTTTGGTTTACAATAAATATCCTTAATTAATTAAGCATCAGTATTTCTCCTGGTTACATAAAGTCTTCTGTTAATATAGAAAGTCTACTCTTCCATCCTATTTGAAATAACTTTCAAGCATAATGAACTATTGCTGTAAATAGTTAACATAATGTATTTTTGCATAGTTCTTTTGGCTACCATAAGGTATTTCTTCCTCCTGCTGAGAGATTCTTATTCTTGTAAAGCAGGACTACGTGATTCAGATTTACGATATATATATATACAGTCCATATATTCATTAAATAAATTTTGATCTCATGCTGCTATTCAGATGTTGTAATAATATCACTGTTGGATTCTGTACCATGACAAAATAAATTTACCTGATTTCAAGGTTAGACTGTTAAGGGCTGTGATGGTGTTTATAACAAGGCCTGAGGGGATGTGGACCCCTTCGTGTTACCTGATGGGTTATTCCCCGGTGCTGTGATTGGGAAGTCTCACTTGTCTGCACATCTCTCTGGTTGTCTCCAGCCCTTGTGATAGCTCTGATCGCTATCCAATCAGATGGCTATGCCCTGCAATTTGATGAATCCTGCTAAAGAAGATAAAATTTATTACATTTTCTCTCACATGTTGTTAACTATTATTAATGTTTACATTGACTAGAGGTTAGTTGTCTTATTAGGTTCTCTCTTATAAGTGATGCATGGAAAGATAGCTATGTCAACTATTGCCTCATGCTGCTTCATGTTGTGGAAAATACTTTTCTGCTGAGGTAAAGCAAACTCTATTTTATTAAAAATACAGAATCTATATTCAAAACTATCAATAGACTGTGTATTTCTATGTATAGCAGTGAAAAAGATAAAATTCACTATTATAAAAAATATAATGCTAGAAACTTCTCAAACAAGCACCACTTTATTAAATTGAAACAAAGTAATTTATAGTGTCATTTCCATCTCTTTTTAAGTCAATAAAGTAAAAAAATAGCTACATTAGGGATCTGTCTTAAGAACTGAAAATGCGTTATATAAGCAAATGCAGAGCCTAGTTTTGTAATCTCACCATTAGAAGACAGCAGTCTGCTAAAGCAGAATGCTCTGCTCTTAAACAGACTTTCACAATGGCCTAGGACATTGTTTTCCCTTGATTTAAAGGAGCCATTCCCAGACAGAAAGCATGAACCTAATGAAAACAATGACAAAATTTGAATAAGGCCACGATTTACTCTTGGGTGACAAATTTTTACATTTGAAGGATAGTAACAAAATTCTTTAACGCTGTAGTGCACGTTTAAAATGTATGAAATTCCTTGCATGTAACATAAACAAAGGGAAGAGTGACAATTAAGAAATATATGAGCAGTTTTCTCTTACTTGCTTTCTCTTACAGCAGCATCTTAGGAATGTAAATCCATACATAAGTCTTGGACTTAATATGGTGGAAGAGGATTCTTAAATTTTTCTTCTCCGCATTTTTACTCATTCTGTGTGATTATGACCCTGAAACTTCTTAAAACTATCTTCCCCTTACAAGGACTGCAGTTATGGTGTAGATTTCAAGTGAAGTACTTAAAACATAACCTAATTTCTTAGGGAATTGTCAAATTCTAACATTTAACTGATTTTTCCTGAATGCTGAGATATAAGGGATTGACCCTTCAAGATGGAACAAGTCTAATTGGAAGTAGCATAAAAGATGATAATATCAATGGATTTCAATGTAGTATAATTATATGTTGAAGCAGAACCCTGAAACTCTATTACTGCACATTGACAGGCAGTATCTGAAAAGCCAAAGTCAGGAAGCTAATTTCCAGGGAAAATAATAGTAGACAGATTAATACAAAATATGTATTTTAATTACAAATCATCATAGCCTAATCATCAGTCCTTCTCTCTCTCTCCTTCTCTTTTTTCACTGCTAGATATTTTCATTGTTGTCATCTATTTCAAATGAGATTTTAGTAAGAACTAAAATCTTGGCATTCTCAGATCGTAAGGGCCTACAAAACTTATGTTCAACATCTCTCCTTTTTTCATGCTCAGTAATTAAAAATGGCTATGGGCATTCTTTATCCTTTGAGATTTACCAACTGCTATAGCATTTGTAGAATGATTTCTTCACCTGCTTTTACATGGAATAACCAAATATCGGAGCAGCTTG